>JAVLVB010000524.1:2525092-2566902 GCA_032876305.1 Orestias chungarensis
TGAAGAATAAAGTAATCACAAAGCAATCGCAGGCGTGCGGTGGATAAACCTGTCTCAAATCATGTAGGCACGTGTCAATGTGAACTTCTCGCACCTTCAGTGCTCAGCTTCCCCTCTCACCTCGTCGGGGAAAGCAGCACCGGCGACAAAAATCTGAGGTGTCACGGTGAAGGAAGCTGCATAAGTGAAACCAAGTCAAAGGTACATTGCCCGGGAGAATGTAAGTCTCTGGACCGAGCGTGGTGCCAGAGAGTGGGAAGGGTGTGACATGAAAAATGACAAACATAATTTTAGAGTTGCTGCGCTGCCTTTTAATTAACCTTGTTGCCTTTAGGGGGGTTTGAGTCTGTTTTGGTAAGAGAAAGCAGGGGAAGAGGGTAGTGGGAGGAAGAAAATTAAGTGTGAAAGAGTGATACTGTCAGATGGAGATGCAGTGTTGTCTGCTGTCATGACAAAGAACCTCCTTTATCTCAGGAACAACTTGAGGCAGTCTCTTGCGTCATTGAGTGTAAAAGAGGAAAATCTGGGAAATTCAGACCAACACTGTGAAAACAACCTAAAATTTCTCCTTTTTTTAATCCACAGGATATACATCTTTTCACTTCTTTTCTCCAAGTTGAATGTTTCATATTGTTTCCCGCTCGACTTGTATGTCCTGAGCATGAGATTGCAATTACATGGTTCTGCTTTTAAGGTGCTTTGAAAATTCCTGTTCTAAAATAAGAATCCAGTGACTAGTGCGCTGATTAGTATTTATTTATTTCACATGTAAAAAGTCCAAACTTTTCGGGATTCTTATTATTTTCTGTTATTTTCCATCAAAATTGGAATTCAGCATGAAATGATGCATTTCTACAGTGTTTAGGCTTTTCATATTTAACCTGGGGAAAAAACATAAATGTGTAAATAAAAGCCAAATGGTTTGCAAAGAATATATGGGTCAATAAATGGATGGATAAGTAGAGAAATAGAAATTAGGAGATCCTAATTCATCTAATGTTGTAGAGTGAGAGATGTTTAGATTTGATCGCTGAATATGTAATGAAAAAGTTATTGACTGAAAGGATTGAGTGAAGGGAAGGGTAGATGGAGAAAATGACAAATGAATGAATGAATGAATGAAAGCAATTGAACGGAGTGTAAAGTCTATAAATACACATTTTTCATGCTCTGGTTTATTTAAACCTAGAAAAAGGTTCAATATGATTTAAAAATGTTCTTATGATAGTATCCTTTACCAAACCAAGGCCAAATTAGGCTGTTTGTACTGTCAAGGGAATGAAGGGAATCTCTGAGGGATTACCCTCCTGCAAACAAGATAATCCCATCCTATTAGATTTCATAAAACTGGACTAGACCAGATTAAACAGGATGGCACAAAGCGGGAATCCAGGGATTGCAGCGGAGCAACAGATTACGGCCCCTCTTAACAGCAACACATAAGCGGGCGGCGCTCACATGGGGATATGGGATGGGGAAAATCAGGGTCATGTTGCTGTAACAGAATCTAGAAGAAATGCGTACAGGCCTTCGTTTTTTTTCGCCCTAAAATGTGTTTGGAAATTTGCTTTAGTGACAACCAAAACGTCGAGCTATTTATCCTGAAAACCGTGTTTGATATGTTTCTTCAATTTCACTCAATGATATCTGTATAATTTCACCTTTACAGTTTGACATTTAGGAAGGTAATTAGCACATCAACCATAGTCACAAGTTATTTAAAAGATGTCACTTTGTTTTAGATTGTCTTTTTATTTCTCTTGGTAAAAGCACATTAATCCAATCTCGCTCTATAGTATTTTCTATTCCTGCATATGCGAAAAGCCTCCCAAGCAGAACAAAGAAATATCAATAGCCTGATCTCCAAAACTTTGTAAAACGTCTGCTAAATAAGTTGACTTCTTTTCCTACTGTGTCAAATGTAAAGAAATGAAGATAAATTCGGTTACCTTGATTGTTTTTGTCTGAAGTCTGAGTCCATTTAATGTGTTGATGGCTTTCTCTGCATCCTTTGGGTCAATGTAGTTGACAAAGCCGTAGCCAAGACTCTGCCCTAAAGATGAAGAGAAAAAAAACAAAACAAAAAAACGCTTAGTGGTGATTTTTTCATATTGTTTCATCTGACATTAAAACGTGACGTGGTACCAAATCCTCTTGATAGAGAGCTCTGTTTTTGTCTCTCAGTTTCACATTTACCTATAATCTGAGGGAAGAGCTTAAATATTTGTCTTTAAAAAAATATTCAGGTACATTAAACTGCGTATAATAATTTAAATCAATTAAAATTTTTATTAAACTCAAAAGTTTCAGTCTCCCTTATTTGATGACGACAGTTTGTAAATCTAATAGCTCACTTTGAATTTGAATGACAATGGAACTGCATTTTACTGCATTTTGCAAAAATTGCCAAATCCCATACCTTCTTTTTTAGAGTAAGTGTGTTTTAAACAGCAGACCCCCTCTGAGAGTTAGGCAAGCCTGACATCTCTTAGTGTTTCCCCTGTGGATCAAGGCTTAAGACTTTCAAAAGCAGACGCCTCCAGCCATCAGAGGCTTTCGTCTGCCGTTTTACAGCAAACACTCCCCCCACATCCACTAATGCCACACACAAGCTCCAAGATTTCCAAGCAGTTCAAGCTGAGCAGCATGTGCATATTCATAGCTAATGGGAACAGACAGCGGTTAGTCAGAGACAAAGTGAATCACAAAATATGGAGCATGGCTCTTTCACAAAATAAATACTTTTCGGCTATGGATATCACAGAGCAGAACAGCTCCAGAGAGAGCAGGGGAATGGCCAGAAGGGACTTTTAGTCCTAACATCAAACAGCTGATGGTTTTTGTCGTCTTCCTATCCTCTCCTCCCTCTTCTCCGCTGGATTAACAGTGAATTATTAGACGCTCTATTGTTAATTAAAACCCCGCCATCCTGGAGAGACCACTGCTATTTATATCAAGCCATTCTCAGTTCACTCTTCCCCGTGGATTCTCGGCCCACTTCAGGTGTAGAGTTTGGCAAGTTAAACATAACTGTTAAAACATATGTGGAAGAGTTGAAAATTAATAACGAAAGGAAGAAATCAAAAGTGTGTACAAGAATACCACAAATGCACAATTTTAGGATTTGATAGTGGTAGGATTAAAACTTTGGACAAAATTGTGGTGTCTAAAAATATCCTCATTGTGGTATTCCTTAAAGAAATGTGAATGATCCTGAGATGCAAAGTTAATTTAGGCATGCATGTTTTATAAATGGTAATACTAGATGAGGATTTGGACTGTTTTATTCCCTTCTTGGTAAGTTTAAAACTGGTAACGGGAAACGGATCCCTAAAGTATTGGAAAATCCTTCTGATCAAGCTTACCTCTATCGTTTTCAGCGCAAAACAGAGCAACTAATAGTAAGGAAGCACTGACGGACTATCAGCATTTTAAAAAATGAGTGGGAGATTGTACAACAATATACCACAACAAAAGATACAGTATATTTACAGTTGTACATCTGCAGAAGCAGGTAAAGGAAACCATCTAAACTAGCTGTTTTGACACAAAGTCATCACCAGCTCTGTGACACCATGAATAGTTTTACTACTTAAAGCAAAATGATCTCTATGGACTAGTCAAGAATTTACAGCTGCAAGGTCAGCCCAGTGCTGTTTAAATTTTTAAGACGTTTTCAGTAAAGAAAACATTTTTATTGTAGGACAGTTTTAACTTCTTTATTCACATTTAAAAAAAACAACAACAACATACAACCCTGTGGAGGTCATTCTTTGTTGTGAAGTGTGAGCATATATAGATGGACTGCTCCAAGACTTCACTGAAACAAAATCTGCACTGTGCGTCAAAACAGAAATGTCATCACAATACCAATATGTGCTAAGTCAATACTAGATATCATGGATTTAAATAATTTCCATATATTCATATCCTATATGCTAATAATATACAATGATAAGGTGTAATATTAGGTAATTCTATTAATCCTGTGTTCATCTCCTTGTTTAATGCCAAAACTAGATTGGCCATTTAGGAATACCACAGTTGGTCTCGACCTCAAACTTGGAGCTATGCTCCTCAAACAATTTCCCCTACAAGAAGCTAAATCCTTCAGGAACTACCACTTTCATCAAAGTGTTTACATTGTTTGCCAATGAGGATTGAATATTGAGATGTCAAAGTAACATCTTAATCAAAAGCAGGGGCTAATGTTTTCCTAAAAGAACAAGTGCCCCAGTCCTGTGTTCCCATGGATAATCTTGAGCATTCTCCTAATGTGTCAAAGTCCATTGCTGATGCTCCTTTGGACATTGTTTACCCTTTTATTAGTGGAGAGTGTCACCAAGGAAAGCCCAACTGATCTGCAACCATGTAAATCCTTATGCGTTGTTTATTTCTTTTGTAAGGATTTATTCTAAATCAATTTGAGCTAATCTAAATTTTCTATGCCTATATATTAAAGAAAAACGTATAAATATCTGTACGTCAATGAGCCTTGCACATCCAATAAAATGTTGCCTGTTCCTTGGATTAGTTTTGATGGATACTGACCACATACCAGTAACACCTCACAATATCTGCAAGTAGGATTAATTTTCCTACTAAATTTACTTTGGAACAATTTCCAAAAAGCTATAGGCTTGTAAATGATAATAAACACACACCAATGTTTCATAATTAAAGAATATATTGCTGAATATGAAGTAGTGTGAAACAGCTAATGAAAAACCTTGATAAATAACATTTTAATGGGATCATAGCGCAAAGAAAATCCTCCTTGTGACGATCAATTTGCTGAGTAGACGCATCAACTTATACATTTTAATCATTAGCTGAATAGTAGAACCCAAATGAAGCTTTGCTCTTAAAAATGTATTTTTAATGAGGTGAGATAGTCATTTGTTTTTTATTTGTTAGCCCTTTATGAGCGTACTGAGACAAAATTACTTGATGGAAAAAAGCCATTTTGATAAAAAAGAAACAATTTTACCTGTAAATATACCAACGGTATGGAGGTCCTCAAACGGAACATGTGAAGTATATAATCTGTGAGTGTACAGCAGGTTGTTAGAGTGTGACCAGTTCAGATGCTGCAACAGAGATGCAGTGCTTTATCACAGAGTGGCACATGTCCACCTTAGCCGGGAGACTAACCACGAGGGGCTGGAGGAGTAAAGAGGTGGGGGCTAAGCTTCACTCCTCTGGCAGACCTTTTGTGCAATTGGACGTAAATTGTATAGGGAGGTGGGCATGTTTTTCAGTGGTAAAAATCACTGCTATTTCTAGTGAGAAACTCTTTGGTGTGTTGGCGAGGAGTTGTGACTAAGCCATTATTTGTTTCCTTAGGAGCAGCAGGAAGCCCAATGTGCGAGATGAGAAAATGAGTGTACTTTGAGCTGGTGTCCTGCCTGCTGGCACCAATTTATAATTTCATTCGTTGCCCCCCCAGTTCCCCGTCTGTGCATACACACATTCATATACAGTAGGTAGGAGGGAGTAATTCAACACTAATGCAACTTTGCAAAATCATATATTTTTACATTACCGGCATAAGTAGATGCATGCAGGGCTACGTGGGCATACAATCAAGTTTCATACAAATACATTTTCTATGACACTGTGTACTGTATAAAACACAGTCATATGCACAAAAAAGAGATTCAAGTGCTTATTGACTGTCATTATTGCTTGCCTTCTGTTGTATTATGTGACTAAGAGCCATGAACTGCAGACATGAAAGCATCTCCATCTCATGCTATCATCAGGCAACACACTATACTCTCTTTGATCTAAAGTGGGAGCTAGCAAATAAAACATAGCTGTGGGAACCTATTTTACAGCGGACCTTGCCGCACTCTATTGTGCCTAATAATGTTCTCTAAAATTGCGCAGCTATTAAGATGCCAGATGCCATGTTTAAACACAGGCATTGTAGCTCGGCTGTTTCAGGTTGGGGTGGGGGGGCGACAGTCTGTAGTGCCATTGTGTTCAAATAGGTTGTTTAATTATTTGTTTTATAATTTCATTAAATAAAAAATAAAAAAAATGAAATAGCTGCAACACATACTATCTTAACATTTTTTTGTGAATCCTTCCTAATGTTTAAAAAAAATAAGCAAGAAATTTTTTTTAATTCAGGCTATTTCAGATTCCCAATGTTCCCATATGCTGTCAGCTGCGGAATATTTTCTGTCACTCAGAGGTCAGAGGAAGACATAGCAATCCAAACCAGCAATAACGAGCTGCTTTGTGCTCAGATCGGGAGAGCTATGAGCAAATAATGCAAAGACATGTAATGCAGATCTTAAACATTTCCATGTCAAAGAATGTTTAGCTCAAATGCTGCTAAATTTTAGATGAGACAAAAAAAGTTTTTAACTCTGTCACATTGCTTCCATCTCATGACTTCCCCTTAGCAGGTACAGCTACTTCAGGTAGAGCTATTTTTGATGCTATGCAGCTCCTCAAGATTTAAAAAGGTACCCTGTCATCATCCTCATGTCAAACCCCACTCTACTAGCCTCAGAGACTCTAAACCCCATGAGAAACTGGATGAATGACTATACACAAAGAGAACAAAAGACTACATCGCCTCCAATAGCAGCAGTACAGTAAGAGCATACCATGTGGCATGTATCGAGCCATTTGAATAACTAAATTCATAAACAGAAGCGCATCCCCCGCACACATGCGTCTACTGTAGATTCCTCTCCCACTCACTCATTCAAAACATCTTTTCCTCCTGGGTTGCCAAGGTAGCAGCCACTGTTGCAGTCAGGAGGCTCCCACTTTCAGTTCCCAAGGCCCTTCTTCCACCAACATAGACACACACTTGCCCACAGGAGCTCAGGGACAAACACACACACACATGTAAGCCACCCCCTCACGGTGGCTCCCAGAGCCTCAGGGCCAGTGGATGGCCGTCTGCAGCGTGTGGGCTTGTTGTTTAGCAGTGTAGCTGAGAAAAAGGAGGAAGGCAAGCTGACAGACCAGACAGAGGAGCCCCCTTCGAGTCGCGGATAACCCTGTTATGTCAGGGCAGGGAATTATAAAATCCTGATCCAGCCTGGACCCCCTATTCACCCCACGGTCCTGCTTCGAACCCCTTCTTGCATAAAGTACATTAAAGAGTGGAAGGTTGGAGGGCAAGGAACCAGCCTGCAGGCTCACTTTGCCTTTAGGTCCAAGACGAGCACAGGGGACAGTCACAACCCGTGTTCCAAGTAAAGGCCACTCAGAGTGAAATGAAAGGGGACAGAGGCTGGCTGATGTGAGGATCACAAGAGAACAGTGCAGCCAAGCAAGCTCCGGACGGCCAGTTCTGGATACAAAGATAAAGCTTGCAAGGAAAACTGAAGGAGGGAGGGTGCTGAGAGGGTAGACGGTACATTCTAGGGACTCTGAAACTTTAATGCGAGTCTGCCTGCTTGTGTATGCACCTCTGAGCCTGTCAGTTCTCTTAATACCTGGCTTTGGAGATGTCAAATCTTTTTTTCATCTCTTTCCATGTCAGCTTTGTTCACACTGTCTTCACCCTTCAGCCTATTTTCAGGTTCAGATAGATGCAGCCTTTATGTGGGATATAAACACCAAACCAAATCTCACACAGCATGATTTCTGCAAGGATTAACAGCAGTTTGTAGCAGTTTGTAACTCCTTGGAAAAATATCACAGATACGTCTTTAAGAGGTAATGTTGGAGAAAACAGTTCAGATTTTAACTTGAAGCAGAAATGATAATCAGCCAAGCCCGGACTGGCCATAGGGAGAACCGGCAGTATTCCCGAAGTTCCGGTCTAATATTGGCCTGCATCTCTGTAAAAATAAAAATAAAAAGTCTGCGGGCAGTGGGAATATCAGATAGACAGACCAGCGCTGGGACAAGGAGGAGGGAAACGCGATTGGTTTATTTCGATTAAGACCCGCCCCAAAAGTCCGTATCAACCACACAGGTGTGGAGGAAGGGGCGTAGCGTGTGTCTGTTGACTGCAGCTCGAGCAACAAGCGAGTCTTGCAAGAAGTGAGGAGAAGCGACTGGGGTCTCCCGAAAGGGTAAAAGGAACAGAGAGGCAGAGAGACATAAAGAGAAAGGCGCTGGAGGAGGACGCGGCAAATATAATTTTAAGGTTAAATATATATATTATTTTATTTTAATAATATATTTGTACCAACACTTTTTTTTTTTAAGTTTAAACGGAGACCCCTA
Organism: Orestias chungarensis; assembly: GCA_032876305.1. Lineage (NCBI taxonomy): Eukaryota > Metazoa > Chordata > Actinopteri > Cyprinodontiformes > Cyprinodontidae > Orestias > Orestias chungarensis. The sequence continues at coordinate 2,533,298 of JAVLVB010000524.1, forward strand.
AAGGAACTTGAGGCTGCACACATTCAGTCTAAAGTGTAAATATGGAGCCTATATAGGTTTAGCCTTAAAATTAAGATAAGGACTGGGAAGTTAAAATAACTGATTTACAAGCCATTTTATTATTATTACTATAAATTATCTATTTGTCCAGCTAATGGGATATAATCTTATCATTATCATGTATATGAGTACAAGGCCAAATCAGTGAGACAAGCTACATAATCTTACTGTATGAAATACAATTTATGGATAAACTATGAGCATATGTTTTTCCATTCAAAGGTGGTGATGGTGATGACACCAGTCCTGTTTGTACCTCAGGAGAAGTCGAGCATTTGGTAGAAGTTACAAAACCATTTCTACAGTAGAGCAACAACACATGAACACTACCAGACGCTAGCATGACATAAGTGGCTCTCAACTGTAATAATAGCTTTTTTTGCAATTTGGCATTATTCTCTCAAGTGATTGTGTTGTTAAATATTTCTGTCTGTTGCTGATTTGCTGTTATGTATCCCAGATCAAACATGACCATCTGTGTATTCCAACCTTGGATTTACTGTAGGTTGGGGTTTATTAGTATTCCCTGATGATGTGCCACTGAGGCAGTTTATTTTTTACATATGACTGTAAAGCTCTAACTTAGACACTTTTTATTGTGTAAAGTCTTTATTATCTTAGTACTACAGCATTAACAGCAGTAAAGTTACTGAATATTCCAACCTCAGAAGTTACAGTAGGTCTAATAGGTGGCCTTTTATTTTTGGAATTTGCTATAAGTGTGTGTGCGCACGTACACAAATGCGTTTTGCTTGTGCCCATGCATTTAAGGTGTGGGTGCGAACATGTATGTGTGGGAACATGCATGCGTGGCAAGCACAGGGTGGCCTGGTTACATGACTGACTACTGGCCTGAAAAAATGTCCCAGTCCGCCCCTGTAATCAGCTATACTTCAGATCATGATTTAGGTATGAAAACAATTTAGTATAGTAGTACTCACACCCAGTGGAAATGTTATTCGGTTACAACTGCAAACAATAATGTTTCACATATAAAAACATTGTGTGCCTTTGTCTTTAAGCTCACTCAATCAACACTGTTTAGAAGAATCTTAAAGTGGAATTACAGCTCTTTTACGGTATGTTTTACACATTCAAGTACGGAAAGTTCTACTTAGTATTGTTTTGAAATAGCTCAAACTCAGTCAGGCTGGCTGGAAAGCGTTTACAATCACCAATTTTCAAGCTTTGCCACAGATTCCTAATTGGGTTTGGGTCTAGACTTTGGGTCATTCTGACAAGATTATGCTTAAATGAGAATAATTTGATTACTGGCTTTATGTCTGGCCTAGTCTAAAGACTTTTTACACATTTAAAAGCTTTTCCTTCTGTATTTAGATCTATCTGTCTATCAGCACTTACCATTATTTTTCCTGTTACAGAAAAGTTTCCCGGTAAGGATGGTGTGTTCAGAAAACCATCATCAATGAATACTGATAAACAGTTTTGCATGCAGTCCAGATAGATTACCTTCATTTGAGCAGAGTCCTTTTTTCCATAGATTTGCTCCACCACCAACATGGCTTCAGTCAATCTTTGAATTGGCAGTTATGGCTTTCCGGTCCAATACTTGTATTCTTTTTAAACTTCTATAGTGTTTTTTTTGCAGCGCGTGCACACGCTGCGGCTTCTCTCTCTCCCGAAAAATGGTGTTTTTGTGTTTTTTTGTCCTATGTGTCGGAATGTTTTGTACGTCTTCGTCGCGTCTACACATCTTGAAGCGCACATACGGCCGTCAGTTCCTGCTCGACATCAGCAGAACCTCATTTTTAAAGTTAAATCCCGAAAACAAAGAACCGCTACGGGTCTGCGGTCTGCTCAAGAGAACGGCATCATGTCTGACCCCCACCCCTGCATCTCGCCCACAGCGGACGCGCCACAAGCGGCGTGAAAGGAAGCTGTCTATCAGCACTTACCCTTATTTTTCCTGTTACAGAAAAGTTTCCCGGTAAGGATGGTGTGTTCAGAAAACCATCATCAATGAACACTGATAAACAGTTTTGCAGGCAGTCCAGATAGATTACCTTCATTTGAGCAGAGTCCTTTTTTCCATAGATTTGCTCTACCACCAACATGGCTTCAGTCAAACTTTAAATTGGCAGTTATGGCTTTCCAGCCCAATACTTTTATTCTTTTTAAACTTCTATAGCGTTTTTTTTGGCGGCGCATGCACACGCTGCGGCTTCTCTCTCTCCAGAAAAATGGTGTTTTTGTGTTTTTTTGTCCTATGAGTCGGAATGTTTTGTACGTCTTCGTCGCGTCTACACATCTTGAAGTGCACATTCGGCCGTGAGTTCCTGCTCGACATCAGCAGAACCTCATTCTTAAAGTAAAATCCCGAAAACAAAGAAGCGCTACGGGTCTGCGGTCTGCTCAAGAGAACGGCATCATCTCCGACCCCCACCCGTGCATCTCGCCCACAGCGGACGCGCCACAAGCGGCGTGAAAGGAAGCAGAAACGGGGCAAGCGCGGTGGTATCCGAAACAGGCTAGCGGCTAGCCCACACAAACCGGCCATCCCCACCATGGTTCTGGCTAACATACGCTCTTTGGACAACAAACTGGACTATATACGCCTACTACGGACAACTCAGAAGTCTGTGGGGGACTGTTGTGTTTTTGTGTTTATGGAAACATGGCTTAACAACAACGTTCCGGACCACGCTATTAAGCTAGAGCGGCTAACATGCTATCGGGCAGACAGAGCTCTCGTTGAGGGAGGTAAGACCCGCGGTGGCGGGCTCTGTGTTTACATCAATAATGCCTGGTGTCGCGACGCTGTTGTGGTTTGCACACACTGTTCACCGGTAGCGGAGTTTTTGGTTATGAAGTGCCGTCCATTCTATCTACCGCGTGAATTTACAGCGGTTATGATCGCCGCTGTTTATATTCCTCCGAGCTCCTATAACAACAGGAATGAGGCTTTTAACAAACTGTACAAAAACATCAGTGAGCAGCAAACAGCCCACCCTGATGCTTTTCTCCTCTTAGCTGGGGACTTCAACCATGCAGACCCAAAGAGTGTGTTTCCGAAAATATACCAACACATAAACTTTCCAACACGAGGTAACAACACACTGGACCATGTTTAAACTACCCAGAAGGGAGCCTACAAAGCCCTCCCCCTCCCCCACCTCGGTGCCTCTGACCACATCACTGTTATGCTAATGCCAGTGTACAGACCACTGGTTAAAGTTACCAAACCAGTTTGCAAACAGATACGAGTGTGGCCAGAAGGATCTTCAGAAGCACTTCAGGACTGTTTTAACACCACAGACTGGAATATGTTTAAACAAGCTGCCACCTACAACAACACCACTGATCTTCCAGAATATACAGATACTGTCTGCAGCTACATCACCAAGTGTGTTGATGATGTAACTGACCTCAAGACCATCACCGTTCGGGCCAATCAGAAGCCATGGTTGACAGGGGAGGTTTTCAGTCTACTGAAAGATAGAAATGCTGCCTTCAGAGCTGGAGACCAAGAAGGGCTTAGGACAACTAGAAAGAACCTATCCCATGGCATCAGGAAGGCCAAGAGGCTGTACTCCAGGAGAATAGCACATCGCTTCAGCAACAGCAGAGATACGCGGAACCTGTGGCGGGGGATTCAGACCATCACGGACTACAAACCCCCTTCGCAGACCTGTGACAGCACCACCACTCTCCTGAACGAGCTGACCGTCTTCTTCGCTCGGTTTGAAGCATCCAACAGCACGCCTGCTATGAAATCTCCACCCCTTTTGGACGACCTGGTGCCAAAACTGTCTCCGGACAGCGTGAGAAGATCATTCAGAAGGATCAACGCATGTAAAGCTCCTGGTCCTGACAACATTCCTGGTCGTGTGCTAAGGGACTGTGCTGGGGAACTTGCAGACGTCTTTACAGACATCTTTAATATCTCGCTAAGTCAGGCTGTTGCTCCTACATGCTTTAAAGCTACCACCATTATCCCTGTCCCGAAGAAGGCGTCGCCCTCCTGTTTTAATGACAACCGCCCAGTTCCACTCACCCCCATCCTCATGAAGTGTTTCGAACGGCTAGTCATGCATCACATCAAATCGGTCCTTCCCCCCACCTTGGACCCTTTTCAATTTGCATATCGGTCAAATCGATCGACTGATGATGCCATTTCAACTGTCCTCCATTCAGCCCTTACTCACCTGGACTCTAAAGACTCGTATGTACGAATGCTTATTATAGACTTCAGCTCTGCATTCAATACGATCAGCCCCCAACAGCTCATTCTAAAACTAGACAGGCTGGGGCTGAACACCTCACTGTGCAACTGGCTGTTAGATTTCCTGACTGGAAGACCACAGGCAGTACGGGTCGGCAGCAACACATCCAACTCCATCACTCCATCACTCCACTCTGAACACGGGGGCTCCCCAAGGATGTGTGCTGAGCCCTCTCCTATTCACTCTGGTGACCCACGACTGCACACCGTTGCACAGCTCTAACTTTTTTGTTAAGTTCGCGGATGACACGACTGTGGTGGGTCTCATAAATAACAATGACGAGACAAACTACAGGAGTGAGGTTAGTCGCCTGTCCCAGTGGTGCAAACACAACAATCTCTCATTAAACATTGTAAAAACAAAAGAGATTGTTGTGGATTTCAGAAAATCACGAACACAACATGCTCCTCTGACCATCAACGGTTCTGCTGTGGAGAGGGTGAGCAGCACCAAGTTCTTGGGTGTGCACATCACTGAGGACCTCTCCTGGACTAATAACACAACATCTCTAGCCAGGAGGGGTCATCAGCGTCTCTACTTCCTCCGTAAGCTGAAAAGAGCAAGAGCTCCAGCCCCCATCATGTGCACCTTTTACAGAGGTACCATCGAGAGTGTCCTGACCAGATGTATCACGGTATGGTACGGCGCCTGCACCGCGTCCTGCCGCAAGACCCTCCAACGCATCGTGAGGGCAGCTGAGAAGATCATTGGCACCTCTCTTCCCACCCTTCACGAACTTCACAACACCCACCTCACCCGAAAAGCCCTCTGCATGGCAGGTGATTCGACCCACCCACTACATAGCTTCTTCAGTCTGCTACCGTCAGGAAGGAGACTTCGGATTCTCCGGGCCAAGACCAGCCGACTGAGGGACAGCACTATCCACCAGGCGGTCAGGATCCTCAACTCGCTTCCTGTTCTGCCCCCCCTCTCACGAACCTAAACCCCATCCCCCTTAACAATACAAAACAAAACTTACATCCCCTTTATCTTTCAATGCACATATCACTTTAAACTAGCTGTCAGGGTATATATATTTGCGCTTCAGTGTGTGTTTATTCTCTTTTTATTCTTATTCTAGTTTTATATTATTTTTTAATTGCTAATTAATGTTTAATGTTGCACCATGGATCAGAGAGTAACGAAATTTCAATCCTCTGTATGTCCTGTACATATTGCAGTTTTTGACAATAAAGCAACTTTGAACTTTGATAAGCTGGATTTGTAATAGGCATATACTGTATCTCTGTAGCAACTCCAGGCTTACTTTACTTTTCTTTTTCGATTGAAGCATTCAGCTTATTTGGGCTATATCAATAGATCTTTGATTGTGCCAAAATCTGATTGACTGACTGGTTGAGAGGGTTCTCTAAGACTTAAAAGTTGCATAACCCAACCATAAATTAAACTTCTCATCGTGTGCCTGACCTGTTTGTTAGAGAACTTGACAAACATCTGTGACTTTCACCGAACATCTGCTTTTATAAACAGTTTAAATTTCCCAAAGGTGGACAGAAAGTATATTCTTCGTTTTGAAGTAGCACCTTCATTCATGATAACAAAACATGAAAATATTTCCTGAGGAATAATTGATTCAGCGTGAACAGTATGTGCTATAAGCTGTTTTCGGCCGTATTTAACAAAGAAAGGTTATACCTGCCGTCACGTAAGAACTCTTTTCACAGCTAGCTTTCATAAAAAAGTAAAGCTGCTGTCTGTCAGAGGTGCTCCAGCTTGAACTACTCTGCATCTGACATCACTCTCCATCTATTTTTCATAGGCAACATCTGCTTGCATTGCTACATTGTCACTGTAATTTGCATCAGTTCCTCAGATTTCCTGTTTAAAACCAACACATGGAAGGTGACTAGAGTCCACAAAAAGACTTCAATCGTTCAGCTTTCGGTTGATTTCTTTACAGGGTTTAATGTAGAAATAAGAATTATGTCAACTGCACACACAGAGTAAACAGTAAGCAGACTTTAATGCTGAAGCTTTGCAAATGCTATTACCTGAGTAACATAATGGTAAAACGAACAGGCCGAAAAAGGCTATGAATATTGTAATTTTGTTGGGCTTATGGCTAAGGTAATAATCAACAAGATGTGAGAATGGAAAAGCTGGCTGAGCATAAAACTATACCTCTACCTATTTAAACTGCTATTGCCCCATCAGTTCTTGCTTCAGCATAAAAAAAACTGTTTTGTTCTCCACATCATTATGAAAACAAATGTGTTCTTTACTTCTGCAGAAATGCAGCCTAGGCAGAACAAATTATCCCGTGAAATGACTTGCTGACAAGGATCAGTCAATTCCATTTCTGTGTGCATTGGCATATGTAGATTTTTGGCAGTGCTGATTCAGTACGGGGTCCACATCAATTTTTCTCAAGTCTTAGAAAAGGGTTTAACTTATGCCTAATCACTTGGATTTCGTTCACAGAGTGGTTATTTATTAGTTTAGAGAATGATGGGGAAAACATGAACACACAGTGCTCTAAAGGGGAATACTTTTATCTCCTAGATTCTGATAGCTGATGCAGCCGTGTAAAACGTAAATTCATAAGGAGACAGAAGAAGCTGAAAATGTACTTCACTTTGTATTGGTATGCAGTCACCCTCCTCCTGACTTTATAAAATTATTATAAAATTACTATTTTTTAGGGTGGCTAAATCTATTTTAGTAGATCCTATAGAGTGGCAATGGTAACCATGCCTGATTACTTTTTCTCCTTGGTTTGCCTTGCTAAGTTTGTGTTTGTAAGTTTGCCGTATTACCATAATGGCTCCAAAATCGTAAAATGTGAAAAAGTTCAAGGAGCATGAATCCTTTGCCAAAACAAAGTTTTTTTCTTTGTATACACAGGCAGACAAGGTATGAACAGGTGGAATCCGAGGGCCTGTGTGCAGGTCTGTGTGTATATGTGTGGGTTGCAGTAAGCTTGCTTTAAATAAAAGATTAACCTGCATGTCCCTGGCGTTTTATGAGAGCACCAGGCAGAAGTAGTTGCGCAAGCAGGCATGAAGGTAGGCGAGCAGGCAGCCGTGCAGGGAACAAGAAAGACCCCCAGAGGTGGCTCTTCTACCGGCTGAAGTCAGCCAAGGTGACAGACAGAGCTGAAATGTCTACGCCTGCCAGCACTTGCCTGAGCCTCACGCCATCCTGGCATCATTGGATTTGACAAGATCAGGTCCACAGGAAGCAACAAGGATGCTGAGAACCTGTCTGTCTCGCATACCTCTGGAGAAGTTCAAGTGCTAACACCTTGTCAGCAGGTTAGTCAGGACTCAACCACAGCTGGAAAGACAAGGGTGCAAAGAAACTCATGCCAATTACTGTTTATTTGAAGTGTACTTGATAATGTTATGAATAATAAAGCTCATACAAAAGTATCACAAAGTAAAACCACCCTTACTGGTAATAAGAAAAAATAAATATCAAAGTACATTTGTAAATAACATTTCTAACTACTTAAAACCAGGTCTGTATTTTTCATTCAAAATAACAGAATATGAAAGAAGACAACTCTTAAAATTCCCACCAGTATGAATAATTTGGAACAAGTGAAATCCCTAAACCTAAAGTTTTAACATAGCAAGAATAATATTCTCCTTTTTAAATCTTGACACACTCAGAAATTTTAAAAGAGAACCTATAAATGTCGATCTTCCTCACATTCATTTGCACATTTTAATGATGGATGAGGAAAGGCTTCTAATGTACGCTTTAGCCTGAAAAAAGAAAGAGATCTCTTTAGACTTACCATTCTCCCTCTTCCAAAACCTGGCTTAGGCTGTTAATGATTTGGATGACTGTTAGAGAGCATGAAGCCTCTTGGCGTTCCCTGCTGGAAGGAATCGGTGCTTTGTTAGCCTAAAAGTTTGCACGGGAAAATTGCACCCATGGGAAAGCAAAACAGGCATACACCGAGGGGAGAAGCAGAGAGAGGGCAGGATTTATTTATAACACTTTTTGCGTCAATGCTAAGTCATCAGATAGTCCTTGTAGTGCAGAGCAGAGAAGCATCATAAACGGCTAAGAAGTGAGCGAACAAAGATTCGCATCCCTCTCAGTCCACATTCAGGAGCAGAAAAGATTTACAGCGACACTCTTCGTTTCTCAAACTCTCTCCAAGTATCTGCTGCTTGCTTGGTTCCTCGCTGCGCGTGCTTGGCAAATCACACTTAAAGCAGGGGGGGGAGAACAGAACCAGGTGGAGAGAGAACACAGTGATAGCGATGATGGTAGCATGTGGTTATTTTTGCACACAACATCCACCATTATCCTGACGTATCAGACTCTCAGGCTCCATTTTGTGACCCATTACGGCACAAGAGGAAGATGGTCCTAAAGAGGAGCCGTGGAGCAGCAGAAATATGCCTCAAAGAATGAGAGCTCAGGAGGAGACAGCTGTGTTCGGCCTACAGCTATCCCCGGATAAGAGTCAAACTGTCATTTCTGTGGGATTTTTAGTTAAGAGGAAATCAAATTTAATGATTTCGCTCCCATAAGTATATATGCATGGGTGTGTGTGTGTGTGTGTGTTTCCCCACCATGACTGCCCGCTTGCTATCCCATGGTTTGGTGATTTTGCCTGCCTGCTACACTTTAATGAGATTATCAGGAGTAGAGTGTCAGTAAGTAGGATCTAAAATGAAAGCCATTATGGAGCATTATAAAGGAGCTGTGCCACCCCTCCCCCCACCCTACCAAAGATCCATCTGTTGCATGGCCACCCACACATTCCCTACGCCCAGATTACAGCCGTGATTAGCACTGCAAAGTACTGCTTAATTTAAACACCTCTGGAGAACATGTGGCACTTTGCTGCACGGCTGAGTCACCACACTTCAACACACTGAGGACAAGGACGATGCACACATCGGCAAAAGCAAATATCCTCTAACACCTAAATTGTAAAGCTGTCCGATCATGCCATGTGATATTTAAATTTGTGAATAACAGATATGTTAGGTATCTTTGCGTTTATACACACATTAAACAAACACAGCTGTGTACTTACCTGTTCTCGAGCAAAGTGATCATTGACAACTTTTAAAGCTGGATCAAATGAATACAGAAATTAATGAGTTATAGCTCTAGTTTTTTAAAAATGATTTACCTCTCTTTAAAACCCACACTGTTTATCAAACATCAGATATTAAAATGCTGCGATTGGCCTACAAAGCAGGAAATGGCGAAGTACGTTAACAGATCTGGCTGATTTGTTCCAAGGACCAGAACTAAACAAGACGAGGCAGAGAAAACTACCCTCCAAATAAATGAAAAAGGGTCAAATTGGCAAACATTTTGCTTGCTTGAGCTCCAAGATGACAAAATAATGTCTACAGGTACCTATGAGTACTGTAACAATTAGAAGACACACATAAAAAGACAAGTTACGGATAAGAAACACCAAATGTGGTGGAAGGAAACACACTGACTGACTTTGAGGAAAAATTATAAAACATTTTAAGGACTGATAAAAAATGGTTGTTATTTCTTAGCTTAGACTTACAAACAGTTGATCAGAAAACACCAAAACGCTGATTATGAGCCACAGTACAAAGTTTAATGCATGGTGTCTTAGGAATCATAACACGGGCTGAAATCTTGGTATAAGACCTCTTTATACCAAACATCTTATCATGGATCACTGAATTCATCAAAATGTATTACAGTTCCTAATGTGGGTGTTTTAAAGATAAATATGATGTTTTAAGACAAAAAAACAGAAATTAAGTGAACTTGTGGAGTATAATTCATTTATCATGCACTGAATTACCTTTTTAATGTTTATGAGGTTAGTTTATAAGCAGTGATTCTAAAACTACATGTAAGTTCAGTGATTTGCAACCAAACTAATCTTCACACTATTCCTTAAACACTCAAATAGTTTCTTTACGAAACATGCTAAGAAACAAAGACATCCTTTTTTGACTTGGTATGGATTTTTTCAGAGCATTTCTGTGAAAGTAAGGAAATGGTATAAAAGGGATAAGTATTACTGTATTTTCTAGTCTGCTGGGATCATTTTAAGCATATTTTATAGGTGATATTGATCCATGTCCTGGTTATATATTTGTTGCACACATAATGCAGGGATCTAGCATGTCAAAAACCAGAAACTAATACTTTAAAAGTATAGCATATAATCCTGCTGACAATTTTAATTAATTGAAAAGCAACTTTAAAACGGACTTGTTTTGTGTAAGTTAAGAAACTAAGATATTGCAACCTGTCACAGGTTGTCACAGGAAAAACTTAACTTGTCTATTGCTGCTGCTGTTGTCTTTTTTTTTTTTTTTTTACTCCGTCGAACCTTTACTTGTTACAGAAGCTGACAACACTTATACAGTTGAATTATTCTACCAGTAGGGACATCAAGTACACTCAGCTTCCACCTTTCCTTTTCACATCAGGATTTCTCTCAATTTAACAGATTTCCCTTTTTTTTGTGGATCTTCATGTACTCAAATGAATCAGGTAAAGTAATTTAATGACCCTGATGTAATATGCAGGAGATTTTATTATAAAAGTATATCCGGTTTACACATGCAGCCTTTAATATTGGAAACATCATCTTATATCAATTAAAAACAATTAGAGTTAATAATACTGTTTTTCTCTGTTTAAAAGTCTAAAGTGGCATAAAAGTTTTTACTTCAGGTAAACATGTTCCGTTGACTTACCTGTGATGAATGTATAGTGTTTGTTTTGTTTTCAAGAAATAATTTGAGAGATCCAAAATTACATGTTTTGTTTTTAATTTATTGATTTAATTTATATTTTTGCTTCTAAATCCGAGTACTAAAATCCGTGCCCCAGTGTGATATATCCAGTCTGTATTTCGTACCTGTGATCTTGTCACGAACTAGCTTGCAAGACTCGATTTCGCCAATGCTTCCAAACAGGCTGCGAAACTCCTCCTGGGTCATGTTCTGGGGCAGGTAGTTCACTATGAGGTTCGTCTTGCTGTCATCATTTGTTGGACCGGTCTGCATGGGCGAGGGGCAGCCGCGGCTGTTGGTGGTTGGCCCGTTGGCTGTGTTGCCTCCACCACTGGGGCCGTTTGTCACTGGAGCCTCCATGTTACTGATGATCTGTGAGAAGAAGCAGGAGGAAAAAATGGTAGATGGGAAGAGGTTCATTAGAAAGAACAGAGTAGAAGGAACAGACTGAAGATCACATTTATTCTAATGATAAAAATGAAAAAAATACATAGTTAAAAAAGGTATTTTATATTATTTTCCCACATTTTCATCAGAAGGATTGGTAAGACTGGTAAGAACATGTGGTACATAAAGCTTTTAATAAAATTGTGCTGGAAACATTTAAATAATTTTAAATTTTCTCATGGATATTTGTTCCATAAAGTTTTAAGGACACTTTCTCAATTAAGTTATTATGGGACATGTTTGATGACGTGACCATTAATTGCCCTCAAAATCTATGCACGAATTTCACTGATCAATGGGTGAAGTGCAGGGTACACACTGCAGACTGCACCCCCTTTCGCATGCTCGCCTGATGGGTTTCACGGTCACGACTGCAGTTTTGTCACTCCCAATGGGTGGAGCCCATAAATCTTAGCATGGCAATACCTCACACTGCAAATGCAAAATCAAACACAAGGTGCTAGATTTAAATAAAACGGGTTTTATCTGTTGCCACATAGGGAGGCTGAAATAGTGTATAGCACATGATTATTTAAAGTTCAATAAATTGTAGGGCCCATTAGATTTGGATGTTACCTTTTCCTATTATTAACATCGAAATGACAACAAAATAGTCAATTACTCCATAATTTAAGATGATTAATATTGGGGCAGAAATTAAATATAACCAAATACTTCATTGATAATACCATTATTATGGGATGTGCATGCATTTTAACTTGCAATGTTTACGTTATAGTTTCTTCAATTGTCATGCCATAAAAATCAAACAATCTAAACCTAAATATTCCAATCATAACTAAGAATGAATTACTTTTATCAATTAATATAATCTCTAACAGCCTATACAGAAAGTCTTTAGGAATGATTTCTGATTAATTATTATTAAATTGTTAAGTCCATTCCTCTTATTCATAAATAGACAGCAACAAACGTATTAATCACAGTACATATGGTACACTTAACATCTCTGAACACTGATATATATACCAGAGACCAACAGGTAAAGAAGTAAAAATGCATTATAAACTCTACGCGGTTCACAGATGTCGGCTGACTGAAGAAGACAATAAAAGCACTAAGGTATGGTAGTCTGATGGCTGATGATGCTGCTGCTGCGACAGGGGGAAGTTTGCATATTTATATAGTTTTTTTGTTTTTTTTGCAGAGCATCTCAGGATCAAAGTGTTAATAGAGTGGCTGTGAGGTTGCTGTGAGTGTGAGAAAACACAGAAGTGCAAAGACATGAGAGCCAGAAAGAGGTGTTTTCCACCTTGGTTGTCCACCAAACACTAAAAAAAACTAAACATACAATTGGCTTAAACATGGTCAGGGGATAAAAGCAAAGCTCTGTAGTGTACATTAGGGATAGTCTGTGTATCAGACAGGAAGTGCTCTGCTTTTCCTCCAACAGATCTTAATTTCTCTTTTCTCATCTCTGATGGACTGTACTGGCAATGATTCTGCCTGAATATGAAATCTAATAAAAAGATGTAATCACGTCCTGTCACACAACAGCAAAAGCACTTTCTGACCTAACAACAAGACACAAAAACTGGTGATGCAATCACCCTTTAATCTGATTAAATCATATTTGTAAGTCATTGCTCAGATCTCTTCTTTCTGCTGCTGTACTATTCAGCTTTCAGTCTATTTTTACCTTTCCTTAAGTATGAGCAGAAAGGCTACGCTTGGAAATAGGCTGGTTTTAGAAAAGGAGAAACGACAAGTCCTGCTTCTCTATTTCTGGATTATCAAAAGGCGGGGCCAGTGTTCTATTAATATAGCTCAAAGCACAATTTAAAAATGTCCTCCTTACTCCTTCTTAATACACACTTGCAATGTGCACTCCCTTCTGGACTTAAATTTTGTCTCTTCTATCAATGTTTCTAAACAGGATGCAATAAATTATGCAATAGATTTTGTTTAGTTTAACAGACAACAAATACACTTGCATGGTTAAGTTGTAATAAAAGCGCATTTCTACACATTAGCATATCACTGAAAACCTCCTTTAATTTAGTAAACAAATCTCAATTCATTTTAGAAAGGTTTGTTAAAAAGCACAGTGACGTATTTGAAGTGTTTTTAAGCTCCTGTTTACAGCAGAAGATAACGTATATTTTTTATATATTTTAGAAAATTACATTTTTGCATGCGACCCAATTACTTTAAGTAATAAGAAAATGTTGGCCTACTGAAAACTGTGACCAGTACAGTGTAATATTTGCAGTCAGCAGTTGGTCAGGACTTTTTGTTTTGCCAGGAAGCAATTGAAACTTAAATAGCCATCAGGTCACCTGCTCCGCTGAGTCTAGTCTCTAATGTTCCTCTGGACAGCACTCTATAGCTTCCCTACAGAATCTATAGACTTGGTCAAGCCAGTTTGCTTGTCAATTAAGCACATAGATTCAGGTGTTGTAAAATGTAATACAGGCAAGCATGTAGAGGCTATTGTATCTATTCTGACTCTGATTCTGATTTTAAGAAAACACAGTGGACAGACAAAAGCAGCTTTTCACGCTTTTACTTTGTCTGGAAACTTTCGCTGGCAGCTTGAAGTGTGTGCCTCTTCTCACTTTGTCTTGACTTGGACCCCTTAATTTTCTAATAAGATTGAAAAATTATTGAAAAGAAGACTTTTGACAATTGGCAAACAATCCAGTGTATTTAACTTAGTCCAAGTGAGACTAAAGTTCTCTCTATTGTTTCACAAATTGTGACTCTCCCATGAGCAGATTTTGCAAAAGTACAGTTATTCATATGGCTAATGCATACAGCTCAACTTAATTTTAACAAATTTTCTTTGATAATTCCATCTTTAAATGCACATCTTTTTTTTTCTTTTTCTTTCTTTAGCAATACCTCTTCTTTCACTGTCTGACAGACCACTGTCACATAATCAGACTCTCCCATGACAGTGTAGGCCGTAGCATAATATTTCTGTAGTAGTCTTATGTAATGCTTGAATTTCATGAAAAAAACAAAACAAAAAAAAACAAAGAAATTTGGGTTTTTATTACCTGCAAGTCATATTCATTAAGTTGATGAAAAATACTTGAAATATATTACTCTTTGTGTTATATATTTACGGAATGATTTATGTTTGCGCCATGTTACAAGAAGAAAATTACAGCTTATTATAAATGTTGTATAATCTTAATAATACAATGCTCTTGTCGTGCGTTTTAACTATCAGACTCTCCCAAAAAACTGCATCTGCAATGCCATTAGATAGACTACCTGGACCTAAAACTCTCATCTTTTTAAAGTGACACTGGTTCTTATAATACCCTTCTGTTTTCCCAAAGGAAAACATTCCAGCTTTCTCTTTCCTGTTCCAAACACACAAACGCGAGCACAGATTCTCCACACATCCTCAGTTAGTGAAAAAGCACGCACTCAAAAGGCGGCACACACATATACGGAGACAGAACAATGGCTCAGGACCACAGCAGAAAACAAACAGACAGGGAGGTGTCTAAAAGCTCTCAAGATGAGAGCTGCATGCAAATTGTTCTTTTGACAGTATCCTTCCCTGCTCACTCACCACTCTGCCACAACAGAGATACAGAGACAGGCTGAGAAAGACTAGGGGAGAATGGCGTCTATTGTAGCCATAACAGAGTTGATTGGAGAAGGCCTTATTAAATCTGTTTACATTCCCTGCTGAGCACCATTCTGTCAGAGAGACTTTCAACTCCGTGGGACATATTCTGAGGAGTTTTTAGACCAAAATGGCTGCCTCTAATTAACAGGGACCAGGCGAGTCTCAGCAGCCAATTATAATGCTCTTCTCATCCCTGCCCACCAGCGTTGGTGCTGCTCAGCGGTCCACTTCATGTTCGTTGTGAATGCTCCAGCTGTCCTGGCTCTCCCACTGTGGAGCCTGTTGCTGGGGACACAATTCACTGCACCCAAGTCTTGCTGACTCTGCACAAACAAACCCCTTTATTCGCAACTTAGTCTCAGGAGTTACAATTCAAGTCCTGTATGGGACATACAGCACTGGTCTTTTTTTAAAGTTATTGCACCAACTGAAGTCCTACACTGAAACTTTCTTAACAGTCATCGTCAGATAAATGTTTTTGCATTTTATTAAACCTTGTATAGTCGGAAGAGTGCCTTGCATTTGCATTCAGCTCCCTAAGGAAGGGCAAGGAAAACAATTTAAATACATTTATTAAGGGAAATGAAGGTTCACCATGACTAAAATAAGGAAGAAAAAGTGAAATGAAGGAACTGTATCAATGTGGAGTGTAATATAAAATCAAAACTCATCCTATCAAGCATTGTTAGAACAATAATAAATCTTATGATGTTTTTACAGCATTACTAACACAATTTCTACTTGTCCTGTCGGTGAATTCTCCAACCTGAGCTATATGTCTTTGCAGAGCAGTTTACTTAAAATCTTACAGGAAAGTGCATTGGAATAATACTGATAAAGATTTGGTAAGAAAATGTGTGCTTGTGTAAGGACAAAAAGCAAAGAAAAGCCAACTAAAAACGTAAAAACTGAGTGTCTTAAAAGGAAGAACATGTCTCTAGGAAATTGCCCAGATCCCACTCATTGGAAGCCCAAGGAATTTGTATGCATAATTTTAACCACTAAAGCATGAATATGTAGATATAGGTGGAAATTTAAATTTAATTTCAGTTACATCAATTGTAAAACAAACATTTGCTTGAATATCTATTGCCCCCCCTTAAATTAGGTACAAACAAAAACGTCAGCAGCGGAAACAGCTTCCTCTGCCACTTATCCTCTCTGCTGCCTGCACTCTAAAGCCCCCCCCATCCATCAATCTATGCTCCAGTTCCAGTTATGTACACAGTGAAATATCAGTTTATATCATTTCATGAGTGTGTGAAATGGCTAGGCCATCCATTTGGCAGAAGTAGTCTCCTTACCATCTTTGGCTGCGTCAGCAATCCCTTCTCTGCCCAGCCCTGGAGCTGTGGGAGCTCTGCCTGACGCCACTGTGTCTCTGTCGACCCCTACGGAGCGGAGCACAGGGAGGAAGGGACGCACAGCCCACTGTAAACATCATATACTCTCTTTGCAAGTTTAGGTTTATGGTGGGATTTGGGGTGTGAAAAAGAGGTATGGTCAGGGTCTTGGGAATGTGGCAACACTCTTACAGGTTTAAAGTCAACACCAGTTAAACCAACACAAAGCTTAGATGTATTTTATAGGCATTAAACTGGAAGTGAAACATGACATTCAGACACAATTTCTCTAAATGTTAAGGGTTTTTACAGCAAAAGGAATAATGAATGTGTCTATTGAAGCTTGTAGATTGGCGATGTGACAGCAATGACCTTGGCGGGGTTTATAATGAGGGCTTCCCTCTTGCTCTCTGAGGGTAAACAAGTCTCTGCTTGAAGAGATTGAACTGCCACAAATGAGCAGGAGTTCTGTTCACTGGCTCTCCAGAGCAAGGGGGAGCTTAAATGCCCACAGCTACCTATGGATGCTACAAAATCCAATTTAGCAAGAGGAGAGGAAGAAAGGAGGTATGACCTCTGCCTTCCTTTACTCCCTCAGAGAGACGAGGAGCAGGAGTGAGGGATCATTGGGTAGGAAGAATGAAAAGGCAAAGGGTTGAGTAATAGGGGAGACACTTCCAATTGTTCAAAGGAAAGAAGAGGCAGAGGTGGGAGAGAGGAGACAGAGTCTGTACATGTTCTGTTGTCAATGTGTCTTGTAAACTAAGGCAGGAACACATAATGGAGGTCTAAATGAGAATGAACTGTCAGTTAGAGGGGAGGGAAGAGGGCAGAAAGGAGTGGAGAGGTCAAGGTAGAAAGGAAGACATGACATATCCAAGCTGACAGGTAGAGGTAAATATTGAAATATTTTTGGCATCATTTTAAAGATAAATCATATTAGCCACATCTTGTTTTAGTGTGGTGAGGTTTGAATGATTGCAGTTAAATAGGGTTGGGTTGAATATAAATTTCATTGGAACAAATTGTTTATGAAGATTTACAAAAAAAATGAAAATGTAATTACAATTTAAAAGTAAATCTACAGTATGTGCTTGTTAAAATTTCAGTTTTTTGTAAAAAAACAAAATGACATTAGAACAATTTCCTTCAGAGCTATTTTACCTTTTAATGTGACCTATAACCAGTACAACGCAACTGAAAAACACCAAATGTTTTCGAGGGCAAAACAAATACTGTATGAAGGAAATTTAGATTTCTATAACATCCCTTAGTCCTTTTATGGCAAATTATGCTCTAAACATGCAAGATTGTGAAGTTAGCTTTTTTTGCTCAGTTGTTTTTCGATCCCACTATAAATGATTCTGGTTAAATAAATCAAAAACCAGTTTCTTATTGGTATAGCGATTCTTTTGTTCTATCCTGATATAAGCTTTTAGTCACTATCTTCCTTAAAGAAGAAGTTGCTTTTCATGAAGTCTGAAAGTATTCCCCAGATTTTAGATTGTTATGTAACAATAATTCCCTTCAGCATATCCTCCTGAGACCCAGCAATTCATTTTGGTCCTCTGTGGAGGACATAAACTTTTGGTACACAACTCTGAAGCCATACATGCCACTGTGTTAAATCTTGTTGGCCCTTACAGAGGACATCCTGGGCTTTCCAATGATATGACATGTGTGGGGTGGGGTTTGATTTAATTCTCTTCCTGATTGTTTAAAATGGCTTCCATCCCTGTTAGCACATTTTGTAGAAAGAAGAACGGAGTGTATTACTGTCTAATTCTGAGCTTTGTGAGTTTAATATTCAGATTGCTTCTAGTAAATGAATATCTAAGGAATAGTTGGGGGAATTTTCCGAGCAAGTTAATTATTTGTTGACATAAAACATAACTTGTTTATGTGTGTCATCCATAGAGGACGTCGGGATCTCTACCTGTAAATTTTCCCACAATCTTTGAATCTGTAATGATCCGTATTTTTGGTTTGGTTCAGTTCATTATTATTTTGTTGTTATCTTTATTTATATTTAGTTATTGTTTTGTTTAGGTTATTTTCTAGTTTGGTTGAGTCTTTGTTTTCTCCCTCGCTGTGTGCTCTCTCTTTCTCCCTGTGTGTGTGTGATATGTGTGATATGCTCCCTGTTAGTTTGCTGTTTAATTTGTTGTAGTTGTTTTGTTTTACTTATCTTTAGTTATTGTTTTCTTTAGGTTATTTTCTATTTTGGTTTAGTCTTTGTTTTTGTTATATTCTGTGTTATCTAGTTTCCCCTGCTCTGTCCCTCTTCTTTCTGTGTTTTCTCTCTCTTCATTATCACTCACATCTGTTTACAATTATTCAACCATCATCTCCACCACTCCACCTCCTGCTCCTCAGTATTTAAGCCTGGTTAATTAATTCACTCACCGCTGGATCATCTGATTTCCCTCCTCGTCTCTCTGCGTCATCTCTAGCTTGTTCCTCCACATCTCCCAGTAAGCCTTTTGCCTCTTGCTCTCTGTATTCTCTGTCCTGGCTCTTATCCATTATTATTCTCCCCTGGTCCCGTCCTGGTATTTACTTTGGTTTTTGTTTTCTTGTATTCTCCGGTTTCCCGTGCTTCCTCCCACATCTTTTCTCCCCAGTTTCCTGTCTCAGTTTATCTCCTCCCTTGTGATTGTTACTATTATTATTGTTGTTATTTCCTCTGTTAGTTTATTTCCCCTTCCCGTGTTCTTATGCTGGTTTGTTATTTCCATTGTTTATTTATTCACAATTGTATTCCCCGCGTCTCGCTTCAGTTCTCTGTTTTGTTTACGTTTGTAGTCCCGCGTCCTACTTCCGTCCTCTGTTTGGTTACGTTCCAGTTCCGCGTTGTTCCGTTTCCGCACTGCCCTAGCTCCTGTTTATGTTTCGTTTATGAGCAGAGATTCAACATCCCTGATCCGTACTTCCGCCTTCCGTCATGCCCTCTTCACGTACCTCCCGCCGCAAGAAACTCCGCTCGCCGGTGGTTTTGCTCGCCGACGCCCTGGCTCTTTCTGAGCTTTCAGCTGGGGGCGGGGGCTCAACACCGGTGAGCTCCGAGCCCATTTTCACTTCCTTGTCGTCTTCTTCATCTCCTGTCTCTTGTTCCTCATCGTCTTCCGTCTCTCCACCGCCCCCTACTGACGTTATTTATAACTGTCCCTATTTAGGTCCCCTCACAGAGGATTTTGACTTTACCCCGGGTTTTTTTGCTTTCCGTCACGACCCGGTTATGATAGACATTATCTACGAATCATTTTTTCAGGTCGCAGAAACACCCCGTGTAATCAAACTAGCCCGAAGAGCCAGAGACAGAGATTTGGCGGCAAGAGCAGCCCCTCTTTCCCCTCCGTCTCCTCCACCAGTTCCATCGTCAGCTTCCCAGCCTCTCGATCCTCCACAAGTCACAGAGGACAAACTGTGGGGTTTCTTTTATGGGTACAGGGAGGACTTATTCCCCTGGAGTAGGCCCCAATTTAAGCATTGTGGAGAGAACCTCCAGCTTCCTGAGCTAGTTGCTGGAGAGGATCTCAAGGCTCCCAAGCACTCGCTCCAGGAGAAACCCGCTACAGAGCCCTTGTCCCAAGAGGAGCCAGCGGCGGAGCCCTCGCCCCAGGAGGAGCCAGCGGCGGAGCCCTCGCCCCAGGAGGAGCCAGCGGCGGAGCACTCGCCCCAGGAGGAGCAAGCGGCAGAGCACTCGCCCAAGCAGGAGCCAGCGGCAGAGCACTCGCCCCAGGAGGAGCCAGCTGCAGACCTCACGCTCCAGAAGGAGCAAGCTGCAGAGTTCCCGCCTCCAGCTCCTACGATTACGGAGGGTCTGCGGCCTTTGTCGGGAGCGCTCTGTCGCCGCCGTCTGCGGCCTTCGTCGGGAGCGCTCTGTCGCAACCGTCTGCTGCGCCGCCGCCATCAATGACCTTCACCGAGGACTCTCCAATGTCAGCGGTCTCCTGGGAGCTTCTCCTGTCTCCTGCCTTCCCCAGGCACGGGGACTGTGGTCAGGCGCAGAGGACCGTCCGCAGTTGGGACTGCACTTTGGCATCGGTCTCCAGGTCTTCGATCTTCCTGTCGTCGTCCTGTCGGACCACCTCCAAGTCTTCGTGCCTCTAGTCGTTGTCCTGCTGGACTACCTTCAAGTTTTCATACCTCTAGTCGTCGTCCTGCCGGACAACCTCCAAGTCTTCGTACCTCCTGTCGTCGTCCTCCTGGACGACCTCCGAGTCTTCGTGCCTCCTGTCGCCGTCCTGTCGGACGACCTCCGGATTTTCGTGAAGCCTGTCGTCCTCCGGGAAGCCCTCCGGGGCTTCGGGGCTTCCTTCGCCCTCAGGGACGCCCTCCGGGACGCCCTCAGGGACGCCTTCCAGAGATTCTGGACGTCCTTCTTGCCTTCCGTCGCCCTCCGGGACGTCCTCCCTAGCTTCGCACCTTCCGCCGTCCTCCGGGACGCCCTCCGGAGCGCCCTCCGGAGTTTCTGGACGCTCGTTTTACAGCCTTATTATTTTCTAGTTTGGTTGAGTCTTTGTTTTCTCACTCGCTGTCTGCTCTCTCTTTCTCCCTGTGTGTGTGTGATATGTGTTTTTTGTTCCCTGTTAGTTTGCTGTTTAATTTGTTGTAGTTGCTTTGTTTTACTTATCATTAGTTATTGTTTTCTATTTTGGTTTAGTCATTGTTTTTGTTTTTATTCTGTGTTCTCTAGTTTCCCCTGCTCTGTCCCTCTTCTTTCTGTGTTTTCTCTCTCTTCATTATCACTCACATCTGTGTAATATTATCCAACCATCATCTTGGTTTTCGTTTTCTTCTAGTCTCCGGTTTCCCATGCTTCCTCCCCCATCTTTTCTCCCCAGTTTCCTGTCTCAGTTTATCTCCTCTCTTGTGATTGTTATTATTGTTATTATTGTTAATATTATTGTTGTTATTTCGTTTGTTAATTTATTTCCCCTTCCCGTGTTCTTATGCTGGTTTGTTACTTCGATTGTTTATTTATTCACAATTGTATTCCCCGCGTCTCGCTTCAGTTCTCTGTTTTGTTTACGTTTGTAGTCCCGCGTCCCGCTTCCGTTCTCTGTTTGTTTACGTTCCAGTTCCGCGTTGTTCTGTTTGCGCACTGCCCTAGCTCCCGTTTATGTTCCGTTTATGTTCATTATTCTTCCCCAAAATAAATATTCTATCAATTCCACCTCTGCTCGAGTCATTGATCACAACCTGACAGAATCAGGTTTTGCAAAATTTACCTTGGCTTGGATGTGTTCATATCATCTTCCCATCTTAAATAAACACATCATAGGAATAGGATAAAGGATGAAGGAAACTTGTGTCACAAATGCCAGTCAGCGGTTGGCAGAAACTCCTTTCGCTTCTTTAAATCTGCTCAAAGCCGTTGGAACCCAACCTAACTAGCTTTCAACTCAGCTTAGGAGGAACATCCAGGGTGTCCTGGTAATGTTACTGTTGCATTACGGTTTCATCAGTTTATTTGAAAATAACTTTCTTTATTGTTGTATATATTATATCCATAGTCTAAAGAAGAAGGGCTGTGCTGACCATGGCTATTGATGAGAAATGTGCCAGGAGCAGCGTACCCAGAAAAGCTCATGTTTATTTCTAGGTGAC
This sequence comes from Orestias chungarensis, assembly GCA_032876305.1. Lineage (NCBI taxonomy): Eukaryota > Metazoa > Chordata > Actinopteri > Cyprinodontiformes > Cyprinodontidae > Orestias > Orestias chungarensis. The sequence continues at coordinate 2,555,346 of JAVLVB010000524.1, forward strand.
GTAAACAATGGCAGATGTATACTAAGGGTTTCAGGTTGTTTAATAACTGCGTTGTACAGGTGATAAGTTACATCAAAGGTGAGAAAGTAATTAATTTGTTGTGGTCTCTTATGTAAATTACAGGGTGGGAAGAAACTATAAATATACTGTAAGTGCGCAAAAGACCAAATGAGAAAGTGGAGTGTAAACAATGACAAGGATGGCTAAATCCCAAGAGGTGCAGATGCCGTACTTGGTCAGAAAATAAAGCCAAATAAATACACTACAGCAAGGCTGACCAACATCCTTTAAATCAAGTGGAAATGGAGGACACCAAAGTGTTAGGGGTGTGTAAGTAGTATGCATATCAAAGAGATTTGTCCCATCCTTTAAATGTAAACTTGAAAAGCTACCCTGAAAAAAGGAAATGTTAGGCAGAGGTGAAACATCAAACTCAATTTTTACCACTCTGCAAAGCCATCACTTTACATACTAAGTGAATGGCGTGCTGCATCAAGGAGGCAGTGCAGGGGTTTGGTTGTATGTAGCAATGCGGTGATAAAAATGTGGGAAGCAGCAAGCAGATGCGTATATGAGTCTCATTTCCAACATCAAATGTAGCGCAGGGGTACAGAATGTCAGGGAAATGAAGCTTGCAATTCTTTAAGGGAGACTTTACGTCGCTGCGTCTAATTTTCAGACCACTTTTTTGATGCTCAGTGCTCAACCATTTGATTAAAACAAAACAGTTACAGGTGACACATACACACACAAACGCCCACACACTTTAATCTTGCTTAATTTCCTCGCTATCCTTGCGTTTATCATACAATAACACACATGTGCTGCTTTAGATAGAATCTGCAGTGCAATTACACAAGCCAACCACTGAGATGAAAAATCGCTCTTGGATTCATTTTCAATTATTTAAGGAATATATTTCAGTTGGCTCTCAGATGCTGGAAAAGTTATTATATAATCAATACACTCTATAACATCATTAATATTTGATGCCACAAAAGTGCTTCCTGTCTCCTTGGGCTTCCGACCAGTGGGATTTGGGCACTGCAGTCAAAATAGCATAAGCTTTAACCGCCTACAGCAAAGAAACATTAGCTTTTCTCTAATATTGGAAATACTTGCTCACCCAGAGTCACCAGAAGCACATTTAAACAGAAATTTACCATGATCGTGATTGGGAGAAAAGCCTGCTTTTCTTCCCTCCAGTATGGTCAACATTGTTACTCCGCATCTGCTTTAAGTCAATAAAACTACCATTTTATTGTTGCTGGCCTGTTGCAAGGTTCCTGCTCCCCCTTTCTCCTACAGAGCTTAGACAATCAATTTACTCTGACTTGGCTGGGATAGAGGGAGGCTAGAGAGACTGCAGAGCAGACACTGGGATAGAGTATCACTTCACAGATAGACAAACTGCCTGCCAGCTGGAAAACGGAGCAAGTATTGAACTAAAATTACTTGATAGACTTTGTCTTACGAACTTGCTTTTGGTTTTATTAGGATTTTTTTCATCTACTTTTAATTATAGCTTGATCCTAAATGTATTGAAGGTGCACAAATAGTAGAGCGCATCCCCCTTTCTCTGCACCCCAAAGCCCTCCGTTATCAAAAGTGACTCTGAATTGCAGTTCCTATCAACCCAACTGAGACACAAAGACATTAATATGACTTTACTATCTCAGTTCCTCGGCCGGTCGGGTTGTGTGTAATGCTCTCTGCGCTATTGATTTTTATATTTCTCTCCTCTCCCTTTCTTCCTGGCCGTCTCTCCCTTTCACCATAGCTCCACCTCCACCAGCCTCTTCTGAGCCTCTGAAATGTCCTGGGGGTCAGACGGATGCTGAGTAGGATCAATCAGGAAAAGTAATCTAGGACGCCTAATGCAGGCAAGCAGACACACACACACATACATCTCAGGTACTGGAACACAACACGTTCTTCCTGTGATGCTCTCTGGCCTGCCTGCCTCTTCTCCCATCGATCTGCATCTACTTTACCAAATGGATTATTCTCTTCTATCCTCCTCCACCCCTGCTCTCCCTGTGTGACTCAGAATAATAAATCCTACAGACTGTGCAAGATGTATATGTAAGCAATTTTTCATTTAAGTTCGTCTTGACTTTTTTTGGGGATTTTCCCTTCTCAACTCAATTTTGTTTAACCTTTTTGTGATGTTTCAGTCGTTTAGTAGGATCAATGAAAATTTCTCAAGGTCTCCCTTGTAGTTCTGGGTAATAGTTGCACACTTGTGTGAGGTCAAAGGTAATCATATAATATGGCTCAAATTACATCAGACACCCTAAACAGAATACTTCCTCAAAAATTAAAGGTTAAAAAGTTCTAAATGATTTATGTTTATTTTAAAATGTGATGATTCTTAATTATGAAACCTTTAAAAAAAGCTTCATCTGGAAGAGGGGAGAAAGGAGAGATGAGGAACAAATTAAGGACATAACATTTAAAATAGGAGCACAGGAAATAAAGGAAAGACTCAAGAAAAAGAAGTAGATTGCATAGAAGGAAGGAAGCAAGCAAGGAGCAGATAGGAAAACACGGCACACATGAAAGAAAGGAAGGAAGCAAAAGAGATGGAACACAAGAAAGGAAGGGACAAAGGAGGAAACAAAAAAGGCAGTAGGAAAACAAGAAGCTCTGCATGCAGCTCATGGAAATCATGGAAAGTCAAGTATGAAACAGTTAAACTTCAGGAGGTTTGAGGTTGCACTAATACTTTACGATACAGTACTAACCGTCTTTTGGGTACATAAATAACTTATTTTATATTTTTCTAAGAACCAAGACAAATGTTTAGGTAAGGAAAATAAATATCCATGACATTTTTAATACCTGATGCAGGATTTGAATACATGGTTAAAACAAAAAATATGTATTCTCCCTTGCAGGCAGTGACAGGAAAGAACATCCAATGCTTTTAGCACAATGACCTATATGTAGATTTTTTTTAAGAGCCGCATTATGTCTGTAACATACACACATATTAAAGTCTCCATTGCTCGGCCAAACTGTAGGCGGAACTGGAGCCATTTGTCCACTGGCTAAATCCCAACTCTGCACCAACACAAGCAGAAAATTGGTAAGCATCTTGGCTCTAGAGATGACACTTCAATTTGTGCAGCTCCAGTAACTGATGCTCCGCAGTTCCTCCCCTGTGGGGGTGTGAGATCAGCTGGACACCTGCCTGGCTGTTTTGGCCGGAGCCCGGAGCACTAGGGACCGGGCCTCGGAACGAGAGGCCTGGCCTTGCCCGTCAGCCCGATCCCTGTCCCTGAGCCCCCCAAGTCCTGGCCCTGGCCCGGCCTCATCACTGTTCCGCTAGCTTCACTCGTGTGCCAGTAGTAGTCCCTCGCTCTTTCCTCTTTACTCCTAATTCCTGATCCAACTGTCAGCTGTGGCGTCATCTCCCCTCTCAGACATCAAATCCCCATCAACAGCTTGCCAGCCTTTGTCTCACTTCTTGCCGCTGCAGCTTGCACCTCGACTTCCAGCTCAAGTTGAATCAGTGAGATGTCTTTGGTGTGAATCAGTGTCTGTCCTGTTGTGATCCTGGGGTGTGAAGAATGGCAGTGATCTACGAGGCACTAAGGACATTTTGTGGATTAAAGAGGTTATATCCTTTTCCTATTCCAATCTTTACGCATTCAAATTAAATTTAAATGAGAGTAATGGTTTTAATGTAGATGGTGTCTAACAATTTCTGCACAATACATCCCAAATATATATCACAGGATCGATTTTTTAAAAGTAACTTTTTGTAGGACATTTTAAAATACAACATATGCTCTCAACTATATTCAAAATGTCAAGAATTAAAAATCTGAATAACTATTATATGGAGCCTGTTTCATGCTTACTATGCTATAAATAGCAGCCAAAAATGGCAGTGATTGACAAACTAAAAGTCCAGATAATGGATCCTTTACATCGGAATGAAAAGTTACAAAGAGAGGAATAATAATTAAAAATATAAATGTAAATTCATTACATATAGTATTACCACTACGAAATTTACCTATTAATAAACTGCTAGCTTCAGGGAGTTTAATTCTTAACTGAAAACCCTTGCTATTTAAATTTAACACATCTGTGAACTACAAAACATCAATCAGACAACTTATTTCATCACTTTTCTTTTTTTAATTCTGGTATTATTGATTGGTTTTTATTAACTATTAAAGCACCTGTTATTAGCCAACTTATTAAAAAAATAAACAGTTTGGGCACGGTTTTAAGTTGTAGGACAGATGTGTTAACCGAATAAAAGCCACAATTGTGTTTCATTTTAATATGAAACAAGATGATCCTTTATTTATTAATCAAACTAAAACACATCAGTTAAAGGATGTGGTGACACTCACATTAACTGTTCTTTAAATAAACACATGCAAGGAACACATCTGCACCACTGCAAGAATCATTTAGGTGAGCAGCTAGCACTTTTCTCCATTTTTGTGTCGTGCTGAAGTTGCTTTTAGTTATAGGCTAGGACACTCTGTGGAGGATGTAAGAAAACAGCCTGTGAGGCAAGGATAGCGAGGCAGGCTGATCCGACTGAGTTAGCAGCGTTGTGTGCACCTTCTCAGGTAGCCTGCTGTTAGAGCTAAGCTGCACCCTATCTTTAGCAAAGCACAGAGAGATGTACTGGCACACTACACGACTATGCTCATATTTAATGGGTCCGACTGCATGTTTAGGGTCATAAATAAGCTTTTAAACTGAGCCATACTGTTCCAGCCAACTCAAAGTATCTATGCATTGCTTAAGGCTGCTGTTATGCTCATTTGATGCCAGGCGTAAAAAAATATCCCAAAGGTTGATATGAGCCGAAACAAGAACTTCCAACTCCTTTTAATTGAACTCAACTTTCAAAATAACACACGGTAGGAGTTCTAATTAAAACTGCTTTGAGGCTGAAAGCGGTTATATTGGGTTTGTTAGAGCAGGCATTTATAAAAAAGCTCCAAATAGCCTGAAGGTATACGATAAGAACAATACCTACAGCCAAGCACTTGTTTAGAGGACGAGGGTACGGTAGGAGGCACATATCTGGCCGCTTAGGAGAAGCAGAGCTCTACCTAATCTAATCTCTGTTCCACCATCAGACACATTCTGATTGTGTCTTTGTAGGTGACTGTGTGCAGATGTGTCTGCCTTGCAGCAAAGGCATAGAGCTACAGCACATAGAATTTAGCCGACCATTGTATTCAAGAATTTATTTAACCGCCTTGCGTACCGTAAATTTGCTAGTGTGTCTGTATAATCTGCTTATTGGTTTCCTTCTGAAGCGGAGTTTAAATAATCTAACAGCTGCAAGGGAAAGATGACAGCTGTCCGTCATATGTCTTAAATGACTTAACAGTTTGGGAGGGGTGATTAAATAACTCTAAACTACATGTAGCTGCAGAGGATGCAAATTTTTTGCCAACAATGCAACAAGTTAAACTTTTAATTCCCTTCATATTTCAAATCTCTTTGAAATAATCTTTTCTATTGAACTATTGATTTACAGCATTAAGACTCTAGCAAAGACAAACAGTGATTGACACTAAGAAAGTCTTTTCTTCTCTGTAAGTTTCTGCAAAAACTAGTGTAATTATATCACCACCATAAATTGTGTTCCATGTTGATGATTTGTTGTATAGAATATTGTACCCATAAAAGTCTTTAAAAAGCCGTAGTTAACTGTCAACAATCTCATAGAAAATACAGTTTCCTTTTAGATATATATCTTTACTTGTGCCTCTCACTAATGGTGGTCATTGTTTAAGGGTTCATTACTCAGCTACAGTGTCCACACTGAAGCTTTTTGTTGTGTGAGCATGACTTGTTAGAGCTTAAAACTTTTCTGAGGTTATGACCAGCCGGAAAGTGGACAGGGTTGCTCAATTTTAACATCAGTCAACTCTGGTCTCCAGGTTTCTGATTGCCGTACTGGCTAAAACCCGAATTATCTATACATACTTTGCAGGTAGAAATTATTTTGGTACCTTAACCATAATTTTCATATTTTTACATGATCCTCCTAAACACACAAATATGCAATATATTTTGAAACAAAGTACTCTAAAGTACTACTTTAGATCTGCCAAAAAATGGGTCTATCTCCTACCTCACTCTGTGGTGAATACATTGCAGAAATCTAGTTGTGGTCGAACAAAACCCATCTTTGGAATAATAAGAATATTTATAATTTATAAAAGCTCACTTTAGGGATTGTATAAATCAGTATTTTCCAAATTATTTCACATGCTATTTATAGTTCAACATTCCCATTTCCGGCTGTAACAGCTTCAAAGTAAGCAACAGTCGGTTTGAGTTCTCACAGAATTTTTATTTTTTCACCAACAGTAAAAGAGTTAGAAAAGAAATGCCTGGCATCTAGCAATCAAGGCTGGTAGAAGACCAGCATAACCATTAAGAGTGGCGTGTATTCAAATGAGAAGATAAATCCCCCCTGCTGCTGTGTAGTGCAGAGTAATTGAGAATGCCCACAGGAGGCAATCTCTGCTCATATACTGCATATGCCATAGTGACAACATAGAACGGTTGCGGCTTATTGCTATAAAAACGTCCTACAACAGTGTGTAAGTCTGACAGGGAGATCAAAAGAGCCTTGAGCGATAGCATGTTTCTCTCCATTTTCTCATTTTCTCTCCTACACCGTCTTTTCGTCCTCTACCCCCAAATATCAATTTAAGAGATACTGATCATGCTGGCTAGTGACGTTTATCGGAGGTGATAAGCACTCGATATCACCTTTCCTGAATTTCCATATAGAACTTCATAGGACTTAATACAATTCCTACAGCTGCAAAACTACATGAACCAATTTTTAATGCTATACTTTTATTTATATATATATAAACTCAAGAAATACCAATATTTCCCCATGTCAGTTAACTTTGCATTATCAGACTATACTAAGGAGGAGGAGGCTTTTTAAAACCAGTTTGTTTTTTATTTTAAATTGAGTCATCTTTAGGATTAAGATCTTTCTATTGGGCAAACCCATCTTTATGAGTCATCGACCACAGTTTGACCTTCCATATTCCTCCTACTCCTGTTGAAGTCATAAAACTCTGCCAAGAAGTTTGTGGTAGGAAATGAGTTGATAATAAAACAATAGGAAATTAATAGGAAAGTTCTTACATTGACATTTTAATAAAGATAAATCAAACCATTTTAATAATTACAGTTTCTTTCTTAGTTTGTGGTGTTGGTACAAGACTTCTTTAATGAGCATTGTTTGGAAAAGGACTGTTCTACCAACTAAACCATCCAACATCCCTATCACTAGCATCTTAACTTAAGTTTCAGAGATGAACTCCAAATCCTAAAGGTTGGAAAGCCATCATGCCATAACTCTAATCTTTAGCTCCCTCCACAGATTTAAGTAGGGACTCCAGCAGTCACTTCAATTATATACAGACAGAGGAAACATGATGATAAAATTAAAATAAACCTGTAATTCCAAATCACAAGAAAATCGAGCATCTAGAACATCCTATACTATTAGAAATTAATATCTATTTCAACCCAACTATTGTTTTTTTTTTTTTTTACCATACACTAATAAAAATCTTGCCAATCCCACCCAACAATAAATAAAACACACTTTCAGGTGCAAATAAATCAAATACAAGTTGAATGCCTTCATACCCATTTTTCATTTAATTGTGATATATCAATACGATAAAAAAAACATAACTGTAATTGTAAGGTACATAAATATCAAGTAAGAATATCTTCCTGCTGTTCCCTAAGTATTTGTTTTAAAAATTCACCAATCATTGCATGAATTTTGTTAGGTCAAGCTAAGTCAGCTAAAGTGTGGAGACATGTTTCGATGCATAAATGGGGATATTGTTCATTTAAAACTGCTGCCTTTATCAAATAGCTTATTATACTTGTTGCAGTTATTCTTAAATGGCAAAAATAATCTGCATGAATAGGCCTACAATGGCCTGATCAGTGCATTGTTTCCTATAACTTGACATCCTGGATGCTTTGATTCAGCTAAATATTATGTTCATCACAGAAACTCCCCGCAAAAAAAAAGGATCTTTCATTTCTTTAAGCTACTACTCTTATTTAACCAAACAGATAAATAAGGCTTTGCAGTGAACATAATAGAGCCATCACTGAACCAGCACTCTGTGTGGTTTAAATATGGAGTGCTGTTGTTTAGAGCAGTGGTTCCTTACCTTTTACCCTAACCAGCCCCATAATGTCCACTGTAAAAGACAGACAAACAAAAAAGGCTACGCCCTTTCCCTTCCATTTAGTTTCTGTGCACACTTGTGCATGCAAATACATGTGGGTGCATTCATGTAATAGAGACTGGATATCAACAGGAAAACTTATTTCTTAATTTCATAGCTGGTAAGATTCTTTTATTCACCATAAAAACTTACAGTCCTGGAGTCAGATTTCAGGACGCAGCAGCTCTTTCAGGGTTTTGCCTTAATTGTGACATGACGCTGACTTATCTAATGTCTGAGATTACCTGATTGTAACAATCAAGAACTTTTTTGTCATAAACGTCTCTGAACCTTTTCTCTGATTTTGAATCAGCTTGGAAGCAGGTAAGATAATCAGTTTTTCAAAGCCACACTCCTGATAGGCAGGCTCTGTATTCACGTCAATAAAATAAGACTGCATTTCCAACAGAAGCAGTTGCCTAAATCACGAAGCAAATCTGACTGGCAACCTGTCATAGTTATTTCCCGCCTGTCTGTCACTCAACACTGCCATAGATTGATCCTGCAAACCACCACCACACTTCAACAGCAAACACACTTCCACACCACACCACTGCCCATATGACCGTAAAGTGCAGTTCATGTAACGTTTGATATATCATTTTTACATCATTTTGATTCAGAACACTGCATCTACTTGCTGATCCGACGGTCTTTATTGATTTATGCCACTGAGAAGTGGTATTTTAAATATAAATGCATCATAAACTGAATGCAGTAGCTGTGTCATTTGATATCATTAGAAGCGGTGTGTGTAAAAGTTTCACTACACTTTTGCTATCAAGGCCACTTTAGAATGAAGGGGCAATCATGTTGGGATGAGCTGCTTTAGACGAGCAGTGATCACACCTGATGCACTAAAGAAATGCAAGATCCAAGACTTTTCCCATGTGTCACTAGTAGTTAGTTTTTGGCCTCACTCAAAACTTAATATTTATTTATTGTTTTTATTTTGTATCTATCCAATAGGGAGGTTACACAGCTATCGAAAGTCTGAGTTCACAAACTGAGATCCCATTTTTAAAGCAACACTAAAGAAGTATCAGTTTTGGTGGATTTTGGTGGCCAGTGGACAAAAGCGGCAGTGTTGTCCTTGAAGAAGACTGCATTTCTTATGAGGACCGGCGCATAGCTTTCTAAAATCCTGTTCTCCCAGTCATCTGCAGTTGGATTAAAGTACATTTCTGTTTCCAGTGGCTGTCTGAAGGATGAATAGTGATGAGGTAATGAGTCTAATTTTGGCGAAACAATGTCATATGATGATGTTGAAAATAGGAAACGGGGGAAGTGACATATGCCATAAAGCAGGGAAGGAAGGAAGGAAGGAAAGCAAATGGGAAGTAAAAGAATAGAACAATATATGTAAGAGAGAGGAAAGGATAGAATAAAAGTAAAAAGGGACACAAAACAATGAAAAAGAGAAAGGGCAGATGAGAGGGCACACACAAGAAAGGAAGGAAGGATGGATGGACAACAAGAATAAAAGACAAATCATTTAGGCAATGAGACGAGAATTCAATGTAATGTAAGATCTAAGACTTTGAATGAATGTACATATAAATATTTTTCCAAGCATTTTTTATACTTATCCAGACCTGGAATACTGAAAGTGAATGTCCTGGTAACTTGTTTTTGGATAGATGGGTTTAAATTAAAGGTTTTAAATAAACCTCAGAAAAAAATTTTGTCAATTATTTTTTTTTTTTTTACTCAACAACTACTGATAATACCCAGCAGGCTAAATGCCGTATGCTTTGTTTATCAGGCCCAGATGTGTCTATCACCAACCATGATGCTGTGATTTTGTTGCATGTTCTGTTGCATGCTGAATCTATAATTTATCCATCTACAGAATTATATAAATGTTTAATATGTGAGAGCCATGGGGGGCTGTCAAACGCATGACCTTGAAACGTCCTTTAAAACATCACAAGGAAGCAGCGCTGGGGCCAGTTTAGCTGCCAAAATCTAACAACAAGCAACACAATAGTCTTGCTCTAAGTCGTACTTATACACACAATTCCTGTCTGCCTGCTGATGTTCTGCGCTGCTCCTGCCCACCCTATCCGATTTTTCCGTTTTTTTTTCCAGGGGTGCAAAATGCAGATGAGAGGAGTCAGCCGCATGTGCACAGTCTCGGGAGAAACTGCCAGTCAAATCTGAACATCTGTATGAATACCAAAATGAGCAGGGTACAGTCAAGGATGCTAGAAAGAGAGCGGGAAGGATGCCGGGGAGACGGAGGAGATTCTTGGATTAAGAGGAGCGAGAGGGAAAGGAAATGAGAAAGCCAGTGTTGCTCCTTTATGAGTTTTTGACTGAACAAAGAGATACAGACATGTTCCTTCCACCGTATTTTCCATCAGGATATTTATTCTAAACAGCAGCACTGCACAACAAGGGCTCGGTCCTGTGTTTGCTAGTGGGCTGAGGCGCTAACACTCCCCAGCTGATTATGTGTCTGTCTGTAGCAGTTTGAGCTGCTGCCAAAGGAATTAGGTTTAGTATTTGTGAATGTTGCTCCCCTCGCAGCAGAATGCCTCTCTGTGCTTCTCAGATTTCGAGCGTTTTTAAAGAGAGCGAGCAAGAAAGAGAGACGGAGAAATAACATTTTAAATAAATGAAGAAAATCACTGTGGAAGCCTATTAAATTTTTAACGTAACCATTTTGTGAGTCTTCATGTGTGTTTTGGCTTCACACAAAAGCAATATTTAAAAACCAAAGCATGTTAATTGGGACAGGAGATTTTATTTTATTTTTTCAGCAATGTCTTATTCAAACAGGCTTTGAGCTCATTAACTGCTTCCATCCTGCTTTTGTTTGAAGAAAAGTGGAAAAGACATTTGAAGATGAGTAATATTTTGCAATATCTACACCGACACCGAAGCGCTAAAATGCTGATACGCATTACGTGCTCGTAAAATTAACCAAAGCTCGCTTAAAATATGAGATCAAAGATAAAATAATCTTAGTCGATCTGTCATATTTTAAAAAATGCAGTTTGTTGTAGATTTAGTTTTTAAACACCAATCACACGTATTACTAATAGAATATGCCATGCAACATTAATCCCTATGTTTTAAATAAATAGCTCTAGCTTTAAATTGTGCATTTATTTATTGAAAACATAAACTGACAAACTAGTCTGAGCATTAATGTAGCCATCTTTATTTATTTAGTATTATCTCTTTACATACATATATACACACATATATATATATATATATATATATATATATATATATATATATATATATATATATATATATATATATATATA
>JAVLVB010000524.1:2567002-2586771 GCA_032876305.1 Orestias chungarensis
TTAATCCATTTTAAAGCTCCGTACATTTAGTTGTCATTGGTAACACACAGCAAACAGACAGACTACTGTTCCACATGTGTCAGCTCCAATGAGTTTTTCAAATAAAGTGAATGTCATTCACACACAGATACAGAGAGGGTATTTAAACCAATCACATAAATAACTCGAATGCAAAAACTCACCCAGTTCTACCATTTAAGCCCATCTAAGACTTGAAGCCCTTAAATCAAAGCAGAAGACCTCTCAAAGAGGGTGTTTACCACTTGTCCTTGTCTGAGATGTACTTAGTGTAGTGAAAGTCAGGAAGAGAACCACACTGCATGTTGATAAAACATTGTTTCAGTTGCTCCCCGTGTTGTGCATTAAGTAGAATTGACATTTAGGTCGACTTTGTTGAGAAACATCCAACTTTAAAATACCTGCCATTTTTGTCTCTGCAAGTTTTTGTAGATTGCAATTAAAAGCATCCAAACGCCATGCCGAAATTAACTAGAAACGGACAATAAAACCTGCAATCGTTAGAGTGGAGAGACTTAAGTAGTGATGAAAAGAAGAGCTTTGTCTACATCGATTCCAAGACAGAGGCTTGACATGGTGACGAAGGAGATTTGCAGCTTTAATTGTCTTACGACATTAAACTTTAAAGCTGAAATAAAATGTATAAACTCGGTTTGAGTAAAGTTTTTCTATTCTTCTTATTACTTTTGTTATTCCCCACTAAGTGATGACTCAGAAGGTTTACATAAATCTGCTACTGGTGCCTTTTTATTTAAAGCCCTGCAAGTAATCTCTTTGGTTCTATTTGGGTACTCTCTTTTCTCCTCCCCGAAACATGCATGTTAGATTAAGTTATTTTTTATTCATGATCGATCTGTCCAAGCAGACAGGACAGGAGAAATAGACACTACCTTCATAACCTCTTCATAAAATAAGACACCCTAGGAAATAGATATGCGACAATAGTAACACCAAAAATGTTCATCATATATATCTTGACATGCTAGCTAATAAATTCCTAACACACCCATCTTATTTGATCTGATGTGTAACCTTGGAGCAAATGGTGTTGTGCCTGAGGCTAGTAGAGCATGCTTCTGTGTACATTCAAAAGATTGTGTAAATAAAAAATACATACACACGTTCTACGGAGTCAATCTTCCTGATGCACACTCATTAAAACCTTTAAGACTAATGAGCATTTGATTTCCCCCCTCTACCTCTGCGACTGTTGCTCCTTATCCTGCTTTGACATTCATTTCTGTTCGCTATTGCTGATGTAATCTTTAGATACGGCCTACACAATATACAATGTTCTTACATCAGTCTTGTGTTGTATGCTGCCTATGCTGAAATGGACCTGAAGGCCTCAATGTTTCATATGTCAGCCCGAGAGGAATTGCCTTCTTTTCAGTTAACATTTCGATGGCATTTCACTAAAAGTAGCATGAGTACAAATATTATTCATCAGACAGAAAAAGTCAGCCACCCATCATGAAAACTGATGGATGCAAACACAATTCAAAACAATACTATTGCCTACATTTAGGTGGGGGAAAAAAGGTTTTCAATTACACTTCACAAGACAGGAAGATAAATGGCTGCTAGTTTTATTCGTGGGACCGTCACTCTGTTGGTTGTATGGAATGGATAAATACATGTTACAATGAGTCATAGGACGGTGAGCAAAGCTGATAATGTAGGAAGATTATCATTCAGAGTCCCAATGCTGGCGCTCCTAAGAAGGTATGGACCAGTTACCGATATCAAGGTACATCAACATTTGTAAAAGACGATAAAACTTTTCAATTAATAGTTTACTACTCTTTCAATTAGAGGCTACAGGAGATGTTGCAATGATCTAATGTATCTCTGGCTGAACATATTAAAGCAGTGCTGTCCCTACCTACACCAGTTAGTATGCACTGCTGGTCAGCAGGCTTAAAATTATATTTCTTCCTTTCCGTTCGGAAATATATCTAGGGACAGGTTACTAAGGGAGTGAAAACCTTCCCTCCTATTGGGGCTCCACAATATTACGAAATGAGCAACTGGGGGAATATTGTTCATTGTTCTGATGTTTTCAAAACTCACTCTTCTGTTACTTTTCCATGACCACAATGTTAGATGACTTTGCAGCAGCTTTAGTAATTGAAGAAATTGGCCAAGTACTTTAACTGTGAACATTATATCCTACCCAGCAGCAGATCTTGTATGAACACTTTTACCAAATATGTGACAAGGGATTTGCTTACCTATACATTAAGGTTTAAGTGTCTCTCTCAATTTAAGGTAGACAAAAATGTGATTTCACAAAGAATACATTTAAGAAACTTAAATTAGGTTGGACATAATTGGGTTAAACTGTTGGCTTAGAAAAATCAGCTAAAAGTTCAATGCTTTTCTTTTAGCTCGGATTTGGAAAAACTGGAATCAGGTACCAACTTACCTTTCGTGGGGCTACAGCCTTGTTTTGTTAGACTAATTCTGTGTACAACATTACTCTAGAAAGTGCCCTCAGTTCTGACTGGACATTGCAGTAATACTGATTTACCCAAACATTAAAAAAGCTTATTTATTACCAGGCAATTGTGTTTTTTTATGCATTATTTTTGCAATGATAATAGTGATTTAATAAATAATGCTGTTGGAACTATTTTAATAGGAAGTTAAGGATTTGCTAGCAGTAAACAGTAGACAAACCAACCAGGTAACCAGCTAGTAATAGGCTGTTACTTTCCCTGGTGTTACTAGTGAAACTACAAAACGTTAAAACACTCTAAAAATAAGAATAGTTAACAAAATTTGTTACCATTTCTTTTGTAATTCTACTAAAGTTTATATTTTAAAATTTAAAAAAAGCTTAAGATTATTCTGTATACACTAATGTATGTTTCATAACATTTAGGGAGTAATTTATTTCAAAAGCATTAATATAAAGTTATCTTTTTGAATGTTACCCTATCAGCCCATCCCTACTGACCAGTCATTATGCAAACATTTTAGCATTTTACAAAAAAAAAACATAAGACTTGCGGAACAAACAACATACAACACTTCAATGAATGTTGCAGCACATTTGATATTTTTTCTTTCACCTGCATGGGGAAACACTCTCCTACTGAGTGGATGCCGCTTTACAGTTTCTCTCACGTTTCAATACATCCGGCTTTTACAAATATCTAGTCCATCCTCCTGCAGGGAAAAAATTCTTGCTGCTGCAAATTTGTGCAAAAGCAGCGAAGTGGGGGGTGGGACATCAACAGTCGTAGTATTTACATAAAATTGGTGTTTTCTAGTTTACCACATCCACTTCTTTTCTCTGTCCAGTTTTCCCATCCTTCTACCTGCTTACCCACACAACTCCCATAACCCGATATCTGCATGCAGAATTTTAAAACTAAAACCACTGCTGCAATTTCCTTCCCTGCAAGAAGGAACCTCACATGCTGCATGTGAAATAGTTCAACTGTGCCAGTGCTTTGGCGGTGCATAAAACAGAAGCCCTATACACACAGATGATACATGTACATAGAAGTGTAACCTGCCCTAGCTGCAAAGGAATGCTCAAAATGAAGTGGCAGCCTTCCTTACCATCTTAAACCCATTCCACTCCATTTGGGAGATGCACGCTGTTGTCTCACAGTCCCCTCTCTCCTCAGTTATACCAACGCCCCAGAAAGGAAACCCCCGCGTCCTACACTATTTAACTCTCTGCCTGCCTTAGTCTTCTCTGACACTTCCTCCTTGTTTTTTTCCCTTTAGTTTTCTTCCTCTTTTTTTCCTGAATCTTAGCTCACGGTGGAACACTGCGCGGTAGAGCTGTAAGGAGCAGACATTGCCTTCATCCGCAGATGCTGTAAGTAGAATGATGAGTCTGGAGGAGATCGCTGAGCTGCAGCGAGGCTCTCTCTCTCTCTTTCCAACCCTCCTTGCCCCCACACCCCTCCCTTCCTACAACCTCGCGCCCAGTCTCCTGCTTAGCTGGATTGTCAAAGCCCGCCTTGTTCGCCTCCAGCGCCTTTCTCTGAAAGCCTGCAATTGGCTTGTGGCGTTGCCCGTCACCTACCCATCCCTTCAACATTAACACCTTCGCTCTCTGGCTGGCTCCGAGCCCTCATCAGCACACGCCAACCTTCGGCTGCTTTGGCAGGGAAAAGGCTCTCTGAATCCTAGCAAAGCAATCAATGGGAGCTGAAGTCTGTGCTTGAGTGAACTGAGAAGAGAAGAGCAGAGCGCAGCGGAGTGATTGCAGCCAAAGGCGTTATGGTAATAGGATGCCTGCGCAGCACAGTGTATACAAATTAGCTATTACCGGGCACATGTTAAATCCTCTGTATGTTACATTGCTGTATGCACAATCTCTCCGATCTATACTCTCATATATCTCGAACACATAAAAGCTTCTGAATAAAACAAACTGCGTTTAATTTAACAGTTGCTCAAAATAGAATAGCCCAGACAAATCTGAGATTTAGAAGAACACGATTTGTGGTTAGATGCATTGATGGTTCTGTCATTTCACTTAAAAAAAAGAAATAAAAAAGAAATCCACACATCTGTCCAAGAGGCTTTAGCACTGCCATTTCGTTAGTGGTTTAATAAATGTTGAAAAAAAAAAAAAAGGATGCCTAAAGATATAACAACAGATTGATAGATATAGAAACTGAATTATTTACATCAAATATATTAAAAAGATGCACTCTATGAAGCACAATTTACCATTACCATTACTGCCATTATTAGGGGTAACCCCAGTTGTTAGATACATTTTTGCAGGTAAAACAATTTTTTTCAGGCTTTTCAAATTCACATCTAAAAATAAAACGTTGTGCTTGGTTAATCGATAAACGTTTCTCCAGTGACTCCTATGAAGTTGCAAACGAAAGGAAAACTACAACACAGTACACTAGGATGAACTAAAAGAATGAAAAGATGGTATTTTGTACATATATACAGTAAATATTTTAAACAAACTGTATAGTTGTATACTTTTCTGATGTGTTGTATGCTCCACTGGATTACAGTTAAATCAAGCAGAGCTCATATTAAAGGTGAAACAGGTGAAAACAAAGGCTCCCATACAGTATACTCACGTGTGTGTGTGTGTATGTGCGGAGTCACTAATCTTTTTCTCCTGAAAAGGTAATTAAGAGCTGTTTAACAGAGCTCTGTGATTGGCTTAGAATGTGTGAAGGGCGAGTGGCTCTCTGGGTGAAGCAGGTCTCCTTGTCTTTAGTTGCTTTTTTAAAAGATGTGGATTTATCCTATTTGTTAGTTCCAGGCCCTTTTGTTTCTGATTCTGTTTTGTTTTGTGTTTTTGTCCTCTCTTAAAAAAAAAAAATCTAGGACCAGTTCTGATTTGGCAGCCTACATGCTTTTTAATTAACTATAATCCAGTTAATTATTAAATTCTGTTCCCACTCATGTGAATAGAAAGCAAGCCCTACCAGTAAATAATCTCTATTCATTTAAATTATTCAATATAATGATAAAAAGTGTTTGAAAGTGTTTTTTTTTCCTAATCTGGGAACAAAGCCTACAATGAAATCACCGCTTACCTTCCATCCAATGCAGACAGGAAGAGGGAGCTGTTACCTCCAGTAACACAGTTACCTGACAAGCGGCTGTTCTTTGCAGAAAGTTCATATGGACATTCCCTCACAAGCAAGCACCCACTAAGTCCTGACACGCATGTCTCTTCAGGCCATTGACATAAAAAAATCTTGTTAATTAAATTAGACACTGCTTCACAAAAAGGTGCATTTAAACTTGTGCTTGTAGAAACAAGTCAAGTAATTTGAGTTCACAAACAAAATTGTCAAAAAGTCATTAATTTGTATTTTTATTGTTTGTAAAGCCTGCAGGTTTATAAGAGACTATCCCCAGATCAATTCAATGAATTGTGGGTCGCCTAACCTTATCAAATCATCTTTATTTGAGGAGCTGCATAAAGAAATAAGCCTCTGTCATGTTCTTATACAACAGGTTAGGGCTTTTTGTTTTTCAATTACACTTACTCAGATAAAAATGTAGGATATTAGTAAATTATGCTACTGTGGTTAAAGATGAGTTCATCTTAAGAATGTTTACACATCTTTACCAGAGGTGCTAATAATTATGGGGATCGCTGCAAATGATACACATCCTCATTATATTGCATCCTCATTATATTGAATATTCATCGTCTTTTCTAATTATGATCTGTACATCTATTACACACACATATATCTATTGGATTTATAAAGTTCACAATTACAGTGTCTTTATGTAACCCACAAATCTTGGAAGTCACAATTGGCCAAGGGTTAAAAAAAGCTGCTTAAATTAATTCGAAATGAGCAAACAAAAGATGGCAGAAAACCCTGGCTGACAAAAAGGCAGCTCCAGTGTGTCTGCTTCCTCCCTGACCTCTCCACCTGTCTGGTTAGCAGCAGCTAGCAGGCTAGCCTGGTGGAACCATGTGCCTGACATACTAATGAGAATCTCTACTACGCCCTCAATTAGGCCAGAGTAGGACACACACACACACACACACACACACACACACACACACACACACACACACACACACACACACACACACACACACACACACACACACACACAGGCAGACGGAAGGAGGGTTCTACAAACTCGCTATTGTTTCAGGAAAATATGCTGGCTAGACCACAAGTCTAGAGGCTAGAAGAAATTGTACTTTCCTTCTTACAAAATAGGAGAATAACACGTAATGAAACACAATAAAAATGGATTATAATAGAAATGTCTTTGTCTATTTTTTCCTTTGTCCAATCCTTTCTTTATCTTGTCTGCTCAAGGAGAGCAAAGCAACATTCGCAGCTGAATGTTACAGACAGCAGACCCTCGGTCTCCCATCCATCTTTTATCCCTTAGCTCTGACCTTTTTGTTTAATAAAGGTTTTGGGTTTGGACCTGAGAAGAAAAAGACTTTGTACCATATGCCTTCCAGTCTTATATTGCTCTTGTTTTTTAAAATCGAATTTGATTCTGCAAAGAACACATCACTGACTTAGTCTCACATCACCTCAGACAATTTTGTTTTGTTGCATCTGTCTTTACAATAAAATAACGTGGGTGATTGTTTTTGTATTTCATAATGGACAGAGTTGGGAGGTTGTTTTCGCTCCCTCTGATATGATCTAAATAGGCTCTTTTTTCTAAATGAGAATATGAATTGAATATAAAAAAAGTCTCTCACAGTTTTGTTGCCTAGCGTGTTATTTCGCTAGATTTCTCCACAGGATCATGATTTTAGAGAGCAACAACAATGACTGCCACTACTCAGTAAATTGGCTATAAACACAATCTTTTCCTAGGAGTGTGTTGTTGTGCTACATTGTGTATTTTGTTGTGACATAAACTTGGAGCTATATTAGTGCTTGTGCATTATAATAGAACGACAAGGGGAGCGTTTTCACAGTTCCATTAAAGGCAATAAATAAAAGCAAAAATGTCAACTAAGTAATTCGATGTAATGATTAAAAGGTCCATTCGTTTAGTGGTATGTCCATATATGAAAAAAAAGTGCTTAGGGTTGATTGGATGCATTATTTGGCTTTTAAGATGATGACTGGTGCTATATATATATATATATATATATATATATATATATATATATATTTAAGGAGATAAATTATATTTCTTTCTCCTGCAGAAACTTGAAAGTTAAAAAGCTTTTATGGCTATAACCCAGGAGAGCTGGACACCCTGTCAGCAATGTGGAAACCCCATCCCATTCATTGGCTCTGGTTTGGATCCACAAACACACACATATATAAAGGATGAAGAATCACCGAACATACACAAAAATATGTATGCTAGACCTGGTTTGGTATAAATTTGCCATGCTATGATGGCCTTGATTAAAACTACCACATGCATGTCCGCAAAATAAAGTAAGAACATCTTCGGTATTTAGACAAGTTTTTACCCATTATTTTATATAATGTTCTACCCTAATGGAGAAACACACGTCTGTCATCCTGTAAATGTAGGTCTAACAAGTTGTGATTAGCAAGGTAATAAGACAGGTTATCTCCATGGGGAGCCAAGCCTGCAGTCTGCGGTTTTCTTGACCCCAATTATATGAAAAAAGACACATTGTCTTTCTTGTACATAAGACAGAAATGCAATTGCACAGGCACCCTCTATTCATAAGATGCGTTTTGTGAGTTTACAACTGGAATGTCCCTTGAGGTCAGAACTCTGACTGGGAAAATCAGACGTCACTGAGGTGGGCTAAGTTTGGTATCTAATCTGGCTGCCACACATTTGGGATATAATGAGATGCTGGTTGAAACCATTTATAAGCCAATTTAGTTTATATCTCGCAAAACCGAGGATTAGATCCAGAAACATGCCCTAATCAGGTGCAACATCATTAAAACATCGAAGCCGCAACTGTTATTACTAGGCAAAGCATACGACATTGGCAGAGTCTTTAGGGCAGCTCACAGGCAGGGCGCAACACCATGTAGGCCAGGGGCAGGGACTTACTTCAGGTTGAAAACTACACTCACCTCCATTACTTTCTGTGGCATTGCTTAAAGTACAAATCTTTAAAACAAAATGATGGACAAATGTTGCATGCATTATACACAGAAAAAAACAATTTTACCAACAATTAAAACTATTTACCAACAGCCAAACTTGTCTTTCTTGAAAACAACGAGAAAATATAGAAACCTTGTTTCAGACAGGTGAATAGGAATGCACAGCAACAGGAGAGGGAGGGACACCACTGCACTATTCTAGTCTCCACAAGCCATAGAAATATCTAATTCTTTTAGCCATATCACTATTCAAAATCTCAGTATACATTGAAACAGGTAAAAGGTCCCTAGCCAGCATATAACATAAAACATATTTTCAAATCATGTGTTTTACCGTGAATGTTTCAACATCTGCCTATGCCTATGCCTAAGCATTGGGCCTAGATCATAAAAGTGCTTTCAGATTGAGCTTCCAAGATGCTACTTCTGAAGGCAGTGTCCCGGTTAATGGTTATGAACTCCTCTTGCCCTCCAATCTCCTCAGCTTCCCTAAACCTTCCAGGCATAGACTTTAAGGGATTAACTGCAGACAGCGTTATTCCTCTTATGCACCAAGATGCTCTTGCACTGTATATCTCTGTCAGTTCCCTGGCAAATTGGTTTGTTGATACTGAATCTAAAGGTCTGAACTGTGGCTGCGCTGCTTGGATAGTAGCCGGCTCTGATAACAAGTGTGAAAGGGATGGTAAAGGAAAGTGTTTCCAGTGTTGCAGGTTTGCTTTAAAAAATGCAGAGTGCAGGCAGTGATAATTGTGGGCGCTCTCAGGTTGAGGCTGGGTAACTGTCAGATGCAGTGTTTCAACACCTGTCTTATGTTTCACTCTGCATAATAAGGTTTCTATATTAAGCTGAGAACTCTGGCTGAGGTGTTACCTTGGCCCACTGAGAGAAAATACATCAATTATTAACAAGAACAATGAAAACTTTTATTTATTTATTACGTTTTTTCTGTCTTTTTGTTTTTAGCAATTGAAACTCTTTTACAATTTCACGTCGGGTTGAGATAAAATTAATGCTAACAGGGAGACGAGGCAGAAAACACATTTCAAAACAGAATTATGGCCATTACACAGAAAGGCTGTAACACATTCAACAGAGAAAAACGCTATTTCAGCAGATCTCAGGAGAACAATGAAGTCTTTATCAAGTCTGAATATTTTCATTTAAAAAATATCACCTAATTTAAAGCAGCTGATGCACCAGAACAGCTCCATTCACTTATTTAAAAAGTATTTTCTCCTTTACGGGGGCACTTTTTGATTCACCCTTGAGGGATGGATTTAGTTAGTCAATTGAAGTTCTGGTCGAAGTAACATCTTGCCAGGCTACTCAGACTGATGAATGCCCTTTCTCCTGGCAGGTGTCCACCCTCTGCCGGTAACAATCAGCAAATGAGAATCGCAGTCTTCAATGTGTCTGCATCCCCTGACAGTGTCGAGCTCAGCGTCGCCGAGGCTCAGACACCAAACAGCTGTTCATGATAACACCTCGCCTTCTCCGCGTTATAATAGCTTGTTTTGACTCGGCTGACTTTTGTAAATGGCATATTTACAATGTTTCCTTGTGTAGTTTCATGATCAGAAGTTTACGAAGCAACTGCGTCGAAGACGTGTCATCAAATCGCAGCCTTACTTTTCTTCAGACACAATGAGTGAGGGTGTGTTTCTGCCACAAAAGCTGCTCCTCAAAGAAAGAATCATGTACAAGACAGAAACAAGTCCAACGAGGAATCAAAGATTATGTGGTTAAAAGCTAGAATGGGGCTGAATGTGAAACAGAAATGCCTTTGAAATCCATTCACACAGCTCAGATTTTGTAAATGGTAAAATACTTTTTCTTTAAAATTTTGTAATGGTAAATGTCAAACTTGATCTTCTAATTAAAGCCTGCCTTTGGAAATGGGTCCTGTGTTGAACAAAATCAAAGTGGTTCCTCAACATTCAGAAGCGACTCATACGATCAGAAACATTACGTTGACATGCTAACTAAAAATATGTCAGAACTGTTATTGACAGCGCAGGCACAATTAAAAAACGTTAGCTCCTTGACTCGGGACATAATGTGAGAACATCTAACAGTGAAATTTCACATTATGTATATTCTGTACAAAAATAAATACCAATTAAACCCACAAACACCCTTGTGTTCTACAACTACATCATGTGATTTACATACACTACATGGGATCTTTATTCGGAAATAAAGGAAACAACTAATCTAGTTGGAGCTCTCCCCTAACGTCTGATTTCCTGCGTGACAGTGGGCATGACACACAGTCATGCCCACTGTGTGTCATGCCCACTTTCATGCTTGACAGTGGGCATGACACCCATGCTTGTGTCAGTCTCCCTGCTAGAAACTCGCTAGATCAGAAGTGAATTCTTCACAGTGATCCCAGAAGAAGGCTCCACTGCCTTTGTCACAGTTACTTTTTTCACCTTTAACTCAAAGCTGTTTGCTTTGGCTGGAGCTCTGCAGACTGCACAAATGTGACAGGGGGGTTGTTTGAAAACCACAACTTAAAAAGCCGTGCTTGCTAAATGTTGAACGAACGATTTAGCAGGTTTTTGCGTGGTGACTGTATTTACACAGGCTCTCCAGATGGATGCTTTTTAAAAACTGTTTGTCTGGATAAATTTCGTTTACCTTGTTTCATGTCAGAATAGTAGAATAGTGGGATTTTGTGGGATAGACTGTCACAGTTTTTGATTTTATCTTTGGATTCAGTCACCTTTACTCTAATATCCCTGAATTAAATTAAATTTACAACAGAAAAAAGTGACATCTTTCGGCATTATATATAAAATACTTCTTAAACCAAATAAGCATTTTTTGTGATAGAAGCTAACAAAAAGTAGGACACAATCATTCCACTGTAGCTCTTGTTTGGTACATTGTCCTGTTTGATGATGTCTGTAGTTTTTTGCAGCATTTTTAGCTTTTGGCTTTTTTGCATAGACCAGAAAGTATAAGAATATAATTTATCATGCCTTTAAAAAACAAACAATGCCCAGATTTAACAGTGCTCTTTGAGACAGTTAAAAACTTTGGTTATAGTTTTATAACCTAACCTTGCATTAATCCGCTTTTCCCATAGCCTCTCTGCTATGTCCAGTGGTTTTATTTATTTGTTGTTGATTATTTACTAACCATGCACGCCTTAGCAGAACAGGTTTATTTATTATAAGGTTCATGTCTTGTCTACAAATTGGTAGACATGTGCACAAATTGTATTTTACAGTAAAGGAATAAATTTAAAGGAAACCAGTATAAAACCTAAATCTATAACTTGCTGATATGCAGATATCTTGTAGCAGGGATGCATCCAATGGTTGCAGAAATGTGCCACTTAAGGACTGTATTGCAGACCCTGTTCTACATTAGAATGTTTCACTATCAAAACACCCAACAACCAAAAAAATGACATTTTTGATTGTATTGTAAAAAGATGTGAAAAAGTTCCCCAGGCTTAATTATTTTTGCAAGTATTAGCTGCCTCTTTTATACAACAGATAATACCCAAAGGAGTTTTTTTAAGGTTTTAGCCTAAAAGAGATGAGAAAAAGGCTTGTTTGGAGCCCAGGAAGGGTTTAGCTATGCATTCACTGTTGGGTCTGGCATGTGTTCTGGCACTGAGTTTGTATTCTCAACAGGGCTCTGGTGGATTAGCAACCATTTGGACGACAGAGTGGTCCGCAGCTTGGGGTGACATTCAACTTCAGGAGGCCAGCAGTCCTCGCATGGATCATAAAATTCTGCCGTGCCTTTAGGTTTTAATTACATGCCATGAACATGCAGGCAGGTAACAACATTAGTTTCTGAAGACAGAGAGAGGAAAGGGTTTATCGCTTTACAGAATCGTCTTGTCATTTGAATTGGGTGTACGATAGGTGGCTTGAGTGTTGTGGGTCAGAGGATCACGAGGGTTTACTGGTGGGCTCGGGGCTGTGAGAATGGCAACCTGTTTCACGTTTGATCCCGGTTGGGGTACATCCATCCTCACAGGCCGACCGCTGTGGTCCATCTGGTGCTGGCTTTAATCACAACTCCCTCAAATTACACGAACACACACAAGCAACACTTACACTAAACACACAAAGCTTTCCACCCGAGGCTGCTTTTTCCTAAAAGAGGCTTTTATTTACTTTCTTTTTTCTCATCTCTCTACAATTTCTCTGTGGAAATGATTCATATTTTACCGTTTTATTGATTGTGCTGCTCAGAACTGAAGCAAGGGGGAAAAAAGTAATACCTGCTATCTGTCACGGTGTTTTAAACCCCATCAAAAATCTCCCTATCAGATCTGCATAAATCACTGCCCAGCGTGGCTTTTGATAAGGGGGTAACCTTTCAGAAATTAGACACATACAGAGTCCTTTACAAGGCTGGCCATCGGCACTGGGGACCACAGCATGCCCACGCTGCACAAATCCATCTCTGAAAATGTCACTTCATGCTCGAAGAGAAGCAAGGGTGTAATGCACCAGAAAAAACTCGACTGGTTTCGGCTTAAATGCCTACACGCTTCTAGACACGTTTCAGCTATTTCGTGTTGTTGAGACATTCGGTTGATTAGGGAAGAGTCTGGCAGGAGAGTACACACTGTACTATGTAAAAAAAAAATGTGCTTGCACTCTAAAGACATTTGGACTTAGTATGAAAAATAAAAAAAATAAAAAAAATTGTGATTTGTAATACTGTTTAGGAGAATTTAAAATAACATTTATGTTTAAAACATATTTAAATATTCCCTTCAATTAGTCATTTATTGACAATATATATGATGTGTACTTGGTTGCACCCAAGTGACACAATGAAGAAGAGAGAATAAATTAAAAATATCATTAACTGAGCTAATACAATTTTTTTTTTATATAAGTCAATAAACCATTTTAAAGCCAGCAACAAGATTAAACTTAATCACAGCAGAAAGCATGTTTAAAGAGATTTTTTTTTTTCATTTGCTACATTCTCGGGCTGATCTCACTATTTTCCTAGGTAATAGAAAGCAGTGTTCATTTATCTAAATGTGTGTAAACACATTTATCATTTCAAGAAGTTCATAATTTGTATAAAGAAATTATTAATAAGTTAGTTACATTTTTTTAAATTTGAATCCTAATTTTTTGTTGTTTGTACCATGGTACTGAGGTTTAAAAAAAGTTATATTTTCAAAACCACACAAACAAATACTACTCTGTTCTCACTGTAATATTCAACACAACCCAGAGAAGATCCTAAAGTGAGCACATACTAATGGTGCCCCTCCCCTACCTCCTGCTACACTCTCAACTGAAAGAGGGCTACTAAAGCAGCACCACTCCTCTCACTTTCAGCATCTTGAGAAATACCAAAATACCAAAAATTACTTATGTTGAAATCGGATTTGAGTTTTCTAAAGCTGTTTATACATTAGAGTACAACTTGTCAAAAAAAGGCAACTACACTTACAAAAAGACAAATTTGGTCCTGTTTAATTATTTGCAGTTGCAAAAAAGATGGATAGGATTAGATAGATAGATGGCGTGAAAACAAAAAGGATGACATGCAAATCAATTTTGGGATAACATTTTAAAAGTATGGTTGGCGGATTATGTGGAGTTGTGTGTGTCACGCAGCGGGATGCAGGCTAGCTACCAGAACATATTGACTAACTGACTGCTAATTTAAAAGGAACAGAAAAGTAAAAAGTAATGGTATTCTAAGAAGAAAAGCAATCAAAAAAATTCAAATTTTGTGTTTTTTTATAATATAAATCCATGAGCCAAGACTAAAATAATAATATGTAAATGTTAGATTGTTTTAGCTGAAAGAGTAGTTTTAACTAAACATCTGTAAATCATTATTTTATGGTAATTACTCAATACTGCGGTTCTTTGGTTCCGTTTTATCATACTATAAGAATCTCAGATTGGACCGTGCCTGTTGACAGGTTTGTAAGATTCAGCTGCTGCACGTCGTTAAGGTAGATTCTTGTGTGCTGCAGTAAGTTCCACGGTCACCCTTTCTTTACACTAATGCACAAGTCAGGTTTACATAATTTATTCATGGTGATAGCAGATACTTTGCCTCATCCCGGGCAATTAGAGAATCAATGAAAACGAACCCGGCTTTGAAACTATCAATTCTAAGACCAAGCAGTGTTGTTCATCAACGCGCCATGATCACATACGCAGACAATCCCTCATCCATCCTCAGTGTTGTCATTGCCTCTACTTCGATGGCCGCTTAGCTTTGAACTACCAAAGCAGGGTTTGTCCTCACATGACTATTTTTATAATGAAAAACTGTTTTGTCCAGTCACGAGCCACAAAGAAAGGGCATCTGCTATAAAAGAAGGGGGAAAAAAGGACCACTTAATGTTCTCCCTGACAGGAGATTGTGTTTGCATTATGATTTCTTTTTGTCTGTGCATGAGAGGGCTGAGCAAAAGCCATCTGAGTGAGATTATCAAAGACGAAGACAGGTCAGTACAGGGCTCACACTGCCTAATACTTCTTTTGTTAGGGTTTGAAAGGTTGGCATACAGATATAAAGCCTTGCATTAAAATGGCTGTCAGTTTTACAATAAATTAGGAAAAGCTGAATAATCTAATGCATTTACTTCAAATGTCTATTTTATTCAGACAATAGGACCGTCCAAATGTAGCTGCAAACGTGTCAAACATTCGCTGAGGTTTTGTTTTCATAACAATTTTTTGCAGATAAAACCGATTTGCAAACACAGTACCTTTTTTTTTTTCCTTCCCAGACTTGTCTGTTTCATTATTCTCTCTGCATTTATCCCGTTTAAACAAAATGACATTACTGCAACTGGATGAGAAAACATTGCTCTATGTTGGCAGCACATTGTTTCTCGAAAATTAAATGACTTTTTTTTTTTTTTTTAAAGACACCAAAGCAAGCAGCAGGAAGTAAGATTATTGTTTCCCACCTATTAAACTGTACAAATCCCTGCGGCAATTCACAGCCACACTATGGATGGTTAAGCCGCTACGAAATATACTGTGACAATTAAAAGTTAGCTATGTTAATCCATACATTTAAAAATAAGCTGTCAATCAATGTGGGGCTAATAGCAGATTGAGCTTTTCTTTGGCTATTGGTGGTGGATGAGATCCTTTTGTTCACAGATTACGGATAGTGCTTTTTTAAAATAACATTCAATCAGAATTTGTTAAAGACGTATTATCAGTATGTTAGAGTTCTCATGTTCTGAGCATATGTTTAATAAATCCATCATCATTTAAGAAAACTAGGTAACCCTTTACTGGATTGCAGCATTTTAAAATGCCAGGTTAATGTGCATGAATCACATTCAAAACTATCATCCACAGAGCATACGAGCGTAGGAAATTAGGTGAAATTGCCACACTTAAGACACCCCTGGGGATTTAGTGGCATACTGCAAAACTAAAGAGAAATAAAAGGACAAAGTGTATAGCTGGCTTGCAGCATTTATGTATAGGATTGGGAGAAAAGGTGTGTGTGTGTGAGGGGCGTGCATGAGCCTGTAGACACCTGCTTCTTTCTGCAGTGATGGCTCCCAGCAGGACGCAGGCTCAGCTGCTGATCACTAGGCCCTCCCTGCCGCACTGGTGGCCAACACACAAGCACAACTTCCAACAAATATGAACCCCGCCACCCCACCCCGCCCTCGTAAAGAGTGTTCGTGCGTTTTTCTTCCCCCGTGACTGACACACCACATGTGCTCACATCAACCACAAACATGACACGATGCATTCGTCCAAGCCGCACAGCCCGAGCCCGTGCGACGCTGAATGTGAAATCAAATGTGAAGTGGGGTGGTCATAGCTCGCTTCGCTGCAGTAACAGATATGCTATAGGCGTGATACTGTATGTTAGAGTAGGGTTCTTTTTTTTTTTTTTTTTTACAAACCCTACAGCTGAAAGGATTTTTGCTGGATAAAGGACAGAAACAAAGTACATAATTTGCGACTGAAAGCAGTAAAAAAAATAAAAAATAAAAATAAACGGGACCATCTTGTATTTATTTCCGCGAACTTTTCAGCTTTGAAATTTTCACTTGTCACCTAATCGTTCAGCATCTCACAAAAGCCACATTTGGTTTTTTGTTACGTGGCAACCCTGTGTTAATCAAGCACCATTGTGCTTATGGCCACGATTATCATTTCTGATCCCGCAATTTGCACATATCTCCATTTCTGTGTTTCTCCGTCTCAGAGCCTCTCTTTTTTTTTTCCCTGTTCACTGTGCTTGCACCTGTTTGTGCTTCGGTGACAGCAGGGTTGTAGAGCATAAATGAACTAATTTCCTGGATATAGACAACACGGCAATCAAGGAAATGGGAAATGCACTGAGTAGCACAGATGGAAGGAGCTAATTAATGTTATGAAATAGAGATGACCTCTAACTATCTCCTGGCTGCTGAGATTCTGTGGTGACAAATGTTTACCAGAGTCTGTGCCACCAACCGCCATTTTTACCCCTCTCTCTTTTTTTCGTTTTTCTCTTTGATGGGGTTTGTGGAAGCCTTTGTTTTTAACGTTGAAACAAAAGATTGTAGTTGTCAAACAAAGCCTAGTGTCACATAGAGAACGACAGCTGCCTGCAGTGGGAAATCAGTGAAGCTTTCCTCAAATTAACAGCATTCAGCGCTCAAGCATGGAGCAAACCAAGCTACGAGATGTGAGGTTATATAAATTAGGTCTCAGTGAAAGAGATGAGATTATTTTGCAATTAGATCCTTTTATTCCTTTCCAGCAAACAATTTCCACTTTCGATTTTTTTTAAATGGTCATCTCGATCGCCCTAAAGCTGCAAACAAAATCCGTACACGCTCATGTGAGTGCTCGAGTGTTGGTCTATGTGTTAGTACTCACGCAAATCTCTGTTAGCTACCTTTTATTTGCCTTTGAAATTAATTCTTTGAATTCTCTTTTGTATGCACTACCCTACAGCTTTAACCATGGGATGCACACACTTATCGCAGAGCTTGTTGCAAAAACATATGCACATTCAGGTACGGAGTACTGACGTAAATTACGTTTTTGTGTCTGTTCAGTTGAATTGTAGCATATCCTTGGAAAAAATGTTGGTCTCAAAGTATTCCAATAGCAATAATGTGCAGGAAATTTTTAAACGGTGCTAAACAAATATTGCACCATCATAAAAGTACAAAACAATCCTGCTTTTGAGGCTCTGCCCACCAAAGCAACCAGAACCTTCCAGCACATTTATCTAATGTATGCAAATGATCTGGCTGTGCTTAATGAAGGCACCATTAATCACTTTAACGATACTCTTTTTTTTTTTAACCAGAGTAATCATCCACAGATACACGCACACTCACACACACACACACACAAACGCAGACATACATGCAAATTTTTTAAACAAATACAAATCCCAAATGCACTTTAAAAAAATCCTCAGACAAAAATGTTAAATAAATATTTAGAACAAATCATTAAACGTCTTTTTATTGTGGCAAATTTAAAACTACGCATGTCATTATTGACAATGAGTGGCTTTAAAGTTACCCTATTTTTGTTTGATCTGTTACTGATGCTCGGCCTTACTAAGTCAGTCACGTAAAAATATCTTCCATAGGGATGCTGACAAGAATAATCAAAAATAGTTATAGTGTCAAAATCCTTTTTTGGAAAAATACCACTAATTTCTTCAGAACAATTAATGGACCTTTATGAAAACAGTTGATAATAGTGGGGACTAAACGTGCAACGGAGAGAACAATGTTTTGTATAGAATCCCACAACTCTCTGAACCGATGTGCTTAAAGTTCTATAAGAATTTAAAGCAAACGTATGTTTTCACGACCAACATTTCCCTGCGTATCCTCTCACCCCTCGCGTTTGCATAGACTTGATGGAAACCCCAGGGTACAGTCAGCAGGAGCATGACTGTGGGTTATGAAGGCTTCCGGGAGGCTCCGGGGTGTGGATCTGAGCCAGTTTGTAAGGGAGCCCGAACCAATGAGGGGGCCCCGCAGCAGATTAGATACACTCAGCTTCGTGTCAGGGATTTTCTTAAAACGTTTTTATTTTTTTTTTTTAAAGCCTGAACGGCAAAAAACATCCTCAAGCCTCTATTCCCTCTAGTAATTATATATATTTTTTTGCTATGTAAAATGCAGAGTAATGTTGACTCTGGGGGTTTAAGTACACATTTAAGTGTTATTCTGTTATTTTCTAAGTTTTACATAAACTTTGTTTTTGTAGTAAGTTCACATAAAAAGATAAGTCCGTTTTTTTAACGTTTTTTTTTTAGCAAGGACAGAAAACAAAGGTTTATCATATTTGCCCCACTCATTCACACATGCATGCTTGCGTAAATACCTTAAATTCCCCTGATAACAAGCTGACTGGCAGAGGCTAAAGACGGAGTAGGCGGCCGTAATTGAACAAACATAACAATGTAAATATTTGCTAATACAATCCACCGGGGATACGGGCACTATCCCACAATTGATTTGCTCCCTTTCCACCCTTGTTTTTGCTCTTTTCTTCAATACAAACAAACCAGCAGTATTATTATTTTTTTTTTTTCAAACGACTCTCTTTCTTTCTTTTTTGTATCAATAAAGAGATTTCGATACATTGATCTGTCTATCCTCTTACCAGGGCTGACCTGTAGCCCATCTGGGCGGATGATGACAGGGGATCCCTGGGAAATAGCGGCGAGTGCGTCTCGGGGACGGAGCCCACGCCACTGGCTGCCAGTCCCGAGAGCTGCCCGTACCTCGCCATCATCTTGAGATGCTGCTCACAGAACACACACACGCTCATACACGGATACGGGAGGAGAGGGGAGGAGAGGCACAGAGATAAAAAAAAGAGAAAAGGGAGAAAAGAGAAGGGAGAGGGGTGTGAGAGAAGGAAGGAGGGCAGATAACAGCAGGTACAGCAAGGATGGTGGGAATGCTAGAGGGGAAGAGAAACGGAAAACTTGGAAGAAAAGAAGGGAAGTAGACGGGGATTACAGAAGACTTTGCTCTCACACAGCTGCATGTGTGTGAATGTGCACAATTACACTGGCACACACACACACACACACACACACACACACAGTTTCAGCCCCAGGTGCGCAGTTTCACAAGCAAGACTGTGTTAGATGGGTTTGATGGCTACCTTGGTTTTGATGTAAAGTCTTAGCACAAGCTCCCTATTTATGATTACAAAGCAGAATGAGTGA
>JAVLVB010000524.1:2588070-2617713 GCA_032876305.1 Orestias chungarensis
ATATATATATATATATATATATATATATATATATATATATATATATATATATATATATATATATATATATATATATATATATATATATATATATATATATATATATATATATATCATACATTGATAGATATAGACATATAGACAGATAGATAATAATAATAATATAGTCTAATATATTATTAATTACACCAGCAGAAGACAGTGTCCATAGTTCCCTTGATGTGCCAACACTGTGCCTTAGTGTTGATCTCTGCACAAGCATGGATCTACGTAACACCTGCATCTGAGGCAGCTAACGAAATATATGGCTACTCTGACGTAAAAAAACAACAACACCCGAATAAAATTATCAGAAAACTTTGCTTTCAGTCCACAGCTGACTCCATGGGCGGGCACGGCCCCCAAATAGCAGCCCATGCCTCTGGGACTGTGTAAAAATCGCTGGTCATAATGAAGACGGATTTGGGTGCAACCTTTTTATTCCTTGCTGATTCCAGGCTTGTGATGTTTTACCAACATTTTTAAAAATATATTTATACAACATGCTTTATTTTAGGCTGCGAGCGTTCCTCTTTTCCTTTAAAGTAACAACGCTCACAATGACAAAAAACACAGCTTCAGACTTCGGCAGACCACACAACATGTCTCCAAAAATTAAGGCCAGCACACATTAGCGGCATGATCAGACATGTGTCAACAAATATGCCTCTATTATTTTCTATCAAACAATTCACACTTGCTGGGTCTGGTCAGTGGACGACGTTTCAAGGCAGAGCACCCAGCAATCCTTTTAAAACCTGTTCTATTGATAAAACCACACGCAGCTGGAGTCCAGTCTGTCTTGGCACACTTTGTCGCGACACATCCAATGTGTGTTCCATTTTACAAATGATGCATTTTGTTGGATGAGATGAACAGCAGCTCTCCCAATGTTTGTACCACTCTAGGATCTTTTGCCCGAGTACATTTGCAAACTGCAAATCAGCTTTTCATGTTGCCTCTGGAGTTATGGTTTCATCCAGCCCTAATGGCCTTTCAGCCTATTTCAGTAAGGTTGGGACACTATATGTACACAATATATGAAGCAAATCTAAAATATGACTTGCACTTACTGTATACCTATTTGTGTACCTGGTCTATTTGATTTGGTGACTTTCATCCACAAAATTGCCTAAAAAGACTTCAGAAGTTGTAAAATATTATTATGTCATCTCTTTTATAGTTTTATTGTTTCAGTCAATATCACCCACCCTTACGTGGAATTTATAATAATATATTTAGCTCCTTCTCAGACATTTGAAATATTTTTGGGGAAAACAGATATTTTTAGCATAATCTTGACAAAATATTTTTTTTTTGCAAATACACTTCAGTACTTCTGTGCTGTTTTTGCACACATTGGACAATACTGCAGGAGTATAGATGCAATGCTCCTACTGTACATGTTGTTTTATATTAGCCAGCTGACCAGACTGTTAAAAGAGGTTGATATGGGGGTGTGTAGCTCTTCTGAAACCAAAATTTTTTTAAACTCTGTCGACTTTGACAATGGAAGCAGGCCAAGTCTATTTTGCTGCAGTTAACAATCAAATGTTCTTGAAATAAATGGACATTTTTAAGGATTATATTTCATGTATGTTAAACAGATAATTAAAAAAAAAATCAAACACTAGCTTTCTATTTGTTGTGACATCCTCAGCATGCCAAAGGACTGATTCCCAGTTCTTTAAATGTGCTTTTCGCTGTCTTGAATTAGAGTCAGGGAAGTGGCCAGTTAATAGCTTCCTTTTGACACTCGACCATCTGTTTAGGTGGACGTTGTCCAGCGCATGCGATGGAGGAGGGGGTTGAACAGAGGAATGGAGAGATGGAGAAAGTAACCGATAACAAAAAAATACAAAAAAACAAACATGACAGGGATGAAACGATCGGGGAACTAACAAATTGCCGGTTTAACAGATACTTATGTCAACAGGGAGGGTGAAAAATATCCTGAGTCTAAGACCAACGCGGGATACAGCATGTAACACTGTTTACACGTTTTAAATTAGCACATTGTCATGTTTTTGTAGCATTATCATCTGCTGCAGGATAAGTGAAAACATCACTAACAACAAGGCTGCGTTAGGGCCTCGGCTCCAATTAAGTGTATTTTTTTTCTTCCCTTTTTTTCACTCAGAAAAGTACTGCTTTAGCCACATCTCTGTCTCGTAAAGCTCATGGTCTCTGGGGACAGCTGGTCCGGCACAGCCCTGGGGGGAGCTGTCAGTTGAATCATCCAAAGTGAGGGCTGATTCCTCAGTCAGCTGCCTCTCAAGCCTTCCTCTCTGACCCAGCCTCCCTCCCCTGAGCCCCCTGATTGCTGTCTCCATAGTTATTCTCTGTGTACTGCCGCCTGGTCGCCGTACCCCAACTGATCCTGCCGTGTGCCCCCAAACACCCCCCACCCCTCACACTCTCACCAAGTCTCTCACAAGAGCATGTCTCCAACTCTGTGCCCCTTGTCCTCAGTTGTTTAGATTTTTGCATGAGTTGTTCCTTCACTGAAGATGGACTTTAAGTGTGAAAAGTGCCCAGCATGGCAGGGTAAAAGGGTTTCCCTGTACTTGGTGGAATATAAATAATCCCATTATTAGGTTTATGTTCTCTCTCGATAGAAGCTGTGTAAAACCTTCCTAGATGGGGGCATCCTCCGATGGTACTACCCTCAATTTCGTATTCTTCATCTCTTACTTTAGTTTAACACAGAAACTAGAACTACATTAGTTAATTTGCTTTTTTGTGTTGTTTTATTTTAAGTCCAGTCTGCTCGCACTGAGCCAGGTTGTGGTTCTGCTGGAGGTTTCTTCCTGTCCATTTGTCCTCTCCACCGTTGCTACATGCATGCTAAGTATGAGAGATTGCTATAAAGTCAATAACACAATGCAAGATATCGACTGACTTGGCATGTTGGTTCAGGAGAAGTAAATGCGGTAAATCAGTGACTTTATGCAATTTGCTAGGTTTCCTTGGATTGATAATTTTTTGAAAAAGAAACTAAAATTGAATCACTGGTTAATAACTATGATCAGTTGGAATGTATGTATGATTTGAATACAATCATTTTCCTTGTAGGTGCCTTAAGATGTTGGGAATTGCATTACACAAATAAACTGAACCAATCATTCAACCAGAGATAAAATCCAATCAATTTCCAATGACAGGGAGGGGCTGGATTAGCACCCAGAGTGTCAAAGGTCACAAGCTTCCAGTCACTAACTCATAGGGTATTAATATATAATATACTGTTGAAGTCCTCCCAGACTTCCCCGGATTCAGATCTCAGAGACAGAAGATTTATATATTAGGCGGTCTGCAATCGTTAAACAAGCATCAATAATCAATGTCCATTCTTTAGTACTTTTCACCACATCTTTTGCAAAAGGGAGTGCCGAGCACCGCTCCTCACGGGTTCCCAAGCCGACTCTGGGCTCTCCCCAGAAACAGGCTGTTTTTATTTAACAGTAGGGAGTATACAGAGTCACACAAGCATTCATATTTGATTACGCAAGCTGTTTATCGCGTGCTTAGCTAGGCATGTGTTTTTTGCTTGCTCATTCATTACAAC
The DNA here is from genome assembly GCA_032876305.1 of Orestias chungarensis. Lineage (NCBI taxonomy): Eukaryota > Metazoa > Chordata > Actinopteri > Cyprinodontiformes > Cyprinodontidae > Orestias > Orestias chungarensis. The sequence goes on from JAVLVB010000524.1 coordinate 2,591,678, forward strand.
AGTCTGCAGATTTATCTCGTAGCATTGGGTAGTAATCTATGAGACGCTTGACCATGGTGGTCAGTTCACGAGAGCATGGATAGATGAAGTCATCTCCGGTTGACCTTTTAATGGAAATCATCCTTATTACTTTGTTCCTGATTAACCTGCAACAAAGCTCCTCTGACAGGATGTATTCTTTGTCTTCTTCAGCACGCTGTTTCTCAAAATATTTGCTTCTTTCTTACTCCAGCTCTGCTTCTGTGAATATCACAGTGCGGGCTAAGAAGTCTTGCTTGCATTAGATTGCTCATTTTCTCTTTTGTTAGGAGAATTGAGAGGTGTTGGAGAGCAAATGTTGACAGATGAAGAATGTCCAGGAGTAGAAGGTGTGCACATCACTGGAGAACTCTCTGGTCCAGAATGATCTAATTGCTGACCCTGTTTTAATAATTTGATATAAGAAGACGTTTAGACATCAACAAGTAAGTTTACGGCTTACATTAACTTTACTGAAGATGGCGAAAACCCTTCACTTAAGATTTTAACTACCTGTTTAATTGCTATGTTAAGTTTTTATAAATCTGCATTATTGTAAATGTTTTATGTTGTTAGCATGTATGCATGCATGCAACAACATGTAATGATATTTATTAAGAATTATATTATGATGTAACTGCAACAACCCACCTGACTTTCACCATGGACCAAATGCCAAATTGTTCTGCGCCTCAAGAAGTGCTCTAGCGCAGGAAACATGTCTAGCGCAGGAAACATGTCTCTTACATCCTGCTTGGTTAGGCTGGCTAACAATGCCGTGGTTACAAAGGCAGCTACAAGATAGAAGGTACACAACATGTAAAAAAATAATAACACACTAATTTTTCCTAAAACTAACTACTAACTCCTTTCCCTCATCAGTCATCTTCGATCTGAATCCCAGACAAATATGTATTTATTTTCATTAACGTCTGCCAAATACTGCAGCAAAAACGAAGCCCGCTCTTTTCTGCACTAAGCTCATTGCGCACCAGCAGAGGACAATGCTGGGGCTTGGAAGTTACCACTTATGGAGGGGGTTGGGAAATATAGTGTTGTTCCTGTCGTCCCTGTCATTCTTTATAAGGCATGCGAGTTTCTATAATTAAAGTAATAGAAATAAATATATAAATACACACTGCATAACATTTGTAACATATTATCCCAATATGCCAAACTTGGCCTTGCTATTAACCCCCCCTACCCCAATTGATAATAAAAGTAACTGCAGAGTAGTGCATGCATACAAGGATGGACGAAATTTTGATTTCAAAGGTGGGGGGTACAAGTATTTTTGCAACTCTGAACTCGCCGATAGGTGGTCAGGTAGTTCGTGTAGCTCCGAATAGGTCCAAACATCTCAGCCCGGTAAGTCAGTTTGAACGGCTTCTGGTGCGAAAACGACTTTTTTCACTTTCCCCCACAAGTTTACTTACCTAACATGGGAGTATGTCTGCAGTATTTCATAACGTACAAAAACCTTAACAGAAGTAAAAATACCTATTATAAAAAGGAAAATATGTTGCTCTATATGTTTTCATTGAAGACCTGGGATGAATGCTTAAGTTTTGTAAAGACATAATTATTATAATTTTTGCTTTCATGCAAACTTAGTTGATTGTGGTTGTAGTCTGAGAACTGTCATTTATAATTCACTGATTTAAATATATATTTAATTGAAACCGTTTCTCCTTGAAAACGGATTACATGAGAAAATAACTCAATTGTGCAAAAATAAATGACCAAACAATTTATTGTAAAATATAATATGCAAAGAAAAAGAAGCGATTCTCTGATATGGCCAATTCTGAATCAATGGTTGCCACACCTATTATATATATATATATAAAGTACATGTTTTGATTAAAACATTCAGAGATATCTTATATAGATTATTAGATATCAAATATTAGTCATGTAATAATTTTAGGAAAGTTAACTTGTTCAGAGAGAAGACTGTCTTGAGACCTGGTTTTGGTAAAATGCTAAACACTTGTAAAATTGAAAATTATTATTTGTTAAAAACTTATAAAAAAAATTTGTTTTGTTTTTTGTCTATGGCTTTTACATGAAATTCCATTGCAAGTTTATGTTGTTTTCTTATTTGTATGTCTCCTATATGTGGCACCTCACATAAGTCATTGATGTCCCTGATTAAAGATAGTGTATGTCGAATTATTATCATATACTGTTCTTAAAACATCCCACATCATACTAGTTTCATGTTGTACAACTTTACTAAGGATCTTATATCTGATTGGACTGCCTTATGCATAACGTACAAGTTTCATATAAAATAGACAAAAATCTTATAAAATGTATCTATATCTTTTCCATATGGGTGGTACATTAGACATGCAGTTATTACAACAAAACAAAACTATTGCTAAGGTTTAAACTCAGCACATCAATACTTTTGATTACAGCTCAGAAACAAAAGAACCTGTGGTATGTCTAATTCAATATTCTCATGCTCCATAATTCAATTTCAATCTCTCTTGAAAATGAGTGATCGCACCACCACAGAGCTCTTTAATTGGCACGGCGTTGTGTGAATGACGTAGCATTGAGGACAGCTATTCAATTTTTACAAAATATTACACAGCCGCTCTGTGTTCTCACCCTGTCATCTGAAAAATAATCATTCAGATCCATCCACTCCACGGCCTGTTGACGCTTGGCGTCACATACAGATCACGCGCACTAAGGAAAATCGTTACCCTCGCCCTCCTCCTATTCATTTACTCCTGTTACACACTGCTTACATGCTGAAAATTAGCAGCAACCTGTATGCCTTTTGCTCCGATAGCTAAGAGACGGCTCATCTGATGTTCTTAATCGCGTGGACCTTTTTGTAATGGGAATGGAACGGGGCCAGGCTTGACATCTCTGCTCCTATTGTCTAGAAAATCTTCAGCCTTAATCGATCTGCTGGATAATTCCCCAATTTCTGAATTGCAATCATCTGCCTTATTTTTCTCTGAAAATGCCATTAATTTTATTATTATTATTACTATTATTATTACTTCAGGTATAGTAATAAAACTGAATTAAGCCCAGTATACAGATTTCACTGGAGTGTAATGAAAACGTTTTTCCTGAATGTTGCAGGATACTAATGTAGGCTGACATTAGACATTGATTGTTTGTTTATTTTGAGGGGAAAAAACGTTTAGGTTTGTCGAAAACATGCAACATTTAAGCTACAAACTCTTTTATGAGACATATGTTTTAGGTAAACATAAAAACATTCGGGACACTAACTAAAAAACAAGCCGATGCGCCTCTTCCTCATGCTCCGTTGCCGTAGCAACACACCGAAAGCGTCGGCTCGTGCTGATGGGGAGGAAGATGGAGGAAAACACAGAGAGAGACGTCGAGGCTGGTGTGTAAATATTCGCTTACGTGTTGTTTTTCCGTCAGCTCTACAGGGCGGAAGGAAATGCCAGGCTTACCGGCCGCCTGGTAAATAGCAAAGGTGGATGATTTTAACCCCTCGGTGTGTCGTAAAACTTAAACGTCGAGGCTCGGCATGCTAGTCGCCAAGCTAGCAGTTTCAATGGATATGTAAACACGGGATTGTACGTGTAGCAATTTTTGAGCTAGCGTTGGCCATCATTCATTCATCACATTACGGGACATTCCAACTGTTTATTTGCATGAGGACATATGCAATAAGTGGGCGCTAGCTAGCTTGGTTGCCTGTGCTTAGAAAAGGGCAGCTAAGAACAGCAAACGGTTGTCTGTGCTAATATATTAAAAGACATAAAACAACACAACACGGTTTATCCATTTACTTCCTTCTTATACTCTGTCTTTAGAGTCTTTTTATCTGTCTCTGTTGTGTCTGTCCAGGTAGACTGAATCTGTGCACACGTGTGTTTGTTTTGATGCTGCCCATCTTGTGTAAGGTGTAAGCAGATAAGTAATTTAAACCAACAAAACAATTTTACTAATAAAGATGTCGCTAACAAATTACTATCACTAGTTAGCTGATGATAAAATCTGTTTTAACATTTGAAAATGATGTGCAAATTCTGGCATTTTAAGGACTACATTAAAATAATAATAATTAATTACAAAAGAACAAATTTGGCAGGGGATATATATATATATATATATATATATATATATATATATATATATATATATATATATATATATATATATATATATATATATATATATATATATATATATATATATATATATATATATATATATATATTCATTCAGGTTTTTACTCACAGTAAGATTTATCTATGAAAGCAGTGCAAAGGTTGCATTCAAACAGGACTTTTCATTTTAACATAAACTGCAGACGTGTGTGTGTGTCTGTTACGGTTTTTGGTCATAAGAAGCTTATTCTTCTTTCAGTCAAGTTACTTTAGTAAAGCTGTTCGTAAAAAATTTTTTTTCCCAAAGTGTTTCTAATCTAAATGTAAATGAGTAAACAAAACTAGTTCTGCTCACCTCTGAGCATAATGTGACTAAACCTGCACTGATTTATATTCCTTAAGCAGTTAGCAGTTCTGCAACACACTTTGTTTTTATGCATAGAAGAACAGAAGCTCAATGCCGGATGGATCCCATTTACAAATCTTCCCTTTTTATTGAAACCTTGCACAAAATGTGAAAGTTTGCATTTGTATTATTAGAGGCGATTACCTAATTGCTTTCTTTAGTGTCTCTTGGCTGTCTCAATGAATGTATAAATAAACCAAATTTGTTCAGTTTTTAATTTAAGTTATTAAATTTCTAAACTTTAAAGAACAAAGTATCCTACAATAAACAATTTAAGTCAACAGCAGTGTGACTCTTCTGCACAGTTTGTTTTACTACCTTTTTTAACATTGTGGAGGTGTTTTGAATTACACTAGAGATGAATTAATGTGTGAATAGGATATTTTTATATAACTCAAATTAACTCAAACTGTTTTATGGAAAACCTTCATGTAAATTTAAACCTATGTAAATTTTGATATTTTCCTTGCTCCTCAGGAAATGAAGCGGGAGGGGAAGACGCCTTAGTAGGGAATGTCAACAAGCTGACTGTAAGCCCACCAGGATATGCAGGACCTCTACGAAAAGGACATTTGATTTTTGATGCTTGCTTTGAGAGCGGTGAGTAGCAACACTGCATAACATAATATCTGAAAATGGTTAACATGGTTACATTGAGTTCCATGGATCACGGGTTAAGGAAGAATGCTATTCTGGGTCCGGGCAGTCTGTGTGAACAGAAATTGCAAAATAATTAACACATACAGCAGCGGCCAGGTATTTGCATACACTACATATATACAGTCTTTTTTCTTATTTAATATAGGCTAAACATTTTGTTTTTGGTCAGCTGGGATTATCAGAAATAATTTCTGTTTGCTAAATCCAATAATTAAAGAGGAAATACTTTTTACACACTTCTGTATTTCAAGGTTAAATCGAACCAAGAGAATTCAGATCATTGGCAAGTCTGTTTTGTTTTTTGAAAAAAACATAAATCTGGTTCATTAAATTGTAAATTAATCTAATATAAACCCTTAACCGTGTAAACAGGTTATTTGTCCAAAAGATAAAGATATGTTGATACAAATGTACATAAAGGTGTTTAGTTAATTATTATTAAGAGTGTATCTAAATATGTGGTTTCAACATATGTCTTGTTTTCTGTTTGACTTCACATTACAGTTTTTGGGGGATCATTCAATTTCCCTGTTTATAAAAACTGTAGATTTCTGATTTTAATTATTGTTCCTTTTTAAGGTTCTAAATGTTACTATGTATTGGTTAGAGAGGTATATAGTACTTACTATTGTTCTCTCAGCTGCTTTGTAATAAACATTAACCCAACAAGTGCTGTCATAGTTATAATTTAAAAGTTTCTGCTTTTTTATTGATCCCAAATTTCTACTAAACTAAAGTTTATGTGATGCTTTTTTTCTTTCTTAAAGCTGCACCATTATTTAGTTTTTCCACACTGTCAACATTAGAAAGGGAACGCCTTTCTGTCTCCAAGTGTAGACTAGGTGAAAAGTAAATGTAGGTCTCACCTAGACCGAGGTCTGTTTCACTTGTTTTTGTGTTAAGGCTTGTTTTGACTACTGACTTTGGTGTCATTAGCAATATAAACTTTGTCCAAGTACTTATTATTCTGATAATACTATCAGATTTCCTTGTGTTTCCACTTTTGGCACATACTTTTATCTGCATTGAGGCATAATACAAATCAAGCAAAGGCATCAGAGGGATAAGAAAATGCAGAAGCTCGTGCACAGACAAGAACCTTGTGAGGGTCAGTAGAAATAAATAGACCACTGCATAAATATCTAAGTATGTTAGATTCTGAAGTATCAGTGTGGTTATTGGCCTTTTTATAAATGTGCCTTTTCCCTTGATGACATGGCCAGAGGAGCAGGGACATTGATTAATAGGTGCAAAGCTCCCACACAGAGATCAGCTAACATGTGAGTATGCCTCGCTCTGGTTGCATCTCCTGAATGATTTATGGTATTGATATTAATCTCTTTCCAATAAATGCATTATCAAAGTTAGAATGGGGTGTAAATTGATATTTCTGAGCAAATGTCAGACTAATATCCTGAATATGTTTCATTTAATCATCACTGGTTTTGTCCACATTACTTGTGGGATGCTCTGTGCCTTTCCGTCTCCATCTACCACCTTTCTGTATCAGCATAAAAGTAAAAGGTCTGTAGAATTGACTTGAAATATCTGTGTATTTAAAGTATTTTGCAGTCTTTTGTGACTTTATACAATGCTGGGGTTTGTCCTCAAAGCAGCCATACTTAGATTGATGTTTAAATTTTGTCAAAAAAAAGACATAAAAAAAAAAAGGAAGTAGCTTCCAAAGTACAGTAAAAAAAGGTCTTTTGTGTCATTGCGTTGTTGTTTCATAGGTCAAGTGTATTAATCAATACAAGATTCGCAGATTCAGGATGATATTTTCCCCTTCTCCACTTCATACCTATGCAAGTTTGGTTGTTTTGCTCTTGACTTCTTTAGGTAGGAAAAAGCAGCAACACCAGCAGAACATCATGAACAGAAAATTCATTCATTTATACTTTTATACATGCACTTAAATGATAACTGAGGATTTGTTACTTTTTCGATGTTGTAATTTAGGTATTTCTCCCTTTGTCTATTAGAAAACCGTGATTTAAAGGTATAGGAGAGGATCTTTTCAATAGAAAAATTTCAATGGAAAATCCCATAGAAAATGACAGCCAATCAAAAACGACCAGTGGTGAAAAATAACTGGCTGTCAATGCGTAAATAAAATTTACGCGATGACGTATATCACTAATGTCCCCACCCACCCGACCCGCACAATGCAAGTATTCGTGCATGCGCAGATTGTTGTTTAGGAAGTAAAACGGGACGAACAAGAAACATCATTCACCATTGAAGAGAGGTTCTCCCCGTACGGCAGCAAAGATGGAAGCTCGCAAGAGAAAAACCGTGTTCGAAGTGTCAGACATGTTCGCAATTCTGTAATAAGTCCGATGCGGCGCCAGAGGCTGTGGTACCGCAGATGTAAACAGACTTCATGTGCTGAGGATGTGAGCGCTCCCGATATAAGGGGGCGTTACTGGAGATGAGGTGGCGCAAGCGCAGTGTTGCGAAAATGTGAACGAGCTGAAGATCCTCTCCTATACCTTTAAAAAAACATGTTTCTCATCCTTTTTCTTTTTATTAAATACAAATTATGTTGGTAATTATAAATGCCTTAAAATGTGACAGTTTCAATCAAATGTATATTCAGGCAGTAAGAAAAATGATAATTTGCCTTTTTAAACATTAAATGTTTGATTTGAGGTTTGATGTCTAACTCTTGTTGCTAACCGAATTCCATGAACTTTCTTATTATGCATAGCTTCAATTTTGTTGTGTTAGCATTATAATAATATATTAATATATTTATCAGGTTGTATGAATTATCCTCCTAATCTGTAATACCCAATATAACCTCAATAAAGTCCTTATCCCCCTTTTTGCTATTTGCTAAAAACCCAGAGAGCCAACAGACTTGTTAAGATAGCTGGTTGTCTGCATTAATCAAATCAAATCAAATCACTTTATTGTCACGTCACATTAACACAGGTGTGAAAGGTGAGGGAAATGCTTAGGTGCTCAGTCCCTCACAGGTGCAATACACATTAAATACAAAAATATACACATTAAACTTACAGTAAAACTAGCACCATTTGTTGAATATATACAGATATACTACAGGATCTTTATGTGCAGATGTACAAAATTATGAAAGTGAATGATATATAAAAGAATATATATATTAAATACAATAAAGATAATATCAAATTTTTTTTTACTGAAATATAATTTTTATAAACTCGCTTAAAATGACAGTTAATAGACCTGCTTTTTTAGCTCTTTTTTTTTTTTTTTTTTTTACATAGATCTTTAAATAAACTATGTTTGCTAAATGGATGAAGAAATAATTGTTCCCTACACAATTAGAAGATTTCCCCTATCTTTGAACATTAAGTTCCAGCATTTTTTGTTTTATTGGCAAATTAGTTATTAAAACTGATCACAATGTAGCCTAATTATTTTTTAGTGTTTAAAAAATGTAAATTTACTTTTATCTTTATACATTTGTTCTGTTGAGCACTTAGCAAAGGCTTGAAAGTATATATGTTATGACCACATTCTTATGGGGTTTCAGAGGAAAATGGCACCAGAAGCTTTGCGAGGAAGGTGGCCAGAGGTGGCATTCTTTTACTGCACCTCTGGACCGTCCTTCAAATGTAATTATGCCCTCATAGATTCACAATACTACTATCGGTCTGCAATGACTTATATTGTGAAAATATTTCTACTTTTTCTTCAACTGTGTCAACTTTTTAGAATGAACAAAATCTTTCAAAGTATAAGTAATCATGAGAAGATTTCAGAGTTTGTTCAAATCAGTAAAGGTGTTAGTACCACTTGCACCATCTGTAGGTTTGAATAGTGTTTATGTTTGATTTTTAATTATTGTTTACTCAGTCTAATTTGGTCTATTTGTACTGTCAAAGCTGTGTTTTTAATTGCTTTCTGATGGTAACCACCTACTTTGATGTCTTTCAGTTTGGTTTCCGCTCCACAGTCCTAAGATTGGCTTGTCAAATCATTGAGAAATATCTGCATACTGTAATTTCCAGACTATAAGCCAATACAGTTTTTTTCTAATGCATTCAATACATTTACTTGGCATCATTGAATTGATGGTAAGATGTTTTAGATGTCAGAGTGAATAAGTTACTTAATTCAAGAAGACGACAAAAGGCTTTCAAGGGTAAAAATAACAAACAAAAAAAGCAGACGGCCCGAACTTGAAAATATTGCTGAAAATGTATTTCATACACTGAGAGCAGACGGCTATGGTCCTCTCATCATGCTGTTCCAACTGAAAGCTAAAACATTGCCACAGGAAAAAAAAAGAAAAGTTTTAGAGAGGGATCTTTTTTGTGTTTCAGATTTAGATTTCAGATTTGTCCATAAGGACGCAGAAAACTCTGTGTCATCAACTCCCTCCTGACTGTGAGTAAAAGGTTTCAAACTTATGCAAGTTTGCTCATACAAGCATAGACGAGAATTTCATCGAATCAGAAGACATCATAAATATGGATGATTTTAACATTTGACCTGGCTCTTAATAGGACTATAAACAAATGAGGTGAGTCGTTCTCATCCTGAAAACAACTGGCCACAAGAGAACACATTTCTTTTCTTTTGTGGTCTTAGCTGCACCAAATGTGGAAAAAATCTTCCACCAATTGAGGAGGATTTCTCACAGAAAGAAAGAAAGTTTTAGTGTTTAGATAGCATGAGGTTCCATAAAATATATTTCTGTGAAAACAGCTGCTAGCAGATCCTGACAGCATGGAGCATTGTGAAAAACTCCTCTCACTGTTAGATTTTTAAAGCCCGGACTGCTGTGTGATGAATAGGATAGCACAACCAGCCGATTTGCCTCAAGACGAAAATTACATTGAGAGCGACAACAAAAGAGAGACAGAGGAAGAGTGTGACAGAGTCATTTTGAGGCTGTTTAATTCTGACACTGTAGACAACTTTAGTCGTTTTAGTGTTCAGGAGGAAGATGACTTTTCTTGGTTGACTACTAAATGTATAAATTTATTTATTAAAAAACTGTTACAGCCCTTGTTTGGAAAAAGGTACGTATTTGGGTTTGTTAACAGTATGAATTGATTAAACATAAATATTTTGTATGTAGATTTTTGTTGGTAAAAGTTGGTAAATGTTTCTTTAAAGTTAGAAGTGGGGCCTATATTCTGGTGAACTCACCTGTCTGAAAACTACAGTAAATGCAGACTTTGGAAAAGTGTCGGCACAGCTGGACTTCAGTGGAGCATTTGACACTGTTAACCATGGTAGATTATTGAACTTGAGTGTTAGGTTGAACTGTCTGGTCCTTGAATTGTTGGCATTTTACCTAAAAAACAGGGTGTTCTTGGTGTTACTGGGTAACATTTCATTGGGGTGGATAAAAATGACATGTGGGGTACCCCAAGGTTCCATCCTGGGGTACTATTAGATATTGTTTACATGCTTCTCCTACCCCAGATTATACCAGCTATGAACTATGAAGATGATTGCAGGTGAATATGAACCTGTGGTTTGTTTGTTTACAAGTTTGCTTGCAAAAAATCCTAAGTGTATTTAGAGTAGTATAGAACTATTGTATAAATTATCTTTCTGTTATTAAGAACAATCTATTGTAGACAGTTATTTATGTATTTTCTGTCTTTGCCAGAGTACTGACAAGCTCAGTAGGCTATATCCTAAAAAAAATTAGGGGTCAGTCCTTTAAAGTACGTTTGATTAAATAATTGGGCATCTAAAATCGCTATGCACATGCCCAACACAATCTCTGTACCAGCTGTGGGGCAGAAATACTACAATCAAAACTCAGTTCATTAAATTGTAATACTGGAATTAAACACATGGCATTTATGTTCTTTTTTCGATATTGTCTGTTGTTGTATATATTTCCTAGCTACCAAGCTACTTGTGGGTGAGCCTTTGTTTTTAATGCCATGTAAAAAGAAAACATTTCATTCTTGATATACATCGATTATATATACACTACTCACAAGTTAGAGATATTTGGCTTTCGGGTGCCTGATGCATAGCGCTCTCCTTGACGTTTTCAACATCGTTGGCGGCCATCATTTCTACTCTACGTGAATTGACTTTCATTAGAGAACAGCACTGAGGCCAACTGGTCCCTCGTCCAGCGTAAATGCTCCCTGGCCCATGCAAGACGATGACGCCTCTGCCTGTCGGTGTAGTCAGGTACCCTTGCAGGTCGTCTAGCACGCGGAGCACGCTGATGTAAACTTTTTCGAATTGGTCTGACGTGACACTTAGGTGCCTCTCACCTCCCTTAAACGTACCTGGAGTTGAGTGGGATTCATCATCTAGTTTCTCAGGGCATTGTTCACAATGTAGCGTTCATCAGCATGGGATGTGGCCAAAGGACGTCCAATTCTACGCCTTTCTGTAACTCTTCCAGTCTCTCTGTATCTCTGTCGCAACCTGCTGATGACACTCTGTGACACTCGGAGCTCAGTGGGCACGTCCGTCTTAGAACGTCCTGTTTGAAGCATTGCAATGGCCAGGTACTGTTGATCCATTGTTAGGTGTCGTCTTGGTCTCATTATGTCACAATGTGAACAGCCTGATGAGGACGACTGTTTAAACACCAGCTGTAATTGAACCATTTATTGGTCAATTCGAGGATCAAACACCTGTTGTGACTTTTGCCTTTAAGCTCCTCGTTAGAGAACAGCAACATGTGCAAAAAGTACTGAAACATTTAACAGTTGGACAGGTGCATTCAAAAGCTTAGAGAAGGTCACATTAAGTTCACCTGTTAAGGTTTGAATGCATTTTGGGCTCATCCTGAAATTCAACTCGACAGCCAAATATCCCTAACTTTTTGTGAGTAGTGTACATACATCTACATCTAAATAAAATATCAACATTTCTACTTTATTTGTTTATTTCAAGTATTGCATTCAAAATTGTATCATTCAAGTTCTAGACGTCACAGAATAATTGGTTGCTGCTTATAGTTGATTTTCTATGCCCACTTAACTTATCATGTTCCTCCTGCTATGAACCCATTGAAACATTGAGCAGATGCGTAAAACAAACCAGTGCATTGATGTGCAATATTTTGCTTACGGTAAAGAGTAAGAGAACTAAAGGTTTTATCTTTGGCCCTTAAGAGGAACAATCAAGATTCATGACACATCATCAGTCCTTACACTTGCTTCTTGTAGCTCAGAGAATAGACTTTCGACTACTTTTGTTAGTTTATATATTATGTATCCAAGTCAGTTACAACCATTCTAAATTGATCCTGGTTATCAAACAATGCAGTAAACGTCTGTTTATTATTTCCATTAGTTAAAGGGTTTCCTGTCTAAGAAAATCAGCAGATTACATAGAGTTGCTGACTTGCACTGGTAAAGTCAAAAGTCCCTAGTCAAATCACCAAACTACTGTGATAGATTGTTTGATTTTTTTCAAGGTGAGAATCAGCCTACCTTTATAAACTAGGACAGATGTCAGAAACAGTCCCTTGAACTCAAGTTATACTACTTTTATTCTTGTATATATTTTTTATTGCATGTGCATTTTTTCAGCTGGTGTATTTATTTAGACACTTTAAGGCTTTTGTGCATGAGCGTTGGAATGTGATTAATGTGAGTAATATTTATTTTTTGTTTAATTTCCTTTAATTCTGAGAAAAATTAATTTGAGTTATAGATTTATAGATGAAATACTTAAATAGAAACAATAATATATGAAAATAATTCAGGTAGTACAGGAGTTGGTCAGGAGGTATTTTTTTTTTACTCCAGAGTGTTTTATGATTCAGGATAGGCAAGTTTATATTGATTAAATAAGAGACAGACTTTTTTTAAATCAGGCACGATACTCAGAATAAGAGACTTGACGAGTGCTGATAACCCTGTGGATACGCAGCTCTCTTCAACAACTCATTTGTCTTTCTCTAATGAAATCACCTTGGAGGAAAAGCTCACCAAAGAAGAAATTGCATATTTTTTGTCAACATCATTTTCTGTTTTGTAAATCATCATAGGTGGAATCAATATTTTTATTCCACCACTCTACTTACGCATACAAATTCTACCATGTATTGTGCAATCTTTGCTCACCAGTCTCAGAATGGCTTTTCTTTATCAGCCTTTCAAAGGAGGTGCTACTTCTTTGAGTGGGACGTATGTCTGATGTATTGAGACACTCTTTAACTCTCTCTTTCTCTCTCTCCCTTCCTCTCTGTTTCCTGTCCTTGGCAGGAGAAAAGTTTCACTGCTCATATCACTAAATGGCCTCTCCAGTTTTTTCTTTAAGCAGTTTTCTCTTCTCCCTCATTCTTTTCAGTCAGGAACAAAGCATGGAGATAAATTGGAGCTGTCTTGGGACTGTTGGAAAGACCATTGGTTCTGATTTATGCTATTTACGGGCCATTTGTATCCATAAGAGATTACTCTGTATTATTATTGTTCTTTTTTTACTTTTCTTATACTCCATCTTTGACTTTCTTCATACACTATTGGTATTTCTATTACTCTTTATGTGCTTTCTGCTGAGGATATCTTAAATTGACCCCTAAAGCTCTGAAAAGTAAAACAAAACAACCAAGTGGTGTGTTTTTAAAATATGTGTAATTTGTATCTTTGAATAACCATAGCATGGATGACTTGGTTATATCATATCTTGTGCAGATAGTTTAGATCTTTTTGCTATTTTTTTTCATTGGAAGACTCCTCTTATAAATTAAATGAATCAATTCAAATCAATCCACTAATTAAATCCATTTTAAATTACTTTAATTGAAACAGTGTAATTATTTAGTTCATATTATTTTGTATATTGTGGTAATTTTATAGTTGGTGTTTCTGGAACTTGAGAAGAGTTTTTGCACAAATCTTGCACTTGGCTATGTAGTGTAAGAATGATCTAAGCTGAATTTTGTTGTTATATTTATTATGACAATTACAATAAAGCCTTAAATTGCATTGTGGCATAAAGCAACCTCTTACACTAGTAACATAGGGCACACTAATGAATACTTTTGAAAAATGTAATATTATGAAACCAGTGACTTTTGGGCAAAAGCCAGTTGCAAGCCTGGGTAGACGGTGAGGTTTGTAACAGGAAGTTTATCTACCATAAAACCCTTTGGCCAAAAAACAAATGTGAGCTTATCAATGTGAAACTATACTGTTTGACTGTTTAAGCCCTGGGTTAACGGCTGCCACTGGTACTGTTGGCAAACAGGGTGCTGGCAGACTTTGCACATCTGTTAGTCAAATACTACAAGAAGGTAAACATGCCAAGAGACAGAAGGAGAATAGAAAAGGCCTGCGGGTGACAATCTGAATGTAGATACAACGACAGGCGAAGGTTGAGAGCTGGCAGACATGATGGTGAAGAGGAAGGAAGATGTATTCTAAGTGCAAGAGACCAATAGAAATGGCAGCAAGGCTGGTAGAATTGTAACATTGAATCCATTTTACCTTGGTGTGGATAGGAAGAGAAACTGCGTATGGACGGTCTTGATGGAGAAGTTAGAATGGAATGTAGTGAAGGTGAAAATAATGTCAGATAGAATGATTTGTTTGGAAGTAAAAGTAGAATTTCCGATGTTGAATATTGTCAGTGGTCATGATAGACCAGTTGGATGCAATGGTGAAGAGATTGATTCCGACCCCCTTTTTTGTGGCTCTGTTTATAGACAGTCTAGTAGATGAGGTCAAGCAGGAAACTTTGTGGATTGTGATATTTGCAGATGACATCCTAATCTGTAAAATGTTAGCTAAAAGTAATTTGGTAAAAATTAGTTAATGCAGCAATTTTTATGTTACTGGTAGACATAATGGATTGATTGGAACTTAGTAGAGCTTGTGGGTTTTCTTGTGCAAAAGAAGCATACAATAAGCAAACAAAAGTGTTATTTATTGAGTGTTAGGACCTTGGTTGACATGCCATTTTAAAAGGTTTAAAGTTCACTTCAGCCTGTCTCTTACTGTGTTGCTTTTTTCAATTTAATTCAGAAATACTTCATTAATTCTAGAGGAAAATGAAATAGAAAGTCTTTCTATCTGACTACAGTCAATACAGTGTAATTATCAAAGTACCTTCAGTTTTCAGCAAATAGCTTAAAAGTTAAATTGTCTTCCATTCAAATGGTAGCGTCTGTGTCCCCCAAATGAGGTATGATTATTTTTTGGAAAGAAGTGACACAATACTGAATTCATCTGTTGTCTTTATAATGTGGACCTGGCTGTGGCATGTGCTTTGCCATGGAACATATCAGTGTCATTTCATGAATAGCAAAGCAATAATCTTGTCTGACATTCAGGTCTGTTGCGAATGGTTATGTCTAATCACTGACTTGACACGTTGGCTTCAGGTTTTGTGGCCAGGGATGCCAGGAATTAGTACAAACAACCTCTCTGTTTTGTAAGTTAATTGTTGATGGCTCTGATATGGTCTACCCATAAGAACCCCCTCAGTACCTCATCTTTTCAAAATGTCACTAAATGCTAGCAGCATCAAGCTGTTTTGAACATTTTGAGTAATGAAAGGATTTTATTATCAACAATATACACAGTGTGACAATGATATTTGGAAAGGTTGACAGGACGAAAAACTCACACTTGATATTATGGAAAATGGCGTGTTTATATTTCCAAATTGGTATTGTTGTTACTTGTGTGCTGAGGGATATGGTCTAACGCAAATGACTCCAAGTTTGTTGTTGTGGTTTTTTTTTTTAAACCCATCCAGCTCCAGGCTATTTCTGCTCTAAATGTTTTTGGGGAACTTTACTACTCAAGGCTCAGAGCCTGCTTCTAGCATCATTATAGAAGTATGTCAAAAGTGAATAGTACTGCAACTGGATTTCCTCATTGCCCAAGTGATGCTTGCACACCAGGCTCCAGTGATTCATCTGGTAATTTATTTCCTTGTAATCCTTGACACCATAAACACAGTTTCTGAGCAGACGCCTCATTTTTCTTTCGAGACAAGATTGTGCAGTTTGAGAAACTGGCGAGGATTTGTAATGCTTTAGTGGTTCATGTTTTTCAAGCTGCCTCTGTTTATTCTGCTGATTTATGTAGACAACGTCTCTCTCAGATCAGCTTCATTGATGTGCCAGGGTTTGTTTGATAACGCAAATTCATGTTCAAAATATATTCTGACATTAAAGGGCGAAACACTGACAGGAACAGCATTGTGAAAGAATATATGTTGCTTTAAATAAAGGCTGATATGATGTGGGGGTTCTACTCAAAGTAAAACGTGTTGAAATTCACTCCCAAGGCCTGTTTCTCTGCCATTTTCAATAGTTTATAGTTTTGCAGTTTTTAAAATAGTCTGTTGTAAATTTATAGCAATCAAATTGAGAAATAGACAGAGTTGACTATGTATTTGAGCAGGCATTGGTTTAGTTTTTTATATTTGGAAAAATTATACAATGGAATGACTTGAACTCAAATAATTGGCTGATTATTAGATGTATTATGATGTTACCTGCAGCATTTATTTAATATTTATTATATACATTAGACAATCTGCTTTTTATAGAGAAGCACATATATAACCTAATGACCAAGTCAATCTTTCTAAGAGAATAGTAAAAATGTAAAAGAAAGTTATAATAACTTACCTGTTTTCCAGGCTTCAAACAACCCAAGATAAGGCCATAATTCAGATGAAGGTTTTTTGAAGATTGGTTAGTTTTAATTTTTTTATCTTGTAAAAGCCCAGTTATTACAACAAACTACCTATCCAGATCTTTTATAATTTATCCACATCAGTATATCTACTAACCTACTTTTAGAGGTTTTGTAAGAGTAATTAATTTGCCCCACACCAATCCCTTTTCAGTTTTAACTGTTAAAGATCAGATAGTTGCAACAATCAATCATGAACCTTAAAATTTAAAACAATAAAAATTTATTGTGCCTCTCAATAACATGATTAAACCCTTAGGTTTGAGAGTTATTATTCTTGTTTTAGTCATTAAAATTAGTGAAAAACATTAACCCCTTTTATAAACTAACTGTGCTGGGATCAACGTTGCCACGATACCCTAATGGCCAAAAGACTACACGCATCAAAACCAGAAGGCATACATAACATACATAACAAAGGCTCATGTTGGTATTTATCAAGACACAAATAGCCACCTAAACGTAAAGTAGAGTTCTGATTGTTGACAAAGGATTTGTCCATTCCACTGGAAAATAATAATAATAAACTTTCAGCTCCCCCAAAATTAGACTTTAACAAGGCTACTGTCCAAGAAAAAGAATAATACAAACTGTTTTCAGAAAAGCAATAACAACAAAGAAAAAGAAAAAATTAAATATTTAGGTGTCATCTACCCTACTCACTAGAAGAAAGTATTAGCAGTAGTTTTTAGTGACCGAAACAGTTAAAAGGCAGGCAAAACAAAAACACTTATTTAAGAAGGTTTAGCCTGAGGTTTAATATATCTAACTTCAGATCAGGATCCATGTATTGGCACACTTTTGTACAAAACAGCTAATCAAAATCAACACTTTTCACTTAAAAGGCAAGAACGGCACGTGGATAAGAAAAGCTGTTTGTATCAATTTTGTCTTTGACTGGGTTGCTTATTGGCAAGTGATTTCTCTCTTTTTTCACTTCCTTTCCTGCATTGGCTCCCTGTGTTTCTAAACTCATTACAGACCAATCAGCCCCGGGCCTTTAAGTGTGCGCCTGGGGGGAGCGCAAACTGTAAATAAACACTACTGCAGGCTCTCCGATAACATGTAACCAAGAAGATAACAGCCCTTCTTAGCAGGCCTGTTGACCTTCTCCTTGCCTTAGGCTTGCAAAGGACTTTTTGTCCTTTTATCTTCAAATTCCTCCCCACCTCTAGAACTTCTACTTAACACAAGAGAGAAGCAAGGAGAGTGTTGCTTTAAAAGACAGAAATGAGAGAAATTTGGAGAGGGGATTTTTTCTTTTTGTGCAAGACATAATCAAGTCAGAACAACAAAGAATGGTTCCATTGTTACAGCTTCATCTGTCTTTATACTTACTGTAGAGCTTTATATAATTAACAGCTGTACTTAGTCACTGCTGTATGGAGTAAGATCGCAGTTAAAAAGGTGCATGCATAACTCTTACATTCATGTTCATATTTATATGTTAATAAAGTTCTTGTATGCAAAATTCTGCTGAAATATTTGTGATTATGAATCTAAAAGCTGTGACCAAGCTTTTAGATCCATATTCTCAGATTCAAAAATATTTCAGCAGAATTTTGCGTACAAGAACTGTATTGACATATACGTACGAATACGAATGTTAGAGTTGTGCATACACCTTTTTCACAGTGATCTAAATCCATACTGCTGACATTGTAGATTCAGCAAGGAAAAAAATAATAAAAAAGTAACAGTAACACAAGGGCAGAGAGAAAGTTTGGGGGAAAAGACGAATCTAGGATGGCAGTGTCAAAAACATCATTTGGTGAGCAAAGCTATCATCTTAAGCTCGGAAAACAGATGAGAGTGAAGATTACACTCCTGCATGGCTAACTATTCAGTACTAATGCAGGGCGTCTGACAGTAGCATGTCCAGAGCTGTGGGGCTGAAGCACTGTCTGGATGAGATTGATAATACAATTAAGCTAGTCCCAGTATGAATGCATCACTATGACCCATTACTACACCAACCGCTTCAGATGGAGCACACGAGTCTGGCTCTAGGGCCTGTTGGAAGGAAAAAAATACAATTATGAAAGGCTAGCTGGAAAATGTGTTCTCTTTAGAATGTGCAGGCAGGCCTGTTCATCATAAGATATGTGTGGGGTGCCTGCATATCTCACTGCTGTCCTCAGGCTGAGCTTTCTTCATCTATATTGAAACGACGAGCTCACTGGAGCATGGATGGACTCATAAGATTTTTTTTCCCCTATTGTCTCTTCTTATTGTCTGCTCTTTTCCTTGGTTCGTTGTGTATTCAGATTATTTTCACAACCGTTTTTACATATTGTCTGAGTAAGAAGTGGATTTTGGCGTTGATTTGAATTTAAATTTAAGTTATTGTACTTTGATAAAAAGCATTAAACACCTTAATATTTTACAAATTTTAGTACAAAGAAGGAAAAAATCATAGATTTCATTTTAAATTGTACACAAATGGAATATCTAAGGAATTGTGCAAACTCAAAAATTAGTTTCAACTGCCACATTCCTCAACACAGGTTCGAATTTTGGGTGATTCCAATTTTTAAAATGGTCTTAAAAAATGACTGAGTGCTTCAGTATAGGCTTTCAAAATTTCCCTTGTCCTGCTTTATTAACAATGATGAGTGTATTGTGAATAGTGGCTAATGCAATAATATTAAGTTTTAATCTTTTGTTTAAATGCTAAAAAAGTGTGTGTTTGCCATTGTTGTAACTTGACTGCTTCATTGACTTAGATGTATATAGTAGTATATATCAGATTCAGGAGGAACGTCGGTTTTTGTCTTGGCTGTGAACTGGACCAGCAAGGTCCAGATCAGCTGGGTCCTGAAGGGATCATGGGAATTCGTCCAACTGAATCTCAATTTCCTGGTCGGTCCATGTTCCTATCCTCATAGAAACTGGCTCTCACTTAGAAACATGAGAAGATCTGTTATGCAGGATGGGCTCAGAGTATAGCACCTATTTCTCAACTTCGAGAGGTGCAATTTCAGGTGCAATTTCAGAATAGCCTTATAGTGTTTGTTGCATTTAAAGACTTACAGTTTTTCATGCTCATTTTTCAGGAAACCGTGACATGACATGTTTCCTTGGCTGTAAGCTGTGTTGCTAGATGTCGTCATACACCCTGGGTGTCATCTAGTCATTGTCATAATGTCAGCTTAGGAAATTTAATTTTACATGGATTAAACACATCAAATATAATGCGTTCATAAGTAAGTGTTGGTGCCTATGACAGGTGGATGTAACATGTCTCTTTAAGGCTGCATTTGGGTGAGATTTTCCAAAAGTTGCAACTGAACAAGGTCAGACCTCATCCATTAATATTTCATATAGTTTTCTTTACCTGTGGGGTTTAGAAAACTTTGTGGTGACCTGTTTAATCTTGCCTCTAGATGATGTGATAAGGCATCAGGTGAAAAAACGTATTGTGTGAAGTCATGAGCCACGAGATTGATGTCGCCTTAGTGACAACTTCCCTTTAGACAAGAAAGGGGGAGACGGAGTAAACCCAGACGTTTAGCTGTAGGACTAAACTGAGCCCCCTTTACTGTGGCTGTGGCTGCTGCTGCTGCTGCTGGCTGGAATCAATTCTATCTTTATCAGTTCCAGTCTTACGTGTACAGGAATCCTTCTTACACTGCAGAGCAGCCAGGGGGAAAACTGATGTGTTTTCCAATAATGAAATGGAACAGCAAAAAAATAAAAGGTGCCTGGCTGGGTTCCCTCAACTGTGCAGACCTCTTTGTAATTTCATGTCTAGTTGCAAAACACAGTTTTGTTCTTTTTCAGGCCAGGAAAATAAATTGAATTCATTAATTTAGAAAGAAGATAATTTAGTTTATTCTGAACAAACAATTTGAATACAAAGTGAGGAATGTGTTGCATTTAAAAGCTAGCAAAATAGTTTTGTGTTTGTGTGGAGATATGTATTTTATCAGCCTCTTTCATTTCAAATTATGCTCAGCCTTGGTAGGGGGAAGTACCCTAGCTAACACAGGTATTTGTTTAATTTTGCTTAGAAAATGTTTGGACTTTGTTTCTGCAATTTGTTCAGAGTGATTATCAATCAGTGCTTTGGGGTACTGCCCATGTACTCAATTATAGATGTGCATATACGTTGCATTTCTGGTCTATTTTAGGAAAATTCCCTTTTTATTTGTTTGATACAAATAATTGGCATTAACGTTTGTTTCTGATTTTGAGTAGTTTGCAAACCTTTTTGCAAGTTTTATATTCACTAATCTATATATTGTTTCTTTTGATAATAATATACTTTACTTAGATAAATACTATGTATTTAATTGTTTTTTTCATATTAACACTTTAGCTCACCTTCAATAATTCTTTTGGGTTGTTTAATATTCCTTTAATTACTGAGGTGTTGTAGTTTTATTTCCTGTATGTAAACAGAAATTAATTATTTCTGTACATTATCTTGCTTTTCAGGATGCTGTCAATAGGATTACTGATCACTATTTTCCTTTACTTCATCAACACTGCGAGCATCATCTAAGATGTTTCTTTATTTGTCATGAAGCCACGACAAATCAGATCACATTACAACATGAAAATGATGTTTATTGCATTGTCTATTTATTGGTTCACTATTTAAATAAATAATTGGAATTTAAAAGGCAATTATCTTCTTTGGATTTAATATTGTTTTTGTTTCCTGAGAGTAGATGGAACAGCCCCATCATACATTACATTTTTGTCTTATATTTGTAAGGCCAATTATATATTCCTATCTTTAATACTTCATGTGTATTGCCAGCTGGCCATTACCTTAAATTTGTTTTATCTAAAAGATTTGTGTATTGTCTCATAGGAATCACACTTATTTTTCTCAGGACAATTGAGAACATGATTGTACATCTGTGTGGCTCAATGTAGAGCTTAGGATATGACAGGCCACATGTTTGCAAAGGGGAAAGCACTGTAACCACAAAGTCCATCTCTGTGTGAAACAAATGGCTATTACTGTTTTAAAGGCTGGGCACATGACTGAGTTCCACCCCCGGCAAGTGGCAGGCAGGCTTGCACTTGCAGCGCAATGATCCATCTGCATGGCAAAAACTATCCATCCAGTGGATAGCTACAGGCCGCAGCTTGGCCCATTGTGTAGACTCAACACTGTGACTGCTCCCTCTTGTACCTCTATAATGGGATTATATTAGCCAAGTTCTTTTGGTCCCTCCTCATCGCTCTCATCTCTGTCGCACTCGCTCACACACTTACACGCAAACACACACACACATCCCTATCTCTAATTACCCATGGGAACCCTTCGTGTATATCTTGGCCTTACCCTAACATTAATCGTAACAACTGAATGTCTAACCCCTAACAGGTTCATTACACCTAATCATATCCTAATTTTGACCCTATCTTACAACCTTATATGAATCCTAGTTTGTAAAGGTACCCCTGTCCCACACTTAGAGTATCATTTGCCCTTTAATTTACTCTCAAAAGAGGTTCACTGTATGTTTTGAAATCCTGAATGTCATCATTTTGAAGCAGTTGCATAAAGGTAAACAGACTGAGCATGTTCTTACCAGAGCATAAATGTCCCAAGCAGCAGTGTCAAACATACTGCTTTGTATGCTTTAAATATGTGCCTGATTTGACTTGATGGGTCATCATTAAGTTCCTGCTTGATTGAAGGTCAGCATTTTAGGACCCTTCTCAATGTTACGTATCTGGCTTGTGTTATGAAGGAAGGCATGATAAGGTAATTCATGCTTTGGTGTCACCTTCCTATAACACTGCACATTCAGTTTGACTCAATCAAATTGTAAGATTGCATATAAATCCCAAAAAGAAATTAAATGGATGTTAAAGACTAGTCAGGAATTTATATTGCTCACATGCAGCATTCATACAGAACGAATGCCGTTGAGACTCAAATATTACACCAATAACTTTAAAAACAATTCACTTAACTTCTGTAAATATGTTGGTAAAACAATGGTAAAACTGATAGCTTCTCTTGCTGCCTTATGACTAGAGCTAATACTTATCTCACCATTTAGAAAAACCAAGGAAATGATCATGATTAGATGTTCAGTTTTTGTAGGTTCAACAGAGCTAATCTAAGAATCCAGGTTTTATAAGGTACAATGTGCAAAATAAGGAAGACATAAACTTTAAAGACATAAGTGGATTTTATATTCAATAAATTAAAATTAAAATCATATTCAACAAATAAACATTTTTAACGCACCATTATCTAAGGCAATATAGAAAGTAGCAGTGATAAACTAGGAGTGGGAAACATTGATTTAGCCAGCTGTGATTGGAATTTAAAGCTGTTGTCTTATGCAACAAGCCCTAATGCAAAATGTTATTTCCAAGAGTAACAGGCTATACATTTCTATGGTGGCTAGTTAAGGAATATCAATACCAAAAAATACTTACACACTTAAATTGTAATTTAATAGCATGACCATGATTTTTTGAAGTTATCCCTTAAAAGTCTCATGTATATTACTCTTAAATGACAACATTGATTTGGACACATATAACCTTTAGTAAGATTAACAATTACAGAGGAAATGTTCCCACCAGATAAAGTTCTGTTTGATTTTGTACCCTACATTGAGGTAAAAACACAACACACCAACTTGCACATTCTTACTAATTCTTTATGAGCTGAAGGGTTCAATTGAAAGTTTTCGCTCGCTATGTTGATGAAACATACAGTTAAAACTGCAATAAATATAAGGGCATTTTTTCCATCACTGTTTCGTGTTTCTTTAATAATTTTTATGGGTATGGGATGAAACGGAGGTACAGATAATCAGAGCAACACAGAGGGTTTTTTTCAGGGTTTTCCTCAAGGAGAACTGGTCAAGTATAAAATCTTGTTTAGAAGCAGTAATTGTGCTGTGTTGGGCTGAGGTAGCAGGCCTAAGCTGTTCATTGAAAACCAATTTGTTAATGTCTAAATGCTGTAGTAGGTTTCCCTCAAGGGCAAAGATTGATATTCAGCATAACCTGCCAAGACAGCACTGAAGAAGACGATTTAGAGGAAGGATACTCCAGAGGAATTATGCAAGAAATCTCAAACATTAAAAAAATAGTCTTTTCTTAGCTCTTTTTCATCTTCTCTTAGTTTGTTGTTCATTAGCTTCACTTAACACAATTTGTCTATGCTGTAAACAAATCACTGCAATATTTCTTGACAAATCTGATTTACTGTGACTGTCTCTTAAGGTCTACACAGATTCAAAATTTCCTATCTTTATGTAGTTTGTCTTGCACTGCCTTCCAACCGTTTCAAAAAGATTAGCCAGCCGTTAATGTTAGTTAAATACCAAATGATATGGGATTGATTAAAAGGGTCAGGCCTCCATCCCACCAAACTGCTTGAATCTGGAGGTAGCCACCATAAAATTAAAATGTGGATCAAGGGCGTGTCATATCCCTGCTGCTCTGGGGACTGAACATGTAATTCTAACCTTGAGGCTGTGGCCATCTTTCACTTCAGGCCCTCCAGCATCAGGCTCAATAACCCAGTCGCTCATGGCTACTGTCTGCTGTTATCCATGCTTCTGTATTAAGAAGCAGAAGTAACCAATAGCTTCTTTCCTGCATATCTAATGTGCATACCTGACATTGACAGCTACAGACCTATGGGTTACTTTTGCTTATCAGTCATAACCTTCTGATAAAGAGGAAACGTTGAGTTTAAAACTTGAATATTTCAGTGCAGCAATGTTTTATCTACGCATATCATGCATAACATTATGACTGGAACAGGTGATGGGAAAAAAGTTGTTTAACTCTTCAAAAACATCTGTAAGTGGCCAGATATTTTCGGCAATAAATTAAATGTTTGTCCTCAAAGCTGATTTATTTGACGAAAGAAAAAATAGCAAGATCAAGAATTTTATGCTTTGTCACTGGGTCAGAACATCCGTAAAACCTGTGGACATACCGCTGTTTCTGGTTTGAGTTGGCCAATATTCATAAACCTGATCCAAGTAAGCAGCGGTGATCAACCAGTGACAGGCTTATGGGTTCACAAGTCCCGTTTCTCAGGAGGGTTGTAAAGGCTTGCCAATGTGGTTTTAACCAGTTGAGCTACTCTTAATCACATTGTTAAAGATGTTATTGCTAGTTGTAAAGGAGATATATCAGAATACAAAGTTAATTTCAGTTTTTTGTGCACAGATACATAGCTGCTGGGTGATGTTGTTGAGCCCTGTTTGTAGTAAACGCCAAACTTAAAATAAAATAATAGAGGAACCTCAATAATAAAATAATCAGAATCAAAAGCACCAGCAGTTTCCCTATGATATTTAAAACTGAACCAAAGGACGCATAAAGAAGTTACTAGGTTGATTATTCATGTGTTTTTGAATATCATGTTGGATGCCAATGAAATTAGTGTTATTCTTTGGACAATGCTCTGCTTGGAAGTCATTGGTTTTGCTGTCCATGTGGATGTTACTTCCCCACCTAAGCATAGTTTTAGACTTTAGATACTCTAGATGAAACAGGACTTACTACCAATAGTAGGGGGTTGTTCAAAATATTGCCGTCAAAAATCTGTTTTAGCCTCTTTGTTTTACCAAATGCTGGGCAGAGCTTTATCAAAATTAATGTTTAGCTCTGCTGTGATTAATGAACTATTGTAAAAAGTATCATAATATTTAAACAACAGAAGCATCATGCAAACCATCTTTGTTTAAGAAATTTTTAAGGTTAAACACAATTCAGGTTCATACTCGGAAATACAATTTTTATTGGCGGCAGTTTGCTTTATTTTAAAACTATAGTGTTTATAGTTAAACTGTTCCTTTTCTATATCAAAATTGTCCCCCAGATTTAAAACAGCATTTTTAGGGTTTCTGGTTGGCTTACCCAGTCTCTTGATACATTGCTACTGTGCAACCTAATACTTTAGGTTGCACAGTAGCAATGTAGTTGCAGTAGTAGTGTTTCTCAATAACACTTTGTTATTGAGAAACCATTTTTTAATTTGCTACATAGAACCTTAATGAGATTACAAAGTTTTCCAAGCAAGGAAAAACCACAATGCATACTGGTAAACTTTTACAGTACTCAACTTATTTTCCCTTTGGGATTAATAGAGTATTTTGCAATATATATATATATATATATATATATATATATATATATATATATATATATATATATATATATATATATATATATATATATATATAT
>JAVLVB010000524.1:2617813-2630819 GCA_032876305.1 Orestias chungarensis
CATTGGATAGTTTTAAAGTACAAGAGTAGAGTACGTGTGTATCTCTATTTTTAATGAAAACTCACTTACGTGCTTTCTGTTTATTGGCAGAAGGAGAGGATTCCCCTTTTACATGTAATATAAAAAGCCTGTTGTAAACACTTGTGTATCTGTGTTCAGGTCTTTCTGCTATGATTTTATCAACAGGTGGTCAACACAACCCTGATGTTAAGTCGGTAGAGGGCACTTGGTCTTGTGGCCTGCTCATTATGCGACCAAAAGTTACTCTTGGGTATCAGCTTGTTTTAAACTTTAATTAGAGATTAAAATAAAAATCCAGGCTGCTCCTATGTGTTGGCTAAAGGATTCTCCCTAAAAAATAGGTCAGCAAAGTTCTCTAAAGACCTGATTATTTAACTCAGGTCTGTAAAATGCAAACACATCTAAAAGTTGCAAAACACCGGCCCTCGTGGCCAAGAGTTCTTCTTTTTTTTAATCTTAGGAAACCCAGCAGATCGTTCATTAAAAAAAATCTTACAATAATATTCAGAAGTGTTGTCTTTGTCAGTTCTTTGATACGTTACATACATTTTATGTTTTAGCTATTAATTACTAATTTCTCTCTTAAGGAGTACTCAATCGATACTTAGAAAATAGTAATATTTGTTTATCTGATCCGAATGGAGATCCATTAAAATCCCCTTACTATGTAGATGTCTGTAACAGGTAAGTATTTATCGATACCTTAAATTTAGCTAATGTTTCTGAAATTTTAGGAATACTGAAGTTTTTTTTCAAAAATGTGTTGTGAGAACTTGTATTTGTAACATATTTAATGCAAGCACGTTTTTTTTTTAGGCAATCTGGGCCGTGTAGACTACATCAGTGATTTTGAGTTTGACCTCTTCATTCGACCTGACACCTGCAACCAACGCTTCAGGGTCTGGTTCAACTTCACCGTGGAGAACGTCAAAGAGACACAGGTCAGGATCGTCTAATCTTGTTTGGTGTTAGCCGTCATCGCTGGGATTTTTCTGTTGCCTTGTTCACTCATTCACCTTTTTCAATATGTTGTTTCAGCTCTTGGGTTTCAAGAAAATATGTGAATTTTCATTATGTCTATAAATGTAAGAAACGTTCTACACCTAGAAATGCAATAAAGAAACACTATACTTCCATCAATCAGTCATTCAAATTATTATAACTATAAAGCCAAATGTGCATAGCACATTTGAGTAAAACCAACAAATTCGTTTTTAGCGTTAATTTAAAGATACATTGTACTCTATGTACAACAGAGTACATTATGTCCTATTGTATCATTTTCCCCATCAGTTACTCAGAAAAGTGCAAAATCCATTTTTTGAATTTCATTTTATGTAGTTTTTATGCAAAAAACAAAATAACAAAAAAAGATGAAAACATGCCAAATATTGATTATATTAATTGCTTTTAGTTTTATGTAAGATTTAGCAAATATTTTCCTACATTAATTCAATGTTCTGAGTTTCAGCTGGAATGCTGTTCAGCAACGTTACACTCAGTATTTTCTAAAGAATAAAAAAATGTTTTCTACGTTCACTGACCTTATGTGCAGCAGTCGCTGTCAAAATATTATTTGAATGTCCCTTGCCACATCTCAACGGATCTAAAATCTGTTTTCATAACACCACTTGTTTCTCCTCAGAAGTGAAGTAGTCGTCTGTTTTCTGCCTCACTTCTTGTCACAGTTTCTGAACCTGAGTCAGCCACTGGCGAACTCAGAGCATGCGATTGGATGACAGAAGCAGTCACATGCCTCAGAGATACACTGTGTGTGGCTTCCAATACTTGAATATTTCGTTGCAGTACAAGCAGGCTGACTATTTTGGTACTTAAGTATGGGTAACCGCTTTTGTGAGGTTTTAAAATGACAGGGGAGCAAAAGAGACTGGTCGGATATACTAAAAGAAGAGGAATTTTCAAGAAGGAAGAAATGTTAGATTTACTGAAATAAGAAAAAAAAGTGATAGATGAAAAGAAAAGAGGAAAATAGAAGTGAGTGGTTGAGGAAAATCCAGTGTTTTGTTCCTGCTGCTGTATTGTTGAGTGTCCAGCCCTGCCTATCTGAGGCTATCAGGCCTATCAGCCCATCTCCCCACAGTGCTGTAGTCAGCACTAATCACATTTTATGGCACTGAGATGAATGGAAGGCCTCAGCTCGGAGCCAAATCGATCCCAGGCCAGATAGACCAGTGCCATCAGGTTGCAGCCTGGACCAACAGGATATTTGCTGTAAAGGCAAAATGACAGAAGAAGTGTAGGAGAGAGACAGAGGCTAACAAAGCTGAAGAAAAACAAGGATCATTGGAGATTTTTTTATATGTATTGTATATACAAATGAAACAAAATAGTAACTGCTGTTGCTCTATCATTCTTATTTATGAAGTTATCTTTCCAATTTCCTTTCTTTTAAAAGATATTCTGTGACTTTAATAAACACCTGTAAAAGTTTTTTTCAAGTTGCCTAAAATAACCAGAAGTCACAAAAATCTTAGTTTTGAACTAGAAATTAACATAAAAAAACAAAAAGTAAGCATAAAATGAAACTGTTTTAGAATAATATCTTGAATAAATAATCCAACCAAGTGTAACTACAGTATGCAAGAGGAGGCTGTGCTAAAAAGATATCAGTGAGTTACAGGGAAGAACTGGGCTGTTGGAGTGTTTCATCCAGCTAAGCCTTGCTAGCTCTCAGCCTGAGCCAAGGGAATGGGCAACAGTAAAAGCCCGTGATATTGGAAGTGAGATGGCAATTTTGAAGGAATGTAAGCTGGTAAAACAGATTTGGTCTGCCTCAATCAGCTTAGCAGCTTTGTGGAAATTGGCTTCACTGTAGCACTGGTTATGATGGGTGGCTGGATGGATAGATGTCTCTTCTTTTGTATGTCCTTTTTGTGTTTATCAAACCACTTACTTACCTCAAAAAGCTTAGACTAATTCGGGTTACGTTTGTTGCGTTGACAAGGGCAAACTGACCATTTGACTGTTGGACATATTTAGGTAATGGTTGCTTAAAATATGATTTAAGCATACATGTTTCATTCTTTGTGGAAAAATATGTAAGACTGTGTAAGTCTCTCTTTCCCCGTGTTGGTTTTCTGTAAGGTCAATATTTGGATATTGATATTGATTTTAATATAAACCTGTCATCAAATGCACTTTTACCTCAGTCGCAGTTTAGGTAGGCAATGTAGACCTAAAATTTGTTCTTTTGGGTAAGTATTGCTGTGATAAAAACTATTTAATTAAAGCAGACCTTTTTGGTCAAAAATCACTCACAGCACTCCAAAATTGAGCAGATACGTGTCTTTTAAACTTTTTTAAAGTTACGTACACAAAGCAGCACAGTTGTACAATAATGACAGTAAGGTTTTAAGTCAGTTATATTGTGAAGCATAAAAATACTTTTTTTTAAACTACTGAATTATTATTCTAATGCATTGTGTGTAGTTGGCCCTGTCAAAGAACTGGCCTTCAACACCTCTCTTTGGCTGTGCCAGCTGCCCTTTTTTTCTCTATTTATCAAGCTAAGCGTTTTCCTTTAACCAAAGCTGATCAGTTTGCATTTTAAAACCATTCTGACAGATCAATTGGTTCCAGGAAAAAGAGATGATTACAGTCATCATTAAAGATATTGGGTGGTAAGAGGAGTCTGCAGATATTTAGCTGGACCGATACTGCCATTCTCTGGTCAGGCCTTGTCTAACCATTATATGTGTCATACCATGTTGCTTTAACCGCAGCATTGTTCTAAGTGGATGTTGGTATTTTGGAAGAAAGGTTAAGGTTAGCGTTTTTCACCATTGGTATGAGTGTTATAAAATGAAGTAAGGCAAGCGCAAGTTCTCTGACGCTTTTGAAAAGAAAAAAAATCATCACTACAACCGAGAGGAAGACTCCAGCAACTTTAGCGTTTTGGATTTCACCATTTTGTACTTTATGAGATCTGGTTATTGTTTAATAGCTCAATTTTTTAGTTGAAAAGGGGAACCCTTTAACACGACACATCGAAAGGTACAGACCATCAAGAGGTTGAATTGGTGAAGTTCCATATTCGCCCTGAGCTGGCTTTGGTAGAGACCAGGGAGGTGCAGTGCAGTACATCAAAGTTTGTTTGTTTTATCCATTATAGGTTTCACTCATTGTCTGTCAATAAACATTCTGGATTTAGAAGTATTTCTTAGTGTTGTGTTGAAGTTCTTGAAGGACAGTGCCCTCAAGCATTTAGATGCCGACTAGGGGCTTGCATTATGTTCTAAAAACAAAGTGAAAGTTTTGACACCCTATGCTCACATTGTACTCTGATCTGCAGCACAAATATGAGTCACTAATGACTCTGTTGTCTGCTAAAACTATTGCCTTTTTCACCGTTGTATATTACTGATATAGAAATTTAAGGAAATTCGTATATCCTATATCTTTAATTTAAAGTAAATTAAACATTACAGTTTAAGTGGAATCAGTGCAAACAGTTTGCAACCTTTGCAAAAGCATGTTGATGTGACCAGCAAGATTTTTTTGAACCATTTACTCTTCCTTTGCTTGGCCTATGTTATAATCAGAAACCAATCGGTGAGTAGACATGATACCCATCTGAGTAAGTTGACAAGCCTTTCCATTCTGCTTTAGGGGTTTGCTTAATGTCAGGCTCTGTGAAGGGCACAGCTATGAGCTATTATCATAGGAGCCTTCGGGGAGCCATTCATAGAAGACGAGCAGTAAAACCTTGCACCGTGTGTCTTCAACCCCTCAAACTGCTGCAGGGGTGATTTGTAAGCCTCACTTCCAAAGAGAAGGCTAAATGTAAGGTAGTTAGGCTACATAATAAGAGAAAAGAATGAACCGAAAAAGAATAGGCTGTGTCTTACATAGAGTTCCTGGATTACCATCTCTACTTCACCTTTTTTGACAATGTTGCCATAAATGTATAATGTTAATCATTTCAAGGACTGTTAAAACTATGATTAAAGCATAGATCTCACCCTAGGTGATATAAATCAGTCAGCATTATTTTCATTAAGCTGTTGCTTGTAGTTTTTCTACAGTGAGGGGAAAATACATTTAATTAAACAGTGTTCTTGTTTCGTTTAATAGAGAAGTTAATCTGAAGCAGTATCATTGAAAGAGAAGAACAATCATTTGCAGTGTGAAGGAGAAGTGACCTAACTACTGTCTGGTTTAATGTTGAGGATAGCATAGGAAGACAATAACTAAAAACTCATCAAATTTGGAGGACTTTGGATTAGTTTTCTTACTTTTTTTTTTTTTTAAAGTTTGAGTGTATTTTTATTTCTTGTGGATTCCTTGTCACAGATGAAGTATTTTATATGATCGGTTTCCTTTGTGCGTTGTCTTCTTTGCCAGTTCTTGCAGGGCCCCTCCCTGAGTGACCCTTAGTCTCCTGTTCCCATTCAAATAGAAGTTTTTATTCCCCCAGTTTTCTTTGAATAGACACATTCTTACATGCTGCATCACAATACCAGGTCTCTTCTTATGTTATCTTGTGTTTGGGTCATTGTTACTTCTTCAGCTCAGATTCCATTAATATAAGTTTTTCTATAAAGCGCATCTGTGTATGTTATTGTTCATTTCTTTTTTGTTAATAGAAATCAGCCATCACAGAACAATTTGATGCCTACACAGAAAAAGGCAGAAGTTCCTGTTTCTTCAGGTTTAATTTTATCATGGGGAGTGAGAAACAGTTTAGATTCCATTGGGTGTCCCGAACATGTTGTGAATTGACAATAAAATATCTTTGATCTATAATCTCCTGCTATGGGTTATTTATTCACTTCAGTGAAGGCAGGCAAAAGTGAGAAGGGTTTTTGTCCAAAGATGTTGCATTGAATCCAGTTGAAATTGTAGCCTCTTCTAGGTTATGGATGTTTTTACAATAGCCACGTATCTGTGTGCGTACTTAGTTGTTGCTTCCTTAGTTGATGATATACTGTAAAACTTAGAAAAAGGGATAGAGTAAAAAAAGAAGAACAAAGTTACTGCCCTTTAACAACTCAACTTTATTTTTCAGAATCCTATTTTGACATTCAGTTGCAGTTAGAGGTCGACAGTCACCATGCATTTAACTTTAAACAAGAACTTTTAATGATATTTTTTAGCTACTATGTCCTGGGTTTGTGTTATAATGTATTTTGACTTGAATTTTACATCTTTTTCTTTCCAGTTTATGGTTTAATTTTAAGTTACTCTTTAATTTTATAGACCATACTTGTTGCATTAGTCTGGTTGTCTAGTTCCTTTGTGCAATTTGTTCTGTTTACTTTCTGTTTCTTTTCTGTTACAGGTTTCATTTTCACCTTAAATCTTCTTAATCTTTTAGTGATTTAAGTTTTCAAGGGTTCTTTTGCTTTTTTGTTTTCTGTTTGGCTGTTTTCTCCTTTTTAGAGTCTCTCAATTATCATTTGGTTTACCCTTTAATTTACTTCATTAGTCTCCCCTTTTTCTCATCTCATTAATGTTTCTTCTGCAATTTTCCTGGTTCAGTCACTCATTGCTTGTTTTTATCTTATAAACTCGGTGCTTCCCCTACTAGATATTTTCATAGTTTCATGGTTGTATTTGGGTTTTTTTAAGCTCTGGTTTTCAATATTAAATTACTGTTTTTTTGCCTCATACATTGGAACTAATGTTGGATTTCTGTGGTAACTATGATAAAAATTTGCTAAAAAATAAAATGTAATATTTAATAACACCGGCAATTTAGACCTACAGATTATATTTATATATTATATGTTATTTTTTCTTATTTGAAATTCATATAAAGACTTAAATATTTACTGTGTTTGGTAGTTTTACAAGCCAACAAAACCAACAGTAGGCCTATTATGTACCTAACATACTGCATAGAAATAATTAATTATAATTAAATGCAACAACAAGTTATCGTTGTCATGGAACAATTTTAATTTTTGCCTTTTGTCTGTCTACCCATTACATGTGTAAAGCGGTTTACAAGCTTTAAAAGGATTTTTTTTTTAAAGACTGTGGTTTCTAAAAGACAAACAAAACAACAAAAGGCAATACCAGCTTAATTATACATCTGCAGTAAAACAGTATTGATTTTGTACCCTCTGGTACTGGTTTCTAACACAATGGCCTTTATAAAAGTTTTTTTTTGACCAACAATCATAGTTCCACAGCATCAAAGGGAATAAAGGGAATATTTCTGTGGTTTGAAAAAACAAAACCTGAGACATTTTGTCATGGAGTTATGGTATTACAAGTAACCTTCTGCTAAGGTATGCTTCTTCTTTCAAAGCTGATGCTCCCAAGATCGGTTCATAAAGGCCTGGACAAAAGGAGAGGATGAATTTTCTAGACCCTATTTATCAATCTGAACATCCATAATTGTTTCTGTTTTTGCACCATTCAATAGAGCCATCAGTGGGAGTTTACACGATCCAGATGCTGCTTCACTCAGCTCAATTCTTCAAGGTAGCAAACAAGGTGAAAAGCATTCATCTGATCACATTAAACATTTTACAAAACTTGTGATGTTTTGGGTATTATGGCATGTATAATTGCCTAGTGTAGAAAGTTACTAAAAAAAGATGTTAAACAAATCCCTTTTTTTCCTTTTTTTTTTTTTACCACAACGTCCCTCTATGCATTAAATATCTGCATGGAGAAGTTAGATGGGTTGGTGTTTGTTTTCTACACGTTTTTATTTATCTTCCAAAAATAAAACACATTTTCATAAAACACATGGAAATATATGTGTAATCTTTATTTGCCAAAATGTATAGATAAGGTTTGACAGACTTTAGAAAGTACCAAGCACTAAAACGCCTCAGGCAATTTGAAACGAACTGCTCATCTCTACAGAAAAGCATGCTTGAGTTTTGACTAAGTCATTTATAATATTACAAATACAAATTTAAATGGTGTTGTTAAAACAGTTTTTTTATATTTTCAGCTAGCCTTACAGTCAGCAATTTTCTGTTAGGACTACGCTAAGTGCACCTACATTTTCAGATATGCTCAGAATGTTACAATGATCTCAATGTGCATGTTTTTGTTTTTGTTAGTTTTTTGTGTGCACTCCAGCTTCCTTTAACAATTGCATAATTAACAAATTAATTAACAGATGATAACTGAGCTCTCAAAATTACAATTGATAAATTTGGAAAATAAATCTGGCCTGATGGACTGACATGTTGTACACCACCAGTAATGTGTGACGTATCAAATTTTTTTGTCTCCTATTATTTGCATTACAGCACCCCAATAAAAAAAATACATTTAGTCATTAAGTGATATTTTTACTCTTGGCCTACATGATACATGATTTTTTTGGTAAATTATTATGAATACATATGATTGATCCAAACGATACAACGCAGATATAATATTCTTATGGTCTAAACTAAATAATCAAACTGTATAAAAATGAGTGTCTTTCCTAGCACCTCATAACAACCATCACTAGGTCTCAGATGCAGTCTTGGAAAAAAAAAATCGTAGAAAAAAAGGAGGGATTAGATGTATGGACCAAAACATTGTATTTGTATACAAAACCTCTTCATCTTAATTGATGTCATCCAAATATTTATCCTTCAGTTATAATAACGAGGGAATCAACATTTTTACACAGACGCAAATTTTGTCATCGTAATAACTATAAGTGTACAAAACTTATTTCTATAAACCTTTGCTTAATTCTACTGCTTCCATGCCTCCTAAAAAACAATGAAATTATTGTAACCCGTTAACTAATTTGTCTTTGCTAGTGTAGGTTGAGCCTATTATGCATCACAATGCCCAGGCCAAAGGATATTTTACTTTTGGAAAAAAATTATTTACATCCTTATGTCCTTACATGTTTTTGATTCTGTGTTGCTACACTGGCCAAAAACAGTTAAAAATGCTTAATAGATCACTTACTGGCTATGAGTATTACTATAAGTAAAGAGAAGTCCCTTTTACAAAAAAGTCTGTAGTGTTGTCCGAGAAGATGTTGGGATAAGTTTGAATTTTTTAATTATGGTTGTTAGTTCATAAGTCTATTTTAGTATTTCACATGATACTGTTGTCAGGCAATGCTTCCATACAACAGATTTTGAATTCAAAATATTTCTAAATTAGGCACATGTTATTAATGATGATTAATTTAAATATTCTACAAGCTACACATTCATGTAAATGCATATCTATCCAGATGTGTGCCAGACTTTTCCTAGTCCTAGTTTATTCTGCAAGTTAAGATAGAGAAGAAGGATCAGACAAGACGGAGAAAGCTGTAAGAGGAAAAGAGGGGTTTGATAATGTTAAGGTTCCAGCAGGAGGCTTTTTATGGGGACTCGGTAAGGGCCTTTTGGAGATGCTGTGCATCTGCATGAAATGATCAGCCTGTTGTCAGGACATGGATCATCCTTTTACACAGAGTAATGAATACAGATTGCACACCGGATAGAGAGGCTCTGCAATCTGCTGCACCACAAATGAAACAACTGCCGTTCTAATCAAATAGTCTTTTCATGCCAGCGCAGCCCTCAACTTGGGCTAAATTCAATTCCAGATTCACAGATTTCTGGGTAGGTGGTTGGGGATGCACACAAGGCAACAGGGAGTTATCAATGCTGTAATTAGAGTATTGTTTAATGTGTATGTGCATGTGCACGTGCTTCTGTTGAGGGTTGCGAGGGTGGGCGGGTGGGGGTCTCGGTATGTTTGGGCCATTATGTTGTCGTTAACCACTTGATTATTTTAGATAGCAGTTGGAGGACTGAGTCCAATCAAAGTAAAAACACGCAAAGACTCCTGTAGAAATGCACACATTTATTCAATTATGCCAACCGGTGGCTTGGGAAAACACGTTTTGCGTATTCTGTATTTAGGGAACAGCGAGGAGCTTTGAAAGAGAGCCGCAGTGCCTCTTTGATGGTGCTTTTGTCTTTTGTTTGTGTGGTTTAATAATTTAATCAAGCCGAACATCGTCCTTCTCTCTGTAACTGTCTGTTGGTGGAGGCTAATTACTCGGCAGATTGTTCTCCTGGTGCTAGAGATGAGAATGTAGATCTAGAGTAGGGACGGGGGGGGCGCTGATGGCTGTAATTTAACAGTGTGCTGATGGACCAAGCTGTCTGTTGGCTGCTGCTTTATTGTTTAGGGATGCGGCTGACAAGTCGCTATTTTAATATACACCCTATGAGGTGAAGGACCACAAAGTAGTCAAACAAATTTCCTCTCTTGTTCAGTTTACTCTCACCCTGTATGGTGGGATAGTTGTGCTCTAATTCAAGGTCATTCAGGGAAAATAAAAGGGCAATAATTCAGTCAACAGGTGGGATAATTCCAAATTAAAAGAAAACATTCTGCTTTTCTCTCTGATTAATCACTATTGTAAATTGTTCCAATTAAGTCTTGAATGCGTCTTGATTTAATATGAATGTGACTAATGTGCTGAAGTAAGGACAGAGAGATGGTGATAGATTAACATTTCCTGTTGATTTTGTAGAACTGGCATCTTTAAAAAAAAGATTTTACTTACGTTTTTAAATGATCTTCTGTGCCATCCTTTCCTGTTTATTATAAAATGGCAATAAAACAAGTTATATTACATTGACCAGTGAGCTTTAAAGAAGAAAAAAATGTCTTTTTAAATCTATGTTCTTGTGATCAAATCTACTCTGAGATGAGATTCAGATGCACAGCTTTTTTCTTTTTTAATAATGTAAAGCACCGATCAGATACATTACTTATAAAGTGATAATAAAGAGTTTGATTATGTTTTGTGGTAGGATACTTTTGCGGCATCTGACAAAGTAGAGTTAATCACAATCTTTCATGGTTATTTAAGTGTCTCATAATAATATCAAAAGCTTGGTTCTTTCAAACTGACCTGGAAATCGGAACTCACATCTGAGAATAACACCACAGCTTAGTTTCATGAGTAGTTAAAAGTTGTAAAGCAAGCAGGGTTTTGTAGATGTGACCGTGTGATAAAGCAGCTTCTGTTGCCGATACATTCACAAACTTAACATGACACATTTGCACATCAATATTGCGAAGCACCAAGTGTATTTCAAGTCAGAAATGCAGAAAAAACTTCACACTTGCAGTTATTACCTATTGCAGTCATGTTGGATTTTTAAATGCCCTCTGGCAGTAGGTTTTGGTCAACCACGACAAGAACCTCGCACCACAACAACAGTTTCTTCCCATCTGCTGCCAGTCTTATTAACAAGGCCCATAACACACAGGGGTTCATGTTAGTAAACCTTGAAGGCACCTTGGGGAAATTTAAATAGGTTAGAACATATTTATTTATTTATTTCAAGTATCTTTGCCAAAGTGATCTGGATGTAAATGTGCAACGTCTCATGAAGTTACATGACTTTGTCAGTCAACCCGCTCTTTTGTCTTCACATGTTTAACCAGTGTTTGTTGGGCAAATGTCTACTGAGTTTTCATCAGATATGGGTGTGTAACACAGTGACAGTTCATTTTTTATGGGTTACATATGGGCCTCTAATGTCAACAAATCCTGCATTCTACCTCTTTAATTGGATGTTGTTAATGATTTCAAGATTAAACTATTAGTATTTTTTTAATTATAATGGTTGGTCTCAATAAACTTCTGTGTTGTTTTTTTTTATTGTGTGACCACAGAAGTCCAAAAGAGATCCAGGTGATGCTGCAGCTTTTTTAAAAGAGACACATTCAGACTGTCCTTTGACCCCACGTGGCAAAGTCAGGACAGTAGGGCTAATTTACTCCATGTGCTGTCAGTAACACTGATTGGGGATTTAGCTGCAGGTGGCATGCTGGCCTAAACAGCAGGCTGTGAGGAAAGACACTTATAGTTACTCCAATGGCGAGGGAACACACGCTTACTCTAATTCACACACATACAGTACAGTATGAGATCATGTGCCTTGCTGCTACAGTTACGGTGTTTCTCCGGGTTGTTTATGACTAATATGCAACGGTTCATGCACAGTTCTACCTCTCACTTTCGGATTATGGAGGTGGTGCCTGCAGGGCCGTTGTCTCCCTGCGTGTTCGTGTCCTGTTTGTCATTGATGCCTGCAGGTGTATATACCAAAGTCGGATGCTACTAAACAAACAGGTTCTATTCAAGTCGGTTGGTGCAAGTGTGTGCATAACTGTGTGAGTGTGCAGGAGCCCTTGGGGGATTCAACTTTTGTTCTGAGATGACATGATCACATCTGGTGCGAGTGTTTTATGACTTAGTGACCAGAAACAGCTACGGATGGGTACATCATCACAGAGACGTACAATACATGCTGTCATTAAATTATTTTAGTAGCACGTGACCCTCAATGTTGTTTCGACCATTAATCTTTAACAGCACTTAAATGAATTTAAACTAACATCAGCAATCGGATAAAATACCAGGAGTTTTTTTTTTTTTTTTTTTTGGTACAATATGGATCTCTAGGACCATAAAAGCATTGTAATGTCTTGCAGAAATGATTGTACCTCTTAAAGTGTTTCACATTTTGACATGCCAAAAACAAAGTTTGTTAGGTGTTTTATTTGGATTTTATGTGACGGACCTCTACGAGGTGACACATAATTCCCAACTGAATGGAAAACAAATACGAATTTAACAGCTATACATGCATTTGTATCCCGCTGTCCCAAGTCAACAAAACACAACAAATATCACTTTACAGCAGTTGTAAATCTTTTAGGGATTGTCTGTACAAACTCTGCAGATGTAGAGCCAAAGGTTTAACCCATCCTTGTTTGTAAAATGCTTGAAGCTTAGTCGAATTGGTGCTAAAAGTTTAACCTCCACTTCTACCTTACCTTTTTGCGTCCGTTTTTAAATCTATGTCACCTTTCCAGCTTCTCCGATGCTGCTAAAGTTTTACCACATCTTGATATGACCATCACTGTGTGACATTGTTTAGGGTTTATATAGCATATATATATATATATATATATATATATATATATATATATATATATATATATATATATATATATATATATATAT
>JAVLVB010000524.1:2640487-2654600 GCA_032876305.1 Orestias chungarensis
CCTTTAAACTTTTTTATGGGGTTTCAATTCTTTTACAACTGACAGGTCAAAATGACCCATAAGAAAATCTTTGAACCCTACTGGTTTACTGCCCAGATGAAAACATAAGCAAAAACAAAGTATCACTTTTTATGATGAAGGGGTCCCTTTAGGAAAAGTCAGAACATTTCAAGGTAGAAAAACAATAGTTTAAGGTATTTTTTCTACAGCTAAACATGGTTGTGGGTAATATTGACCCGCAAGGCAACACAAGGGATGGGCTTAGGTTGGTGTGAGTACTGTTATTTCCCCTCAATAGAGGTAACCGGCAATAAAAAACTTCTGACTGTGACCACAAAGTTTGCCTGACATTCTCAAATGATTAAGTAAGAAAATACAAAAACAGGAAATGTCTTTAGTTTGGCAAATACATTTTCAGCACCCTTATTTGTTCCTCTTTCGATGCGCAAATCTATTTATCCCACCTACCAGTCTGTGCTGGTAAAATATTACAAGCTATAATGGTAAAAAGTCAGACAAAGTTTTATCAATTGGATAACCAAACCCCTGAAAACTTAGTATGAAAAACGAGTATGAAAAAGTTTCCGAAAAGATTCTACATACATTGTTGTAGGTTTACTACTACCAACAAACTATTTAAAGGCACCTCATGTATCCTCTTATTAGAGCTACATCTCAGAACTTTGCCCAGCAATAGCCTTTTTTTAGGTTTTGCATTACATTACAGAATAGACATTAAGTAATCGTTTTACAGCTAAAAAAAATGCAAAAAAGTTATTAATTATTCATTTCCCCATGGCTGGTGGTAAAGAGAAGGGGCGCTCTAAGGTTTCCATCAGCTATTAGTAAACAAATCAATGCACAAGGCTGAGCTTCTTGTCGTTACAGAGCCATCTGCCCTTTACCATGACTTTCAAGTGAAGGCAGAGGAATGCGCAGTTGCTCTTTGTTCAAGAGAAAAAAAAAAGTATGTTTAATGTAAGAATTGATTAGGTTATCAAGTTTTGTAAACTTCAATTTAACAATTTCTATTCACACAAATCTTAGTTTGAATGTCACATAAATAACATTTGTGAGATTTGTATTTAGAGTATTTGGATTGTTATACCAACAAGGTGAGCTCAAAATCTGGTTTAAATTAGCAGAAATGTGCGAATCATCACCCCAACCCACCAACACAAAGTATTCTATGTAATCAAAGAATGAAGTTTCAAATACCTTAACAAGTTTATTTTGCTAAATATATTGTAACCCAACATAACTCTAATTATGAACTAAAGAAATGTGTGGAGAAATTGAATAAGCTATAAGAGAGGTAATATGAATGGCAACTTGGAGAAATCAATACAGCAAAGCTCATCATCATCTTACCAGTGACCTGAATCCTCCCTGAATGTGAATCTTTTGGGTCCCTTACATGAATCCTCAACCGCGTTGACAAAGATTCTACCGTAGAGAGATTCTCGGCCTCGTGGGTGCAGCTCACACATTTTATCTCCACCCAGATGGAGGTAGTGGGTCTAGAAGATGGGAGATGCAGCAAGTACAGCAGTTCAATCAGACGAATGAAGGCAGAACAGTAAAGCACATTTTGTAGTGTATTGTGTTTGTGTCTTACCCTAATTTTACAGTGCCTTGAAACAGATGAATTATAATAGTTACATTGTGTCACCAGCTACAAGCATGAATGTATTTATCTGACAGATGAGTTGAAAGCAGGTAACAATTGTAAAGTGAAAATAAATTAAATTAAAATTCAGTTTCAGGGGAAAATAAATGTTCTAACATATTCATGTTTCTTTACATACAGTACTTGTTGTGGATACAGATAGTCCTGGGTAGTGATGATCTCCTGTAGTGCTCTGTATCTCAGCAGATCTGAAGAAGCATCTGTTTGAAGACATCGTATGTAACATTCTGATACAGAGGATACTTAGGATTGCCAGCAATCTTCTTAATTTTTCACTCTAGTCATGGTCAACAGCATTCAACTTGTTAGCTAGCCATCCCACATTGATGATCAATGGATGGTTTGAACTTCTTCCTTCTGTCAGTCCTTTTTGTTCCTCCTCCTATGCGACCTTCAACTTCAAATCATCTGAGATTTGTGGCACTAGTTGAGGTATTTTAAAAAAAAATCTTTTGTGATGTTAATGAGCTGCTCCCAGTTGTAAACCTCTTGTTGCTATGGTTATGCGTCATAAGAAATATCTAAAAGTAAAAAAATTAAATCAACCAAAATTGTTGCAGCTGCATGGCATCCAAGACCAGACAAAATATTTGTCCAAAAAAGTAATATTTCAACCAGACATGGAGACATTAAAGTTTTTAAAATATATATTATAATACTACTAAAATTAAAAGAGCTACTCTAACATGTTGCCACATTAAGTAGGATGACGTTTATTTGTTTAACAATATCTTTCCTCTTATATATCGAAACATAAGCCTAATTCTGTTTATTTTGAAGCCTCAAAGTTTGAGTATGAGTAGGTTATGCAACAACACATTAGCTTTAAAAGACTTGCAGAGATCCAAGCCCAAGGTGGGTCTATCAGTTGACAGAACTTCTTTTAAAATTTACATATTAGGACTTTATGAAAGAATTGCAAGAATAAAGTTATATATATATATATATATATATATATATATATATATATATATATATATATATATATATATATATATATATATATATATATATATATATATATATATATATATATATATATATATATATATATATATATATATATTATTGAATGTCTGACCTTTCACTAACTAGTCTTCTTGGACTCTGATTAAAAATATGATAGCTAGCTAGACACCATTTCTTGTTGTGGAAGCTGTTTTTCTTTTACCCTCATTTTATCTTCACAGATAAGAT
Source organism: Orestias chungarensis (assembly GCA_032876305.1). Classification (NCBI taxonomy): domain Eukaryota; kingdom Metazoa; phylum Chordata; class Actinopteri; order Cyprinodontiformes; family Cyprinodontidae; genus Orestias; species Orestias chungarensis. Next base: position 2,643,375 of record JAVLVB010000524.1, read on the forward strand.
AAAAAGCCCAGCTTGCTCTACAAATAGGTAATCAGAGCTGAGAGGAAAGAGCACCTCTGATGGCAAGGAGAATCCAATGTCAAGAAAATCAATATATCTACCCCTTCCCAAAATCAAAGCATTTTCTTTCATCCATCCCCGTTTACACAGATAAAAGCTTTTTCTACCATGTCCAATCCAAGCAAGCAAAGCAGATGTCAAATAAATCCAAAATGCTTCATTAGGTTACTTTAGATAAAAAAAATCCCCAGTGGCGTGTCAACTCCCTTCAACAAAACAACAAACAATTGAGATAATTTAATACCATAGCGTTCTTTTCTTTCTTTTATCATTGAGCAGTGTCTTCTGTTTGATGGAGTCTGATTTGTCTGTACGCATGGCTTTGTTTTCGAGAGAAGCTCGTAAAGGTTATGCAGTCCACTAAAAGGCTATCTCGCCCACCAGTAGCAGAGGATCTTGTCTCGGGTGTCATGCAGAGAATAGGCTCAGGAAACAACAAGGCTGTCCTTGTTATTGGGGATGCTCTGATAAGGTGGATGAGGGAATGCTGGGGGATGATTGCAGGTCTCTTTTCTAACAGAGTTCCTTATGAAGATGATCGGCCTTTATAGCTTGTATTATGGTACCGCATTCTATGCACTGCCATTGTTCTGCATCGGCTTTGTAAACAGCACCTTAGCCTTAAGCAACATCACCTCCTCCGCCACCGTTTGTCGAGCTCTTTCTATCATGATACCCACTTAATTCTGACGGGCTATTGCAGATCCTTCTTGTCAGAGGGTTCATATGTGTGTGTGTATGTGTTTGTGCACAGAGGGAGATCATTGCTTGCCTGGGAGAAGGGGGGAAAAAACTATTCAACGGGTGTGCCCACGGTGGAAAAGCCATTTCCAATAATGTCCTCTTTCTGCTACAACAATTGTGTTTAACCCCAGTGGCACCATCTGGTCACTATTTTTCATCCCACTGCTTCCTCCCTCACCTCTCCCCATGCCTTCACCTGTGGAGACAATACTAGCAAAAGTATAGCTCTTCACTGTATGCCACAGACTTTGTCTGAATAGTATAGTTGGCTCTTAGATGTTTTGTTAAACATTAAATATTTTAAAACTGCTATTTTGTCTGGTGCTACATTATGCTAAAAGCAGACGTTCTGCTACCTTTCATCTTTGCTGTATTTCTTTTCAACTTTTTCTCATTTTATCTCTTAGAACCCTCCATAATCCCTGTTTTTCCCCCATCCCAGTGTCCCTTAGCTGGTTATCTGCGTGTGGAGGTGATTTATGTCTGGCACTCACTGATGTCCCTTTGCAGTGACACACACAATCTCATAAACACATGCAGAAATGGCGTACAGAGACACACAGGTAAGACTGCAGCTGTGATACATTTTAATTACAGTTTTACTCAGAAGTAATTATGGTTTTATATCTAGAGGGACAGCTCAATACACTTCCTGCTGTAGGCGTGTGAATGTGCATGGACACAGAAGCAAAAGGCTACACAAGAACATCATCTTTTGATGATTTGTCCTCTATTGTTTGTGTATTTTTCTGTTGTTTTTCATTCGGTTTAAAAAATGTACTCACAGCAACATATGAAAGTGACGTAATCACACAAATAAATAGTTGCGTATATATAAAAAAGTTGTTTAGTCTGTTCCGTAGCATACTGCAAATGCTGTTTATATAATCGATACAAGAAATTTCAATTTCAATTTTTTTGTATTTACTGTAAATTTTCGGCTTTAAATTTGAGCCATGATAAGAATAGAGTAGAATGCCTTTTATTGTCATTATACACATTGTACACTAATATTGGAGGACCACTCCTTTCAGTGCCGTGCAAAAAAATATCTCTAAGAAATATAGAGAAATAAACAGAAACTATGTGAGTGATCTGCAGGAAAATATACAATATATAAGAATATGGAGTATATACAGAAAATAACACTCTAGATAATTAGACAGCGGTGGTTAAATTGCACTTGTAAATAAATATAATACAAATATAAAATATTGCCCAGAGATGAGGGTATTGCACAGTTAAGAGTCCAGTTGAGTTCAGTTTATATAAGTTTATAAATTTATATAAGCGAAGATTTTTTTCATTGTCACAAGCTGGAACAAAAGGAACTACAGAAAGTTTGCTGACACACAAAATTGTGCTAACCTCAGTCACAGTGAAATTCAGAATGTTTCCTGAGACATTAGGTGAAGCATTTTGGCCTTATCAGCCAACATTAGGGGAAAAAAAAGAAATTTTCCCAACAAGTTATTCTATATAGAAAAAAGCCTAAAGCCTTCCACTGCTAAATGAGGACTGATTAAAAGCACAAAGTCATTCTGGTTGTGAGTGAAAAAGCTTTAAATCCGGACTGTTTGGTCAAATGCTGAGAAACCGACTGGATTGATTTACTTTCTTTCATTGTAGTATCTTACCTGAACAATATTAGCTGACAGTAATGGATGTTTGGTTGGTCTGGGAGTTTGAAATGCCAAAAACATCGGTAAGCAGTTAAAAATTGATTGTTTAAGGTATTTAATATAGGGGTAGATAATTGGTGAATTATAGGCCCTATTTCCTACCTGTGCAAGGTGGCTAAAAAGCCAAGTAGCATTACAGATCTGATTAAGCATGTTAAAGACTGACACAATAATGATTAAGAGGATTTAAAGCTCAGTAAAGCTCCTCTTGTCTACAGCTGCGAAGTACATGCTGGATGGCAAAAGGTGTTGTTTTCTCCTCAAATATTGTGAGCTGAAACATGGTTGGTACAAAACAATCCTTGCTGAGAGATCAGTTTTATTGATCACATTTAACTAGATAAAAGAGCCCATCCAAGCCGTCGCACAACCACAGGGTTGAGAGAGTAAGTTGTTTGGTTAAAAGTCCTACTTGCTACAAGTGATATTTCAGTGATTGATTTGGCATGCATTGTGTAGCGCTGATGTTGATTATTACTCTGTATTTAGTTGTACATTTTTGTTTTGTGAAAACCCTACTGCACTGTTGCATGGAAGATTTAGAGTAGAGGATTCTAGCACTTAATAATAAAATACAATTTGATTTATTGTCAACATTAGTGTTTGAGACTACTGGAAAAAACCTGATTATTGTAAAGATCGTGTTATGTAACTGTATTAGGTATCTGGCCAAATTTAGACACTTTGGCATTGGTCAAATAACAACGGTAAAGATTTAAACATATGAAAATGAGCTATTAATAGCCAGGTTTAAAATGTTTTAAGAGTAAAGCATAATAAGCTTAAACATGTGTGACTTTTAAAAGATACTGTATGTTTATTTGACAAATGAAAGTGTAAAGTAGTTTATAATGTGAGTGTGAGTTCAGGATGTTTAGGTTGTTAACTGTGAACAACTGTGAACATCATTTTTTTCTGTTTCAACCCATGTAAGTACAGCTATCAGGTAATTCTTGTTAGAGGTGAGCTTAGGCAACACTGACAAGATATTTGCAGGTTTTCTGATTTACTGTGTATGTTTCAAAATAATTAGCCAGAGGTTTCTACCTCTTCTACACTTTGATATGTTTTATTTGTTGGACTCAAACTGTAAAATAAGCACACATTTCGGTAGCAAATTTGCGCTGATGGACAGCTGCACAGTCTAATAAGCCCAAGTACAACTTTTAAAGTAGTTTCTCTCTGTGTGAGCTTTTTTTTTAGCATGCATTTTGTAGTTACCATTGACAATACTTCAATCATTTAATAATAAAGAAAATGTCATGAAAAATGAGTCAGTGTACGTCCTTTGTTAGAGTGATGTGTTTTTTTTAAGTTCTAGTAATACCAGTGTTGTTTGATAGAAAAAAAAGTTTTTGTCCTTTTATTTGGCACATTTGTGAGTTGGAATAGGATGTGAGAGATTGAAGGTACCATGGTGAGAAGGAGAGCGTGTAGAAGGATGAGAAAGTGGTTTGCGCAGAAACAGATAGGCTTTGCACCGTAAGCTCTGTTAAGGGGCAGATTTGGAAGCTGTGAGGCCGTTGTGCTGTACTAGAATGCTGACAGCAATGGCTAGCTGAACATGTGCTCAGGAATGAGAAAAAAACAAAGTCCTCAAGCGTGTGACTTTTTACATGTGTGTGTTAGTATGTTGTGTGTTTGGTGTACTTGCATATGTCAGGGTGTATATATTCCGCACAGATGGAGAGACTTCTTAGGGATTACTGAGTAACTCGAAGAAGAGAGAGGTGGTAATTGCATTTTAATTACAGTCTTGATGATCTTGGGTTCTGCCAGATGGAGGGTTCTTTAGATATAACTACGATATAAATCAACCGGCTGGAAAATAAATCAGCTCGTTGGTAGCTGGTTACCTGCCGAATCGGGTTTATAACCTTGAGCCACCGATGATGATCATGTTTAACTTAGACCATCTATAGTCTATCCAATGTAGAATACAAAAAATAAAACCCTTCTTTGGTATTTATTGTGTCTAGGGGATTATTATTATTTTCCTATCTTGAAAATTGCTACTTTTTGGCAAAATAGCAGCACTTGAAAGCATATAAGCCTTTAAGAATTATAGCATATCTACAGAGATTCATTAAAATTTGTCACATTTGACTTAATATAAAAATTTAAATGGGAACTTTAAATAGAGAAAGTCACAACTCCAGCTGTAAAAACATTGACCACATATCTCTTTAGATCAAGTATATGTTTCATAAGTATTTGGAACTGACTATGCGTGGGAGTTTGTCCAGTTGCTTTTGGACTCCTTTCTTGATAGTTTTAAAGGCCTTAATAACAACTGAAATAACTGGAGTTTTTGTGTTTGCACATCTGCTTGATTTATATCTCAATAATTTGGTATGTTATTTTCTCAGCATGTTCCTTTCGATTGTTGTTTCAATCTTGGACATCAGGCAAGTAACACATTGATTTATTATGTATAAATACTTAACACACGTATTTCTTTTAGAGGACCTTATACTTTATATAAATTATGAGATGCAATTTCTGAAGTTTTTAAACCAATTTGTTTTCCATTCTGTCTAATCCTAACCCTTAAAACTTGATATATACTGTATTTATACTATTTGACTAGTACAATAGACCAAAAAAAAAAACAACATAAATAATAATAATACATTATATGCACAAGAACACACTTAAGAGATGTCAGGACTGATACTACCTCATAAGTAAGGAATTTAAGGCATCACTATTTTCTCCAAAATTCCAGCTAATTACCTTTTCCTTTTATACAGTTATTCTCTTTACTTCAGATAATTCACATCAGATGGTCTAGGTTACAGTAGGGGTGACCAATCTTCCAACAAATCAATAATGCTCTGAAGCCCCGCCCCTGAAGTATGTTCAAAGACACCAAAATATTAAAACTGAAGAACAGCAGCAGAAAAAAATGTTGCAAGTGAAATAGTTTTATCGTTTAAATACCTGAGTCATTGTAAACATTTTAACAAAATCAGAATTAATTAATATAGCAACTGAGGATATAGATTATGACATAAGAAGTTTACATCGGTTTGTTGGCAGTAACAGCAATATTGAATTTGACCTCTGTACAGCCCTGGAAATAGGCAACGGCTACTCTACAATGTTAAGCAGAATTACTTAAGTGTAGGAAATACATGTAGGACAATAATTCTGTGGTTGGTGTGAGTTGCATTACTAATACCCAATGCAATGATTATTTCTGACTTTGTGGTCATCGAACAAACCAATTAAACTACCTTTTTTTATTTTATATCCATTTTTTTTCCCCAAGACAAAACATACCATCCAATTGACTATATGTCAGTAGGGCCCAAGTAATTTTATTTTTTTTACTCTTTGATAAAAAAAGATTTGAGCGCCTTTAGGAACTAATTTGTAAATCTTATGATTGTTGATAAGACATTTTGCATCCCCCGCATACCAGCAAGTTTGTGGCTGACCTTTGCGGAGTTTCTCATTCAATTCCGCGTGCCAGTTTCTGAACTGAAGATCTCACCTTCTCTGCTTAATGAAGCAAGCATTACTGCAATGTGATACCTAGAGTCAGCAATTTTACAAGTCCTCCTTGCTGCGAGGGTCATTTGTTTTTATAATTGTGACTTTTCATTACACAGGTAGACTGCATCATTTATTATTTTATATTAGCCCAGGCAGATTGTTTTGCAGTCATCAGCAATAATTTGGTTTTAAAAAAATTATGTAATTTCTAATGAAGAATTAGAAAAAAACAAACAATGTACCTACAGATACAAGTTTTTAACTGCTGCACTGGGTTGGTGGATTGAACTGGACAGAGTTTTAGGTCAGGTGAAAGTAGAAACTGAAAATTTGAGCTAACTTTGTTCCTCCGATCAAGGTGAGTCCGCCAGCTGTGTGCTTTGTGAACTTTGCAGGGTTTTGAATCTGACACAACCAGCAGCCCTGTGGCTTTTTCGACCTGTGGCTGTTTCCATCTCTCTCTCCCTTTCCTCCCCTGTCTGGTTTTTTTTCTGTTCCACTTTTTGTCGTTCTGTCTCTCCAGCTTCTTTGCTCTTTGCATACTGTCTAAAGAAGATAAGGCAGTACTGATATGGCTTTGACTTCTGTCAAAATACTTTCCCATCCATGCATACCTGTACCCCAGAGGAGCAAATGCGTTTTGTAAGTCATGCCTGCTCCTGGTATGATAGTGACATAATGAGTTTAAGATACACTTGAAGAAAATTCATGCCGTCTTTATTTGTCAAACTTACTCTGAAAACTAGAGGAATTTCTAAAAAACTATGATCTGTTAGTTCTGTATAGGTAGAGCTTTATTAAGATTGCTACAATGAGTTTTTTGACTCTGTCGTGGATTTTTTCTGGACCAAAGAGGGAAATAACATTACTCAATAAAACAGGGAAAAATGCATCTTTGTTTTTGTAGGTTTATTACAAGGCATTAAGCGTTTGGAGACCTTGTCTTTGAGCAAGTCAGAGAGGCAGAGCCCCGAACAGAATTTTCAGACCGTATTTATAACAGCATTTGGGTGTTATCTCAACCTCGAACAGTTTGGGAATAAAGCCCCTAGACCCCTCCCCGGGTCAGAGGTAACAAAGTTATTTATGAGAGCGCCTCTTTACCATCACCTTGAGGTAAAACAGTTCAGGGAGAGTTACCTCCTGGTAATGAGTTTAAAGCCCAGTTTCTCTAAATAACCAAACACAGAAATCACTGGTGTGAGGGATAAAAAAGAAAGACAGAACATAAGACAATTTTGCCACAACAACTCGTAAATATAATTTATCCCTTAAAACAAGACTTTCTAACTTTTTCAACCAATTTACTTACAAAACACACAAACACACACATGTTGTTTCAACCTTTTAATTAACATTGCTTGGAAGCAAGCACACATGGTGGCCAGCTTGGCTATTAGTCCATCTGCATGCTTATTTATTCATATGACAAGCAGCAGTAGGTCCATTGGCTTAATGGGGGTGGTTCATGGGTCATTTTAATAAATTTACCAATTATCAAGAATTATTCCAATATATCCCACAGCCGAAATATCCCCTGTTGTGGTATTTTTGAGCACATTACAGTTTCACACTTCAGCCAATATGGAAACCATTTTGGGTAATTTGCAGTGAAATGAGTTGTTGTGTAAGCAATAAAACACAATTTACACAGCAGACAAAATGTTTCCCAGCCATAAATTTGCGATTATTTTTTTTTATAAAGAAAAATTGGTTATAAATGGATTTTAACAGTTAAATAGTTTCTTATATTATAAGAACAAAAGAGAGTCAGTAGAAATCAATATGATAAGTAAGATGTGGAAATATTAATATTTTTGTTCTCATTTGATTGTAGATTTGACCTATCACTCATCCTTACAACACTATAGAAAAGGTACTGTACCATTTCCATGAAATATGTGGTGGAAAAAAATATCACTAAGTGATCACATTTAATCATACAATACACAACTAAACAGAGACAAATATGATATTTTAAGATATTGTCTTCCCCTACTACATTTGACATAAATTTGTCTTAAGTTTTCTAAATGTTGGTATATTAAGTCATATGTTAATTGGAGTACCAGTTACATCCTGATGTAGCAATTAAGTTTTTGTTTCTTTTAAATGTTCTGCTCTTAAGGACTTCATCATAACACAAGGAAATCCTAATTTATTTTACAGTATTTACCTATGTCATTTTTCAGAAGGCAACATGAATGAGACTGTGTGACTAATAACCACCCCAATATGACCTTACAATCCCTCTGAAGCAGTTTAGGGTAACAAACTTTTTGCTGCAACAAATCTCTGAATTACAGAATGTTCCTGACAAAACCTGCACACACATAGATTTGAACATTTTAGATGTATTTCCACCAATTTCAGATTTTTGTTAAATATATTTAAACAGTATCACAGGTCATTAACAATTTGTTTGTTGAGGCCAAAAAAATAAAAATCAACTAGATCATATAAATCCTTATGGCTTTTTTAGGGGAACATTTTTCTGTTTCTCCTGCCTTGTTTTTTTATTGTTTGCGTTGTCATACACATTATCAGAAAAACCTAAACTCGATCATGTGTGCACATTCAGAGAAGGCTCTTTCATTGTTTGTCACCGATCTGCCAGTAGTTGTTGTTAATGAGATTCCTACAGGACAAGAAAACTCCGGGGAGGCTGACTGACGGCCCACTTTAAACACTGCTGTCTCACTCTGCCTCTGTTGTTGTAGACACAGGAGGAATTGAAAAAGTGAAGGAGAATAAAGACAGGCAGCATTACATATGTTGGACTCATGTAATCACAAAACATTAAGATATTAAGATACTAACAGGTATGGGCAACTGTTAACGTTTGTTAAACTGTAACTAGGGAATTATCTTTCAAAGTTAAAACAATGAGTGTTTCTGAACCACTGCTTTTATGTTTCAATGGAACATTAGGGAGAAGCAGATGTGAGTGAATGCAAAGATATTGCTCACACGCGTTTGATCACCATCCTATACATCTGTCTTTGTGTCGCGTCAGATCTCTGCTGGGATCCTGGTGAGGTAATAAACAGTCACATTTTTCCAGGATGTCTTTTCATAGTTACACATAGCTTTTCCAAGCGCTCACAAGTAGTGTAACATATACAATATATTTCTCTGACACAATGGTTTGATGAAGTACCTGGTTCCCCAGAGGACAAACAGAACAAATTTCCTGTCACTGCCATTGGAGTTCATTTCTATTCTCATATCCTCCCTTTGCCCCGAATACAATAAAGCCACTTTGTGGTGCGCTGTATGATGTTGTTTACTGCATTTTGCTTTTTAAAACGCAACAGTCATCACAGCTGCAAAAAACGCATATGAAACTGTGACAAAGCTTCAGGACACTTTAAAACCATTACTGATTTGTTTAGTATGTTCTTGGTCTCAGAAAACAATGCCTAAGTATATATATATCTGTAGCCTAGATTTACATTTAAATTCATGTTTACGATTTTATCCAACGCGACTTATAAAAAGAAAGTTAAACATTGAACTATGTCACAATTTACAAATGATAAGTTACCAGCAGTATCCTGGAAGAGGATTCATAATTAAAGATATGTCATTGGCCTACAACCTCCAATTAAAACACAAATTACACAAATACCATACATTTAGTTCTGTGTGCTATTAGAAAGTAACAAATGCACTTAGAGCTTTCTGGGCAAGAGATTCTTTCGAAACAGCTCAGTCTTCAAGGATTTCTTAAAGAGAATCTGATGCTGTGATAATGTATGTAAGATCGTTTCACCAGTGAGGGAGAAGAGATGAGAAGAGCCTAGATTGACCTTTGCAGGGTGTTGGCTGTGTTAGCTGGCACCCCTAGGAAGAACGAAGTGGGCGGGAGTTGATGTAAGGCTTTAATAGGGTATTGTAGTAGATTGGGACCGATCCATCAAGCACCCTGTATGCTAGAATTAGTGATTTGAATGTGATGCGAGCAGCTAAGGGAGGCCAATGGAGTTCATTGAACAAGAGTGTGTTATGTGTTCACCTTGACTGCAGCATTCTAGATAATCTGTAAGGGTCTCACAGCACAGGCTTGAAGACCTATTAGGAGGGCGTTGCTGCAGTCAAGGTCTGTAGTCAAGGTCAAAGGTCTGTACTAGGAGCTGTGTCACATAAGTCACATGGGAACTGTATATCCTGCTAAATTATGCAAAACATCCAATATCTAACTTAGTTGGTTAGTAATTAATGACCTGAGTATTATTTAATGTTAGTTAACTAATTCTAGAAAAGTCAAAGTGCTCACAACTTTCACTTTAAATACCACTGTCTTAGAAGTTTTCTATGAGTTCAGACCTGAGGAGGAAGATAGGGTAATGTAAGATGATTATCCAATTGATGTTTTCTTAGGTTCTTAAGTCATATTCCCACTGTGAGGTGTGCACTCTAAAGTAATAATACTGTCTAAATGGAAAACATGGCTTGGTCATAATCCAGCTGCCTCTCTGTTCCCTAAGTGTCTTCGTTAAACAATCTACCATGGTAATGAAGTGTTAATCTGCTCAGCTCTTTACACAAAGCATCTGCATGTCTCCTAGAGGCTAGAACAGGTACACAAAGGAGCTTTCTATTGTTTTGTCCCTAGTAGTGCTCCAAAAAGAAAAGACACTCAAATGTGCAGGGACAGGCATAAAAGTAGCTTTAATCACTTTCCAAGGAGAACCTTGGCAGTCATTCTTTAAAATAAAAGTAACTACTTTTTTACACTTTTGTACAAATTGTGTAAAAGCCTTTTGAAAAATAAAAACAGATCTGCTTCCTTGCTTGTGTAATTCGGACAGAGTCAACTTGTAAATCCTGATTGCGTTGTGATTTTTACAGAACCTGGCTATCAGCCACTTTTTTAATCTGTTCCTGAAGCAACACAGGCATTTCATATTAAGATGACATCCTTCATAATCTGGGGCATTATGCGTCTAACTGTATTATTCTATTTGCACTTTCCCCTGATGATTAGAGTGCATGTGATATGTGATGGTGGTGTGGCTGGTATAGGGCACCGGTTGCCTGAGGTGGCAGTGAGGGTGTGAGGTTTCATACAGCCATGTCCGCATTGGGATCCTGATTTATTACCCTTCTTACCACACAGACTCTCAAGTACACACACACACACACACACACACACACACACACACACACACACACACACACACACACACACACACACACACACACACACACACACACACACACACACACACACACA
>JAVLVB010000524.1:2654700-2667574 GCA_032876305.1 Orestias chungarensis
ATTACAACTTTTCATTTTTAAATTAGATTTTTTGACTGAATCTGTAAAACAGTGTGTGTCCAAGAGTTAACGTTCGTCATGACACTTTAGTATTGCGGATAGGAAAAAAATAGAATGAGGCCGATAAGAGAGCTGCGAGAACAGAGGAGAGAGATCAGAAATCCCATACAGTTGAGAGCACTAGTCCATTGCAAGTGTGGCAGAGGTCACAGTCAATTTCAAAAGGAGCAGGTCTTGTATATTAGAGTTTAGAGAGATGGGAGACCCCTCCTGCTCTCTATCATAAAAGGCCTGTGTCAGAGCAGTACCACTTGCGATCAACATGGACCCTGTGGAAATCCCCACTGAACTGAATGGTCTTATTGAGGGTCTACTGTATAAGGCAGATAGCAGCAAAAGATCCACAGCAATGCGTGGCATTAATCATAATTTTAAAGCCTGGAGAAATCACTTTCCAAGCTCACTGCGGGAAACTGGTTCATTCGAATCTTAAAACATAAAATTCTTAAAACAATACTGTCATCCGGGTTGCCATTACATAATACAAGCTGAAATATACATAATAATCTCTCAAAGGTAAGAATCCATGTATATGATCCTCATCACATGATAACATTCTATAAAGACGTCACAGTTTTTTGGTCTTGTTTGTTTTTCAGAAAAAAACATTGTATTAAGTGCTGCAATTTTACAAATTTATTATATTGTTATATTAATCTTATCTATAAAGTGTAGCAATAGTTGTTTTGATGTTTATACCTGGATACACGAATGAAAAACAACAGAATCTGGAGATTATATTGGCAGTCACTCCAAATAAAATCAATATTCTATATCATATGCTCATTTCAGTGATTTTTAAATATATTTATTTTTATCATTTTAGGTAATGACTAAGCAAAATCAATGTTCCAGATGAATGTCTTCTTTTAATAGCTTTGCAGGAATATATAGAATAAGCACAATGGGATTATGGTTTATGTTGAGAACATTATCGTTTGTTTCCATTCTAATCTATTTAGGAGTATATAAAACTGGTTTTAGGTTGTTAATTAGTCAGACCCTCTACTGTCTTAGTATGTAGCCTAAAGGCAGCGGTTTTACAGACATGCTGCGCTTAGCAATCATACTAGGCTGCACACCAGCCTATGCTTCACTAGAAATGTGTTTTCTTCAAAGTAGAGCCCAGGTTAAAGTAACACTATTCATTACAAAACCCCCATCCCAACCTTGTTGTTGTTGTTGTTTTTGGAAGAAAAAAAAAGGCAATATTCTTTCAGTATGCAGCAGTTGTTTGCCAGGCGTTTCTAAACCTTTTTGTTTTGACTGTTTATTTTTTAAGCTGGTTCATAATGGCAAGTTAATAAACAGTTGGTTAATGTGATGATACTTGTTAAAGGTTACTGATTAGGTTTTTGCAAATTTAAAAAAAGCAACTTTAGCTTTCACTGGCTTATTTGCTATGTTTTTGCATGGTACGTTTTTAATTTGCGAACGAAAAGTATTTTTTTTACCCGAAATGCTCTCTGCTACTCTAAGCACTATGGAAAGAAAGCTGAAACCAGAGCATTCGTAGTGAAGTCTGCAGAACTTCTATGCCACAGGGATTAATGTAGTTGTAATGTAGTTGGACTTGATGTGTTCATTTTAATAACAAAACACACTCTTGGTGCATCTGTATAGCTGTTTTTGTGTCTTCTAATAGTTTTATGAGTTTTATGGCTGAAGCACACTGAGATGGTCCTTGGATACACAGTTAATATCTAGTTAGGTCAAATCAGTTTACCCTTTCCTTTTGCTCTTATATGGCAGCTTTTAATAATGTTGGAAAGGTTTATTAGGAACACAGCCACACAACAACAATATCAAGTAATTTTATATGACCGATGCCCGAGACCCTATTTAAAGTTATAATACATTGTCACAAATTAAAAGTGTATACGTTGGGGACCTAGCTTCTAAAATAAAGTCCTGACAGTGTCCACTTCTGCTGACAAACCATTTGTTGTTATGTCTGACAGCCGTAAATGAACATATATATCACAAAAATTTTGTATGAGCAGATGCATACTTGTTTCTTTTTTTAAATTTTACATACAAGATCCTTTGAATTATTTAATAATACACAAAGTGTTTGCAAAGTAAAAATGTCCCTACCAGATTCTGGTCAAGCCTTACAGTTTCCTCTTGCTCTATCCTCAAGACGCGCTGCTAGGTCATTTCAAAATCAGTTTCCTCTATCCATTTACCTGCCATTGCCTGCAGTTTGTTTGATAAAGTATTAGCTAAATGCCATCTACCAATTGTCATTTAAAAGATCAGTTTGCCTTTAGAAATAGACAGTACTTTGTTTCATGGTTTAACTTGGTATACAGGGCATGAACTGATTACAAAGTAGATAGTTGTATGGTGAGAAATTATGCAACATGACCTTGATGCTTACTCAAAGGCCAACGGAAATTGTTTGTAGAGGAGGTGGTAGTCGCTCAGAGGAAGCCAAATTGATCTCAGGATGGCTAAGTTCTGTAAAGATTGGAGAAGTGCGTAAAATCTAGTCCTTATTGCCATTCCTGAGATACTAATCTTTTGTCTAACAGTGGAGGGAAGGCAAGCAAATGTAAACAGGAAATTCACTGAAGAATACTAGAGGACTCTTCAGGAGATCGAGGGATTGCCAAGTGAGAATCACAACACAGGTTCAAAGCAGGAAGGAGCCCCATGAGCGAAAGGACTCCTTAGTGGAGACACAAGACGAGCCTCAAGGTTAGTGATTATGGATGACAAGCAACACATAACACACTTATCATGTAACAAGTACACCTACATTAGCACAAGAATAGATGCACAATATGGCAATGTCTGGGAGTTCCTCTCTGGGGGTCTTCTTATTCAGTAGTTTCATAAGTTTCAGGTCAGGGAATTAAGATATTTTTCACAGTTTTCACGAATATAATTTTCAATTTTTCTCCTTTTTTCCTAAGCTTGCTTCTTGTGCTAACCATCTAAGTGAGTGATTGACATTGTTATGTCCCCAAATATTAATCCTAAGTCACTACTGCACACAGTGGAAAGAGTGCTGTCAGTCAGCGGTATAGTGCAGGCAGGCTGGCAATAAGTGGTAATTGATGTGAGTAGAGTTGACATCCTGGGCAGAGTGCTTCAGGTTGGTCTCTGACTGGGGCCGAGCAGCCCGGCATTGCCAGTTATTAAGTAGCTTATGCTCGGCTGCATTTTGTCAGCAGGGATCAGTTTGTTCTTGTGTTTACATACAAATGTGTGTATGTGTTGGTTGAACCGGAGTGTGGGCGACAAGTGCTTTACTTAGAAACGTAGCAACCAGACCTGAAACAGATTATTGTAATGACTCTATGATGGAACAGGAGATTGTTGATCTTGCGATACCCTTGAGTCAAAGACAGTTTTCTGTTAGACTGATCAATATTTTGTACTTGTTCTTTGCTATTTTATCTATGTGTTAGTTTACTGATAGTTTGTCCCTCATCAAGCTTTGAGATCACATAAAATTAAAGGCTTGATTGGATGCAGTCTGTCGGTACCTTTCTGGTTGGCTTGTAGTCCAGTTGGCCCACTTGTTAGCCCACTTGATATAGTTGGCTTGAGTGCTCAGCGCTGCTCTGTGAATGTCCTGATAAACTTATCTTTGTTCTGCAATGTGCTTGAACATCTGCCCTCTGCAGAGCCTTTGTTGCTTCTACTGTACTTTAAAATGTTGCAGTGTTATTGTGTTTATTACCATGTCCGATATAAACAAGAGAAAACAGTCTGTCTGTGGATGATTAGATGTCAGTCTTTGACTAACTATACATTCATTACATCAGTGGGTAACTTCTTGCAAGACAACTTTGTTAAAGTTGTAGTTTTTCCTGTATTTTCAGGATTCACATTATTGTTTTTATTTTTTTACTTTCATTAAAAGCTTTACATCTCGATCTTGCTAATACGATTTTTGTTGAAAACTAAATATTATGTTATACTCAGAGAGAAAAAATAATTATGAAAAACAATGAATCATTATATGCAGAGGGAAGGAAAGCTGACAAAAGTATTTAATAATTATTACATTTGTATAAATGTTCAAACCTGAATCTTTACTTTTGTATTTTTAACAATTTATTTATTTACTAATATATATTTAATTCTTGCTGAACTAGATGTTTTTGGTGTTTGTTCTTCTTTGATACACTTTTTTTTCTGAATGCAAAACTGTAACATTTTTTCAACCAAGGCTTCACTGACATCAAAATTTACATTTTTGTTCACCATAAATACAGTGATGCTTTGAACACATATTTTAGGGTACATTTGAAATATTTAACAAGCAAAGTAGAGCTTTTCTTTGTTTTTAAGATATTGAATTACATAATCTTTTCATTTAGTTCTTTTAAAAATTATTTCCATTCTGCTTCTATAAATTCTTTATTTATATATTAATTCACACATAAATATAGACACACCATAAGTTATATATTTTTATTTCTACTGTATTTACGTATAATTTATCCTGAAAGGTGCTGTCTGCAGCGCCATCTACAGCTTCCAAAATTATCCGGTGAAATCCCTATACCACAATTTAAAATTGCCGCAAACTGTTTGCAGCTACCCATACAGTTGATGCAGATAAAGCTTTAAAAAAAAAACATCTGGGGGAAATTTTTACTTTGGCCTGGCGTTTCAAAGAAGACATGCGCCAATTTAAATCTTTCTAAAACGGAAAGCTCACTCTTAAGTGTAAACACAATCCTTGTAAGTAAACATGGCTAAGAGAGATTGGCTTATATCTTGTTCTAATTGATACAAATACACACAAAAAAAAGTTCAATATGAAAAATTGGGAGATTCTGTTTTTAATCTTTTCTTTGCTTTTCCTCTAACATGGCAAACATTTTTAATGTTGCAGATCTGCAATTATTCAAATGATCCATTTTTTTATGAATGATAATAATTTATCTCTTTAGTTAAATATGTGGCATTTGTTATCTTTGAGTAGGTGAAAATAAACAAAATGCTCCAATATTAATTGTCAAAGTTTTGTAAAAAAAAAAAAATATATACCTTCATAATAATAACATGATTTTTTAGGCCAAGAATATTCGTCGTTTGACACCTTTGGCTCCCGGTGAAAAAAAATGGAGAAATCACAGCAAGCAGAGCTGTCTACAGTGCTGCAAATCTGTGTCTTTCCCCTGTCAAAGCACAGGGCTTCCCTAACTTACTTTCCACTTTCACTGCAGATCGCAATGATAACCTTATGAATATTAACTTAGCCTTTGTCATACAGTGGGGAAGCCCTGTACTTCATGTTGAATATTGATGAGCTTACTTTTCATTGTGAGTCCATATTTGATTGGTGTCCTATATTCAAAAGTCGCTCCTGTGTCAGGGGACTTCATGAACCTTGCATTACAGGGTTTTAACACGTAAGGAAAATCCACATAATGCATGCTGATTTTGTACCAAAGCCAAGGAGGATTTAATCTCCAGACTTGATCCTCGTCAAAGTGCATGCTGTGAGCTGTCCATGGTGTTGAAATTGCTGCTGGTCCATCCAGAGAATGCTGAGCACCTCCCAATGATTGCTGCACTGCTGTTTTCCATTGTAAATCACCGCACACTCAGTGAATATTAATGCTGGCAGCTTAATTAGCTGGAGGAAATTTTCACGGCTGTAGTAGTGATCAGAAGCCCCCTAAAGAGTCAGAGAATACTATGATCTGCTCCCAACACCTGCCCGCATGTTTTTTGTTTTTTTTGTGTGCAGAGATTAGGGAATTATAATGTTCTGTGTTGTCTTAATCTGTATCATCCATACATGAGTAAATCAACAGTACACTACTACAAACTACTGTGCACCCAACACTTCCAAAAACTGTGCATCTGGTGTTGGACAAATCTGGGCCTGGTGGAGCATAAAAGGTAACCTTTCTCTGTGTCTCCCTATCTAGATTATGGACTAGTGTGGTCCAGCTTTGCCTGTAGATCCCCCACACTGCTCCAAACTCTGTCACTCAGCCTTTGCTGTCTTCCATGGTTGAGAGAGACACGACAGCAGAGCAGATTTCTCTGTGTTTTCCTGCCAATATGCATCAGCCTTGCAGCACCTGAAGGCAGTTGACTCCCTTTTCATTACTGCGGGGCAAACAGCTTGTTTTGTAATGTAGTCTTGTTTTTGCATTACTGGTTAACAGATGATTCAGACATACATTCGAATAGATGATCTCTAGTTATGTAAAATATTTAACTTTTTTTATTTAAAAATAAATATATTAAAATAGATTATTTTCAAACAGAAATTATGGGTTATTTGGATTTTTTTATAGAAAAGGACATATATGCATGTTATTTTCTTTTGAATGATCTTTTATATTTCATGTCACCATCAGAGGATGTTCTTTTAAAATTATAAACATTTAAACAGAAAACCACGCATTTCAATGGACTTGGTCGTTTCTGTATTATCTTCATTGCTAACTACTGTCCTGCAGTTTTCTTTTTTAATCTTTGTTTCCCTTCTAACCCAATTATATTTCTCCATATCAAATTTTCTCCATACTTTCCCACAGGAAATTTTCAAGAAAACAAATCTGAATTAGGAAAAACGAGTTATTTCACTTTTCTGAATGCCAATACCTGCTGTTTTGTGCAATTTCACTTACCGTTGCCACCCTATGCCTGTCCCACTCCTATCTTCTATCTACTGACACTCTTAGAAAATCAACTTTTTCTTTTCGAGCTAAGATAAATGTAGAACTACATAGAGAGCCCACAAAAGAGAGTCCTTTTAATGATACCTCTGAGGTCTTTTTTTATCACTCTCACTCTCATCATGGTTTTTCTCCTCAATGTCCTTTCGATCCGTAATTGGAAATTTCCCCCTGCTTAGCCCTGTCGGAGTGAGGGACAATGTGGCATCCATGTTCTTTCGAGCATGGTCAAAGGAAATAGAGCATTGTCTCATGGAGGCGATGCAAGCATGGTCTGGGGACTTATCTAAATTGAATATCTGTCTTGTTTTTTAGAGTTGTAATGAGTGTGACGCATGGAGCATGGAGGTCTTTCAAGCCACTGACAGCCCTGCTCTTTTTGAAAAGTTGACAGATAACATGGAGCGGAATACATAAAAGCACATCAGTGGGACTACTCTGATCCAGCATTGTAATAATATGGAAAACAATGTTGCCAACCAAATGCAGGTTTTTTATCTGAAGAATCCAGACAAACGTACAGTGCAACTCAGCATTTTACATACACTAAGCGATGAACTTCATATTACAGTTTGGGGTTGGGAAATTATTTATTCGATTTGTCCTTTCTGTCTTTTGTGAAGGCGATTACACAACAAACAGCATTCATTAAATTTATTTTAGATTTTCCTTTATTCCACAGATCAAAATTACATATGTAGATTTATTATACTAATAAACATACACTCTATTAGCAGGTTACAAGTCAATGGCACACATTTTGTAGACGTAATTCTGTATGGATAGATTAGCAGCTTGGCTTTTAGTTTTGGTCAGGGATCTGTATTAACAGTTTTCATGCTTTATCTATTCAAAAAACTGTTTAAATGATGGTTTGTCAATCCACAGCCTGGTGAAAACCAAAAAGACCACAAAAAAACAAACAAACAACAGAAAATAAATAAACAGCCCCCTTGTTCTACACTTTGCTTCTTACAGAGTCTGAACCCTCAGGTATAAAAAACTATTTGCTTTCTGGAGGGACTCTGTTGAACTTTAAAATTACTGGATCTCATTACATCCAATTTCTGTATAGATGACAACCAACAAGAACAGAAGATGAATGCAATAGCCAGACTACGAAATCACTGTCATGGATTAATCAGCTGTGTCCAAATTTTATCCATCTAATCTAAACAGTCACTCTCTGATGATAAACTGGTATCATCAGAAACAAGACGAGGACTGCCAAGGTTACCATGAGCTGGAAATTGTTGACATACCAGTTAGTCTCTTTAGTAAAGCCAGATTTCATTACCATGTTCTGAGATTTTGCTGACAAAAAAGATACAAACTTGATGGTGGGACAAAACTAGGCAGGAGTTAATTAAAAGCACAAATCTGGAGGTTCAGGTTGAGCCTTTTAAAGCTCTGAACATTTTACCAGGCCTAAAATAATGGTGATTGTCATATTATTCTGAAGGTCTGTTTGGCTTCTAATTTTACTGATGTCACTCAGTCATTCGATTGACAGATAAAAAATGAGGACCATTCATTTTTTACATTTTTTCACAAATCCACACTTAGATGAGTGCATTACGTTTTGTTTTTTATACCACAGAAAAGGTCCCCAAGTGCATCAATGATAAAGCCTAACATTAAGTTTCTGAATCACCCCTTCAGATGTATATAAGATGAATCCACTACATTTAAAAGGCCCGAGCCAGGAAACCAAACAATTTAGATTAATTCTACAGTTTTTTTTTAAAGTTTCGACACACAAATTATGACAGAAAATAAGTCTGTATTCATGATCGAACTTGAAGACATTTACTTAAATTCTAGTTGAGATATACAGTACATATGTAAGTATTGGATCCTACATCATATTAACCATATGTGGTTTAGAGAATCAGTTTAAATGAAAATTTACAAATTCTTGATTAGTAATGAAAAGAGTCTGTTTCTTCCATTACTAATGTATGGTTTAGTGCATCATCAAAAGTACACCATTTGACATTTAAAGCCATGACAAGTGGATGTGAACTGCTTACTGGCACAATAAGTATACTTTGACCCAGAAGATTTAATTTACTTCCTCCATTCTTAAATAATACAGTTACCTGTATTATTAGCATCATTTCAATTTTTTGTCATATGGGGTAGTTATTGGCTGTGTATTTGTTTTTAGCTGCAATGTCTTTCAAAAGGCACTGCAAGGCTCGTCACAATTTTTTTCTTGACATTGTTTTGGCAGACTGCTTCATCCTCCACTTGGTAAGATAGCTTGTCTGAGAGATTGCCATTTTTATTAAATTGGCTTTTCCTTTAACCTTGGCTTCCGATAATGTCATTTTTTTAGAGGAAATTAAAGTAGCATGTGAAACCAATTGAGATATGAAAAGAACGGCCCTCCTCTATGACTGTATCTTTTCTTTTTTTAATATTTATTTTTCACTCTTCACTCTCTAGCATAAAATACACTTTGATCATTTGTTTTTCTTTGGCCAAATCATATTTGGAGTTTCACCCAAGAGAAAGAACGTTTCTCGTGAACTATTATTCTGTCTCAAAGTACGTCCAATGGGCAGCTCTTTGAAAGAGAAAGAGGACGTTTTAGCTGGGATGAAAATGTCGATGTAAAGAAAACATGTCAGTCCAGAACAAGAGTCCGTGTATAATGAGCAAGGAGATGCTCTTAAGGAGAATACTAAGCAATAGTGATGACAGACAGGCTGACAGGCTGGCACAGACCCTGCCACTCAGGAGACTGGAGGAGAGGCCAGAGCAGTTTCAATCACTGTCAGTGCCCCCGCTGCCTCTTTTCTTCTCACTCTGTCTGCATGTTTGTGTCTTGATCTCTCTTAAAAATGACCATCAGACATTTTGTTTTTTATGCAATATAAGTAAATGTTTTTCCAATGTATATAGATCTTTTTACATCAGAAAAAGTGCTCTAAAAAATTGTCAGCATGAATACATTATTGTTGGTGGCTCTGATAATTTAAATGTTTTTTTATACCTGACATACTTTAAGAATAAGAACATCAGTGTATCACTTTTCATATTGCCAGATGTAACATAAAGGGTTTTACAGAAGGACAGCCATAAAACCACTTGGCCCTTTACGGTAATCAGACAGGGAAAATAACTAATTATACTAAAGTTATACTGAAAGCAGAAAACCGTTTAAGATAGCGGCAATGAGATGCACTTTTAGTTATTTGCGATTGTTTTTATTTTATTTATTTTTTTTTATGCATACCCATAATATAAATTAAATTAAAAAGTGTATACATCTACCCTTACTAATACTTGGATTAATCACTCTTAGTAAATTGCATATTTTCACTGACATCAACAAGGATCAGGCATGAATGTTTTTGGATGTTTTTGCATACTTATCAACAACAGCAAGGCTCATTACTTGGGTTGGTCGTACGAACCTTATTCGCACATTTTGAATTGGGTTCATGTAGGCATAATTTAAATGTTTAATTTCAATCACTTGACTCATAATTTTACCTCCAATGAAAATAATTTTGGTGGGTTGTTTAATACGGAAGTACCAAGGATCAAACCAAACTAAAAGGTGCTAGATTCATAGGACAATCAACCATGCACACACACTGTTGTGTCTGTGCATCTTTGGAGGGACTTTCTACTGACTTTTATTCATTTCTCCGGCCACACCCTTACCTTTACCCTACACATAACCATTACCAGTACATCCCAAAGCCTAAATCCTACCTCTGTTCAATACATATTTCTGAACATATACTCCAACACTTCTCCTCATAGGGACTTTTTTTTCACCATAAGTGGTAGTCAGTCCCAAAAATGAATTGTATTTATTCAGAAACCTTCACAACAATTTAGCATAAAAAAAAATCTTATGTAAGGGCAATTTCATACTATTCACTATTTACCTACAAACCATGTTTTTGCAAAATAGCAGGAAGCCTACATATTGGACCGGGAGAACATGCAAATTCCCTGCAGAAAGATCCCAAGCCAGGATTCCAGGACGTTCCAACTGCAAGGCAACAACGCTACCAAGTCTGCCACAATCCAGTCAACTGAATGTCCATTCTCTAGAGAAAACAGAACAAAAGCACCATTTAAAGCTGTGTGGAAACATCTGATATGCTCTGAACACGTTCTGTCTTTGGATTTCAAAATCCATTATAAATAGTCCAAATTAATTCATTGCTAGTTTTCCTGACACCAAACCCTGCTAGGAAGATTGCGTTTCTATGCTCGTTTTTCATGAAAAACACAATAAACCCTCCCAGCTCAACCAAAGGAGGTGTGGTACAAAAAAAAAAGCACAATATATGTTCTAATGGCTTCATGATAATGAGGTTGCTAATTAACACTAGCAAAAGTAGAGAAGTTGAGAAAACCTGGCTTCAAATAGATGTGCAAGGTTTCATAACTTTTTTTCTCCCCTACTTTCTTTGCAGTGGTATGGTACGCCTTCATGTGCAAGCTTGCTATACATGTAAGCACATTTAATATAGATAGATTGTAGGAGCTAATGTAGCTGAGTGACTAATTGATGTTTATTGCAACAGTCTCGGTTCTGTCCGCCTCTTTTTCTGCTGCATTTCACTGTCTAGGGTCATCTGTCTGTGCGTCAGGAGAACACAGGCATCAGGTCTTATATCTGTGATGGTAAACTAATATGATAGAGCAGCCCCATATAAGATATGCTATATTTAGGACACTTTGCTTCCTGTAGCAGTGCCTCTTGTGACCTGTACAAGACCTCATATTCACTTTTGTTGAGCCTCCTGAGGTACAAATGCTTGCTGTTACACTTTAGTGAGTTACTGTTGTGTGCTGTGTTTCAGTGACAAACAGAAAGTCTTTTTGTTAGGTATGATGATATATGATAAAACAGTATCAGAACAGATACTTCCTATCGCGGTATAAATTTATGTTTGCTGCAAGGGCATCTTGTTTTGCCATTTGACATTAATTCTGTATTTCACCTCGCCCTGTTGAATAATTCAGCGTTTTTACGTTTTTTTAAATGTGATTCTCCTTTCACATGCAGAGTGACTTTCTTTTCAGTCGGCAGTTTTGTGTCAAATGATCCATCTTTGGTACCTTTCAGACTTAAAGTGCTAATGTTTGCAATATAAATCAATGCACATACACTTTCTTGTAGGTTTATCCCTTGTTTTGCTCCAGTGTCTTCTGAACAGTCCTCTGCGAAGGTCATCAGTGGGACAGGAAAGTGCTCTTTGCAGAATCAAACAGATGTTAAGTACAGATAGTCTATTGTTTATCTAATCTTGTATCAGTGCTGTAACAAAGTACAAACAAAGTCGTCACACAATCAGATGAGGGCTCAGAAGCCTTTTGCTTTGTCAAGGACTTGATATATTTGCCCTGAAAGTTTTGTACAGGACAGACTTTCCGTAACTATTCATGTTTTACTTTAAAAAGTAAAGACTTATGAATACTACATAGGAAACATCACACTGTTCTTTCCCTGAAAATTTCAGTCTTCTCTTTTTTCTCTTCTGCATCTGCCGACAGCTTGCAGAGGAGAGTGAATGATTGAGTGTTTGAAGTTATTGAATAACGACTTCACCAGGAGAAGAGCCCATCAGTGTGACTCCAGCAGAAGTAAGGAGGACGCTAAGGAGGATCAACCCCCGGAAAGCTGCTGGCCCAGACAACATCCCCGGACGGGTGCTGAGAGAGTGCGCGGACCAGCTCTCAGACATGCTGGCGGACATCATCAACGCCTCCCTCATCCAGGCAGCTGTCCCAACCTGCATGAAGACCGCCACCATCATCCCGGTCCCCAAGAGCTCCGCAGTGACATGTCTGAATGACTATCGGCCAGTAGCCCTCACACCGATAGTCACAAAGTGCCTCGAGAGACTGGTTCAGACCCACATCAAAGCCAACATCAGCGTCACCGTTGATCCACATCAGTATCTATGTAGGAAAAATCGATCCACAGAGGACGCCATTTCCTCCGTGGTCTACACTGCCCTCACCCACCTGGAGCAGAAGGATTCGTACGTCCGTATGCTGTTTGTGGACTTCACATCTGCCTTCAACACCATGATTCCTCAGATCAACAAACTCTCCTCACTTGGACTGAGCTCTTTCCTCTGCAACTGGGTCCTGGACTTCCTGACCAACAGGCC
>JAVLVB010000524.1:2669528-2714869 GCA_032876305.1 Orestias chungarensis
CAAACATGCTCACTTAAGTTGAGTGGAGTCTTTGATGATTTGCCCAGCCCTTTTCAGTCACCGCTTCACTGTGGAAGTCCTTGATGACAGGAATTGCGCTGGGCAGTTTTCACCACCATCTGCAACGCCTTCCGGTACGAGGCAGAGCAGTTTCCGTACCAACTGTGATACAGTTGGTGAGGATGCTCTCGATTGTGCAGCGGTAGACGTTTGTGAGGATCTCTGAGGACAGTAGTACTTCCTCAGGGTCCTCATGAAGAACAGGCGCTGGTGCACCTTTTTTATGAGTTTGGAGCAGCTGGTCGTCCAGGTCAGGTCCTCGTAGATGTGGACTCCCAGGAATTTAAAGCTGTCCACACGTTCCACCGCCGCCCCCTTG
The DNA here is from genome assembly GCA_032876305.1 of Orestias chungarensis. Classification (NCBI taxonomy): domain Eukaryota; kingdom Metazoa; phylum Chordata; class Actinopteri; order Cyprinodontiformes; family Cyprinodontidae; genus Orestias; species Orestias chungarensis. The sequence continues at coordinate 2,669,908 of JAVLVB010000524.1, forward strand.
ATGTGGATGGGTAGATGTGGGTCAGCGTTCCTCCTGAAGTCCATGATGAGCTCCTTGGTCTTCTCTGGATTCAGCTGCAAGTTGTTTGTGTCGCACCACTCAGCCAGGTAGTCCACCACCCCCCTGTAGTCAGCCTCATCGTTGTCTCTGATGAGGCGGATCATCGTGATGTCGTCTGCAAACTTGATGATGGTGTTGGAGCCATGGACAGGTGTGCAGTTGTAGGTGAGGAGGGAGTAGAGGAAGGGACTCATCATAAAGCCTTGTGGCACACCGGTGTTTATGTTGATGGTTGATGGGGAGTGGTTGTCCAACCGAACATGTTGGGGTCAACTGGTCAGGAAGTCAAGCAACCAGTTGCACATGAGTGAACTGGTGCTGAGGTCTGTGAGTTTACTAATGAGTTTTGATTAGATGACAGTGTTAAATGTTGAACTAAAGTCTATGAACAGCATTCTGGCATGAGTGTTCTTATTGTCCAGGTGTGAAAGGACAGGGTGCAGCCCTATGGAGACTGCATCCTTTGTTCTCCTGTTCCGCCTGTATGAAAATTGGTGGGGGTCCAGTGTAGGGGGAGACAGGATCTGAGGTGTGCTAGGACCAGCCGCTCAAAGCACTTAGTGATGATGGGGGTGAGTGCTACCGGGCGGTAGTCATTGAGTCTGTATGGGTTGGAGTTCTTGGGGATGTAGGTGGACTTAAAGCAGTTAGGTAGCACAGCGCGGGCCAGGGAGAGGTTGAAGATGTTATTCAGCACTTCTGCCAGCTCCCCAGAGCACACTCTGAGGACATGTCCGGGGATGCCATCAGGACCCGCAGACTTGTGGGCTTTAATCCTGTTTAAACCACTTATGCTGATTTTCTAACTTCAAAGGAGACATCATCCAGACTTTTCTACAGAATTATCAGTTTTTAGAGTTACTTAATAGACAGTAGCTGTAGCTACTTAATAATATGAAAAACTGGATTACAGTTCAATATTTATTTTATCGGTTTTAGGTTTTTTCATGTGCAAAGCATAGCTCAGGATTAAAATTGGACTTAGATTTTTAAAATAGTTTATGAATTTACCCAGTGTATAGGTTTTATAAAATGTTATTTTTGGTGGATAAAATTTTTTTTATTCATATTCGAATATAGAAGAAAATGCTTTAAAAGTTACTGTTTTATAGCCTAAGTAAAGATTGGTTTAAAAAAAGAAAATGTCAAAGGGTAATGTTCTTTTTTCAGCCTCCTTATTCCATTTCTTGATAAGCAAATGAGATTTCAAGAAATTGACTGCGACTTCCCTTTGCTCTGCAAGGCCCCTGAGTGATTGTGTGCTTCTCTTTAGCTGGAGTCGAAGCCCAGGCACTCTGTGGGTAGAATAATGATAGCAGTACATTGAGTGAGGTCTTAAATTAAGAGTACTTATCTTAATTGAACATCTGAAATAATGTTTTATTTACAACAAAGGGAAGTTGGTGCAGAAATGAAATAGTCTGGGCTGCTCGATTGCTACCTGCCTCTCTAGTGCTTTCTTTCGCTGAGGTTGGTTTAGCTCCACTTGCTGCTGTATGCATTTCTGATGAGACCCTTATTACTTTAATGTGTGACTCAGGAATGGAAAGGTCATCATATCAATATGATTCAAGTTCACAATTCTTGCATTCTCATTGCTTGTTATAAATTGGGTGGAGCTTATCTAGGTCTGGTTCCATTTTCTATTATTAATGTATTTTCTTTGATAAATGTATTTATAATACTTTATTTTGATGTTTTAGGTGTTATCATGAAGATATTAATTCATGAATCTCATAATTTAAAATAACTCACCTTGATAAAGAATGGAAATATGTGTGAATACAAATACATCAAACCAAAGTATGCATCCACTGTGTAAAAAGACATGCAGTTTTTTTCATTCAACATCTGGCATTAAGTAAGATTAAACTCAAACTAATTTAGATTTATTATATAATTTTGTTTACCTTTTTAATCTCTTTGAAATGTAGATGTTTTCATTTAAGATGTTATTGCTTTCTAAGCTCCCTAAAAGTATAAAATATTTTCATCCTCCACAATAAAAATGTGTCTGGAAACATAACCTGGTCAGGAAAAAAGTTATTACTGTAAAAGTAACATAAAAGGCCAGATTAGAGTTTTCAAATACACACCTCCAAATTATTTATTCATTTCTGCCAAGTTTTGTCGTGTCTATCAGAAAGACCTAATCTTAATCCTTTTGAATAATTGTAAACGAAGCAGCCTAAGCAGCTATATTGAAGAATTGGCCAAAGCTCCGGTGAACTAAAGGTAACCCAAGTGTTGAAATGTATTTCAAAAATACAAATGAAATTTAATTAAATTTTCAATTTTTCAAACAAATATATGAGGGTTTCTCTTTACATTCTGGCATATAGCACTACATATATTTTTAGTAATTTTAGCTGACCTAAAACAAGAACAGTCTAGTCTGGTTTCAGATTATGGAAAACAGATTGTGCGTCTTTTTGGTTAAACAATGATTACTAACATGTTATTTAAATTGTTTTGGATGTAAACAATGTACTTTAGCTCTTCTGGTCTTTAAAAAAAAAGAATTTTTATTCAGTGTTTTTCAAATGACCTGCTTTTACCACAACAAACAGTTTTGCATGGCCAGCCATAGCATGACATTGCAATAACTAATTATCTCAAACCCCACTGTTGGAGTTCGTAAGAAGAACAGTTTGTGTGTGTGTTTGTGAAAGAGAGTGAGAGCTAGAGCCCTAAAAACAGAAAGTCACTCTCCAAAACTTGATTAGAACAATGAGGTTTTCCCACAGCATTAATCAGTGGTATTGTTAAAGCTATAGCCATTATTGGCTTCCTATCTAAGTGATTATGCTAATTTACAGCCAACCAAATGTCACGTCCAGCCTCCAGGTACACCTCTCCTGCTCTCCCAAAGGCTATTCGGCTGGCATGATCGAAATAGCTGATTTTTGACTGAACGCTGGCTTACCTCCTTTTGATCACTTCAGTGATTACATGAAATTACTAGTTCTGAGGAAGAATGCTGTAGATAGCATTTAGCCAGCATGAGCCAGAAAGAGGAAGGCTTGGAGAAAATTGATTGAGCTTTTCAGCAATTATCCCTCATTCTTTGTGCAAAACATACCAAGCTTTTCCTCCTGCGTCTTGCTTTATGTAGGGTGGTGCATTGGACGAGAACTGTTTATAATTCAGCAACTTTTTGTTAGAATTACTGTCTTTTGTTAGTGTAAAATATTACAGAAGCTAATTGAAGGATCTGATATGAAAACTGGGTGGAATACAGACGGCATCTGGGGACACAGTATATTCTTACTATGACTTGTTATGAATATTTATTGTGATAATTTAGAAAAAAAATAAAAAATTCCACTGATTCAATTTAAAAAGTGAAGCCACTATATTTTTGAGAATAGTCAAACAGAGGTTCATATTTGAAGCCTTTATTTCAATAATTTCGGATTAAGATACATAATATTACATAGGAATTGCCTATTTGGATCGTGTGTGTCCTGTCCTACCAATATCTATCATATGCTCCATGCAGTTTGTTGCTTAATTAAGCATAGCTATACCATGAAGCATGTGGTCAGCACACGGAAGTTCAAACTGAATTATGTTTCTCTGCAGGACATCTGATTTCTGAAAATGAAGTTTACATTGCTAACCAAAGTAATACTGATTGTGGAATCAATAAAGACTATGGGAACAAAATATCTAAATGAAATGTACGATAGAAATTCTAATACAAAGGGGAATTTGGACTCTTCTGAAATTATCTCTGGTTCAGAAGCATATGAGCATGGTCAATGTGACAATCATTGCCTATGTCATATATATGTGTTGGTATGGTTGCTAGAGAAAAAAATAAATAAAAATATTGGGTGTGCGCAGTATTCAAAAACAAAGGACAATTTGAGCCAAACATGCTTATAATATTTTTAGTGTGCTGCATTCACACTTTGCTTATCAGCCACATTTTTGCCCAGTTACATTGGCACTAACGGATGCACATATCTGTACTAAATGTGTATCTTAGTGATGAAGATACTTAAGCTTACAGATGTTGTTGGGAACACTGTCTAATGCTAAAGACTGACTCCAGCTGCAGTGCACACCTTCTGGATCTCCCTAAAACTTTTCAATGTTTATTTCTTTAGAGTCCTCCCAAGGCTGCAGTTACTCCTGTTGCTTGTTCATTGAATGCTCCACATTTTACTTCCTTTTTCCAAACTTATGATGGGAAGCATCACTCTTAAACATGACACAAAGTAGTTGTTCCAATGATCGTGTAAGCCATTATATAACACATTTATAATAATTTTTAACATTAGGGCCTACATAGGGGTCTCCAACCCTAACCTTAAAGATCTACTGTTCCAGAGATTGTAGATGCATCTGTGCTCCAACACCTCTAAATCAGATATTTATTCTTTATTTGTATTACCTTTATAAGATGGCTTCATGTTTGGCGAAGGGGTGGTAAAAAGCAAATAATTGAATCCTGGTGTGTTGGAGGAAGGGTTGCATTGAGGACTAGGGTTGGAGACCCCTATGTACGCCCTAATGTTGAAAATTATTATCAATGTGTTACATAATTTTCAAATTTTATCAAAGTTAACCTATTGTGTATTATACATTTATATAGTATGTGGAATTTACTCTCTGCATTGTTTTACTGAAATTAATTAGCTTTTATTTTCACTGGCATGCTCCCATACAATCTTTAAAACTACATAAAACCATATTTTTTTATTTTTATTCCAGCAAAAATCATGTCTGGTTGGGTATATCATGTTTACTTTGCTACCTTAAATAGAAACAATCGTGTATGTGATTGTTGCAGTTCTGTCTTTCAGTACGCTTGTTTGCGCATGTGCACGATCGTGTGAGCTTGTGGCCTCTCTCCAGTCATATGTGCCATCTGCTGCCTGTGCAGGAGGCGCCACCAAGGGCTGATGTTGTTGATGCATCATCACACCCTTCTCCATCACCTGTCCCATGCTATTACCACACGATACACTGACTAATGAACCCGGCAGATACACTTTTTTCTAGCGATTCCTTCTGCGTGTGTGGTGGCAGGTGCATCCAACCGATATAAGTGTGCGTCTGCTGCTTAGGCGCATTTTCTGATGGGCTCATTTATCATTATTAATTGTTCATACCAACACGGGTCACAGCAACCAAATGTCAAAGAGATTCTTTGCAGAACTGGCATTCTATTAGTTGTACGTCTCCGTCTGCATCAAACAGAACAATTACAAGTACTTCCAGCCATCGTCGCTCATCTTTTTAAAACTGTATAAGAATATGTTCTCCACGGTGAGAGATCATAGAATAGATGGCTGCCCTGTCACTACTGTTTAGACTTGAATACTGAAAACCCTCATCAGAGTTAAGAATCAATGGTGACTTCTGTCTGTATGTTGTCAGTCAAAGTAGTAGCCGTATGGCAATAGCCGTATGCTTATCAGACTATCTGTTTATTAGGGCGATGTTAAGAATTCAAGTAATCCCAACGTGTGACTTGTGAAAGCCATTTTTTAATGGTCTTCACTATAGTTTTGCTTTCAAATGCTCTTTCTGAAATCCTTTTGCAAGCTACATATTGTATCCACTAGCCTGGGTTAAATGTGCTTTCTTTTTCCAATTTCCTCTCCCCTTTGTTTCCTTTTGGGCTGGTGCCACCATCAGACACACGCCCTCCCTTCTGCTCTACATTGTCCTGACTCTTTGTCCATTGAACCTCAAAGTCAAGAGGCCATATGACTTAGACCAAACAGTAAACAGTGTGACGATCCTTTTAGAGGGCTCTTTTTGCTTTATGTTAAAAATGTTTTATTTTTAGTTTATTTCAATATTGCTCTCATTTACTGTTTCAGGGTAGGTTTAACAGCTTTCCTGATTGTAATACTAAATACTCCATAAATCAAGATATGTATTCAAAAGGTTTTGTGGGCACACTTAACCACCAGGTAATAAACAATACCTGATCTGGATTCAGGTTTAGGCACGAGTATAGCTTTTCCTCTCCTTTCCTTTTTTGTCTTTCAGATTATACCCTCCATACCGCTAAGGCAAAACCTTGCTCAAGGGCACCTTGATAGCACCCATTACATGAGAGTCACCTGCAGTGTTACTCATTTCTTGTCTCAGCCCTTTTTTTTTCTCCCTCAAGCTACTTCCAGCCTTTGAATCAGTGACCGGTTCACATCATCACCTCAGCTATGTATGCACTTGTCATTATAGCAAAGTCTTAAAAACCCTGCAAGTGGCAGTTTTGGATTCAGTAAGATTTAAATTCCAACCCTGGGGCCACTCAGCAGACACTCATTGCTCCAGAGTGCTTAACACCAGGAAGTTAGTTCCAAACCACTTCTTCTAATTAACCTCAAATAAGTCCGGTGTTAATGTTGCAGAGATGTTCACTTTTTTGTGGTTGAGTGGGTAAAAAGAGTTAGTGGGTGTGCGGGGGAGTAGTGTGTGTGTGTAGGGATGGTGCACAGGCCACTGAAGAAAAAAAGGACCATCTTGTCAGACCAAAAATGCAGTTATAAGCTTAAAACATTATCTCTCCTTGACATGCTCCTACTCCATCTTCATATAAGGCTCCGTCTTCTGCAGCACTAAAGTTGAGCTTTTTATGCATACATTTAAAGCAGGACTCTCAGGCATCAGTGCAGCAGTACGAGGAAACATGCTATATTATATATCTTTTTGTATTTTAATTTGCTGTATGACATCTAATTCAAGTCAAGTGAGCAACTGTAGAATGAAAATACTATTTTTATTTGATGTATTTCAGCAAACCATCAATAATTTGATGCAATCATGCTTCAATTTTGGCTTTCATAACCTCTCAAAGTCAAACTGAAGTGTGAACCCTTTTTTTATCCAAATAACTATTTTCATGACGTTAAAAGAAGCTCAAGAAAATCAACTCCAAATTATTTTAAATCAGCTCAACAGTTAAGACTTTAAATACTTACAATACTTCTTTACAATACTTCTAATCTACACAGAACTTATTAAACAAGGATTAATGGCCAGGAAAAAAAAATTTAAATTCTTATTTAGACTGATTGAATGTCTTGGCCTATTAGATATATTTTGTAAAAAAGTAACTTGGCACCTAAATTTAATCCAGTCTTTAAAACCATATTTGGGCACAAGTCAACTTTAACAGCACCAGACAACAGACCAGGGACAGGAAGGAAAGAGCACCTTACGTGAAGACTGGATTTCTCTGTTTTACTTTTCTAGGAAACAACATTAGTCTCTCATGACATCCGGTGAATCACTGTCTGGTCTCATTAACTGGATAAACTGTTGTCCATCCAGCCCAGCTTTACTCAACGGAGAAAAAGAAAGCAACATTTGTTTTATAATATAATGTTTAAAGCCTGACATTATTACAATATGTATTTAACTTTCAGTCATTTTAAGCATGTGATCACTTCATAAAATGAACTATAGCTTTCATGTTTACATTTGGATGTACCAGTAATTAAAAGTCAATGTATACAGTTATGAATAATTTCGTATTTCGAATTTTCATAGCTTTTAAATTACCAGGATAAGTTTATCATGCACCGAGTCACAGAGGTGGTTAAAAACTTCCTGGGTGGTAAGGCCATAGGGAGGATGATGTTCGCCCGGAGTTCCTTAAGGCTCTGGTTGTTGTATGGTTGTGTTGGTTAACGAGGCTCTGCAGCATTGCGTGGACGTCTGGGGCAGTTCCACTGGATTGGCATACCGGGTTGATGCTCCCCTTATTCAAAAAGGGGGAGTATGTTCCAACTGTAGGGGAGTCACACTTTTAAGCCTCCCGGTAATGTCTATTCGGGGGTTCTGGAGAGGAGCGTTCGTCAGATAGTCGAACCTTGGATTTAGGAGGAGCAGTGTGGTTTTCATCCTGGTCGTGGAACACTGGACCAACTCTACACCCTCAGTAGGGTCCATGAGGGTATATGGGAGTTCGCCCAACCAGTCAATATGTTTTTTGTGGAACTGGAGAAGGCGTTCAACCGTGTCCCTCGCCGGTTCCTGTGGGGGATACTTCGGGAGTATAGGGTACCAGGGCCTTTGATACGGGCTGTTAGGTCCTTGTATGACCGTTGCCAGAGCTTGGTATGCATTGCCGGCAGTAAGTTGGGCTCGTTTTCAGAAAGAGTTGGACTCCGCCAAGGCTGCCCTTTGTCACGATTCTGTTCATAACTTTTATGTATAGAATTTCTAGGCGCAGCCAAGGTGTTGAGGCGCTTTGATCACTTTAGGATTGCATCTCTGCTTTTGGGGATTATGTGGTCCTTTTGGTTTCATCAGCTTATGATCTGCAGCTCTCGCTGCAGTGGTCCGCAGCACTCGCTGCAGTGGTCCGCAGCTGAGTGTGACGCGGCAGGGATGAGAATCAGTGCCTCCAAGTTCGAGGCCATGGTCTTGAGACGGAAAGGGCTGGAGTGCTTTCTAGGGGTCTCGCATTTCTTCAATTTTGATATTGTTCTTCCAGTTTTCATATTGATATATTTTACAGATGTTAAAAAACGATCTAATGCACCGAATTACTGTATGACTTTCACCAGATGGTAATTTACCAAGATATTGCCAAGTAGGAATAGATAGCCGTTATTTTCTGCACTTTTTCCACTTTATGTGCCTGTTTCAGTATAAGTCAATAAACAATGCGGTAAAGTACAAATGGGCTTACAACCTCTACTACCAGCCTTTGCTGCCTTCTTACTCTTACCAGCTTGGGTTGATCTGTCAGACCAAAGATATGGACCACTGCCTCACATCATCATGGACTTCCTGCATCCAGCTATAATGTTAATTAACTTATTGAGCACAGAATCTCCAAAAGATGAATGTAAGATATGTGCTTTAGTAAGGCTGTAGGCTGGGGGAGTGGAGGGAGGTATGGCGAGTGGGAGGAAGGATATAATTATTACTGATAAGTATCGATCTTCCATCTCTGCCCCTCTGTTTGCCCTGCTCGCCCTCCCCGCCCTTCCCTGCCTATTGAGTTACGGGTCTGCAGTGCCTAAGTAATTTGTAATGGGCATTCACTGTGGCAGTGCAGAAATCCTATTTTGTGATGGCCAGCTAATGTGATCAGTACCATTTTAGGCTGTGTTTTTTTTTTAAGCTCTGAAATTACATCTGTTCCACTGAGGGCTCTCTCTTACTCTTTGTCTGCCTCACTTTCTACCCGTCTCTTGCTCTCTCCATGTTTAAATAATGTGATTAGATTGGCCAACTATGCCGCGTTTTTTGGGCTTCCTTACTGCGCACCTTCACAAGCGGACACTGTCAAACTTAGATTCACTTGCTTGTTTACATGTTTTTTATAACCCATCTCTAATTATTACCAGATGTACTCAAGCCCAGGTGTTTGTCTTAATCTAAAGACGTCAGAGAATTGCTGTAATGTAATGTACTTTAAAGATGAAAAACAGCGGTCCTCAGGAGTCTGAACACATCTGTTAATATGCCAGTTTTTTATTGAAAAAAAATTAAGTCATGTTAAATCTTAAAATCTACCTCAAAAACAAATATTTTATGGGTCAACTTCATATATTGTTTTGAATTTTGTGTGAAAATAGCACATTTATTTTCAAAAGAGATTTTTTACAGCAGTTTTTTTTGTTTAGTGTTGTTTATTTTGTCTTTTCTTTGGGGTCAATATGAGGGTGACATTTGGAACTATACACCTTGACAAAAACTTCACTTTCATCTAAAGACAGGTAATACCCTGCTGTGCTGGCACAACAATCTTTCAATGTTATTATGAGTTTTTGGCAATTGATGCCCAAATGTTCGTTTTTTTTAAATCAGATCAGTACAAAGACATGTCCGTGCTTAACCATAAGAGGCCCAATTACAGTTGACTATTTCAGCATCCCAGACTGTTTATGTGGTGACAGTTCACATTTTTGTACAATGATGCTGTGTTATACGTTTAGCACATATATTTCACATATGCAAAAACCTCTATTTGAAACATTAAATGCCCAACATTCGGCAGAATCAATAGCAAGTTGCAATCGACACTAGCCTAATGAAGATCCAGTTATTATTAATCTAAGGCAAATCGAAGAAAAAAAACAGGTCTTTAGCCTTAATTTAAAATCTTGATTCAAATCTAATTGAACCTGGTAATGTGACCAGAGGATGAAATTTAAAGTGTATACTTTTGACTTGCAAAAAGGAAAATATGACCCGTCTGTTCACTTCACTTTTGTAAATAAAAAAGAATATAGACTGTTATTCGCTGAAATACTTGTGATTTAAAATGTTGTTAATTTTTGTGATGGTGTTTTTTGTTATTGTGTCTTTGCAAACTAGCTCATGACTTTCAGTTAACAATGCTAGTAAGTGAATGCACAAATAATGATAATAACTGGTTTATTAAATTAATCTTTGCATGTCTCTTTATCTACAGCAAGCCGGCAGGTATCATAATTAGACTTTTTTACTCTTGCTTTTTCATTTAGAGCTTTGTGTAAGCAGAAGTTTACAGCCGTCTACTAACACAAAGTCATGATAGAAAAACAACAGCAATAACTTTACAGATTTAACTGATGCTGACCAGCAGTTAGCATGTTAAATGGTAAAGTTATTGACATGAGAAGACCAAATAATTAGGTGTCTTTGAAAGGTTTTCCAATTGAAAGCACTGTTTGACCGTCCATTTTTTTCCCCTTCTACATAAACAAGTTTTATCATAATTCGCCAATAATCAAAAATACCTCATTAGACTATCAAGCACCGTGTTGGGGGGCAATGGTTAGGAGTTGTTTAAAGTTCTCTCCCTGCTGTTCACTTAGTCAAAAATAAAATCCTACATATACATACCACAGTTAATTCAAAGACAAACTGTTGCTAAATGTTGGAGAACGAATGGTCATGCTGCACAGTGACAATCACAAACACACATGAGAATCTGCAGCAGGATATTTAAAAAGTGATTTATCAATGCATTGGCAAATTCAAGTGAAAAATCTGATTTCAAGCCAACAGTTAGCCATATGCCGAGAGGGCTTTCAAGTTACCAGTGTCCATAAATCTTAATTAACTTAAGTAAGGTAATGAAGAGCAGGCAACAAAACTTCCTCTTTCCTTTTTTCAATGGTTGTGTGAAAATTAAATGCCGCAGATTATGCCTTCGTCTTTTTTTTTCATAGTATCCTCGTGTGTTTTTCTATTAACATTATTTAATTGGGGGGGGGGTGACTCTTCATGTATGTGCGGTTTCCATAATCCACTGCAAAGCCCAAAGATGTTTATAATGATAATGAATAAGTTCATCAGTGTTCCACAGCCACGGGAATCTCTTCTGGAGGTGAGAAACTCATCCTTATTGAGGCACAGTTATTAAACTCCCAGCTTGGATAGTTAGTAAGCAGCCGCAGAACATTGTTAGAACAAATAACCACTTACAGTTCACGCTTCCCTCTGCCTGTGTCTAAACACAGCGGCCCAGCCCAGCCCGGTGCCAAAATGCTGTCAGAAAACTGTTCTTTCATCAGGAAACATATTTATTTAATTTTTTTGCCAGCCTGTCTGCCAATCCCCACAGAGCTGTTTGGTTAAGGCAGATATTTGAAAGAGTTGAGACAGTGACAGAGGGAGACTGAGGGCTTTTTTCACATTTTATGTGTTAAAATCAAAGTGCTTTGTGGGAAATGGGGGGGCTTGTGTGCATGTATACATGCGTACGGGTGTGTTACTGTGAGGCAGTGATAGCTTGGAGCGGGTCTATGTCTTGGTGTGTGGTAGCTCTGGGGCACAGCTCACACTGGTGGGGGTTAAAGGAGGAATGGGAGAAGGATGGTGGGGGAGGGTGACATCCAAACGCTCGCCCTTGGGCTCCCCAGACACCTAACTGCTGAGGAGGAGGGTGAAATATGTATGTACGTGTGGGTGTGTGTAAAAAGAGACCGGGGAAAAAGCGGGCGCACACACATAAACGCATGTGTGTCTCTAAACGCTCAGATTCTGCTGATCCAGCAGCTTCTGCTGAGCTCTCTCTCTCTCTCTTCTCCTCCACCTCCCTTCTTCTCCTCTCCTCCACTCCCCTGCTCCCTCTTTATGGCAATGCACGTAGGTCACCTTCTCAGTTGCTGAATTTAATAGTCAGCGTGAGAGAGGCAGGAGCAAAATAATAAAAATAAATAAATACATCAATGGACAAGCAGAAGTGTGGAGAGTGGAATTTTTCATTTCTTTCTCTGTGAGTTTTCAGATCATTTGCGAGACAGATTGAGAGGACATCTGCGGAGAAAAACATACGAGCATCTGCCTGAGCAGCGCAAGTACACACACGGGCACATGGTGCATCGAGGCTCCGGCGGTTGATTACCAGTCGGGTCACCTTTCTCCAGCTGTGAGCGTGGTTCATTTAGATGAGGGTGATAAAACAGGGAACACACTGTAGCTCCAGGCTCCCAGCAGATAGCAACAGTGGCCACTGCGCGTGGGACGCGTCAGCCGTGCTGCAACCAGGCCAAACTCCCAGAGCAGCCAGCAGAATTTCTTTGTTCTTGACTCAATGAAATTATGGGAAATAGTGATTTTTTTTTTTTATGCCCCAGCTTTTTGTTATTTCAGAGTATAAGCTGTAGATTTCCAAATAGAAAATCTTTTCATACACTTCTACGCCTCCAGCAGAGAATCTGATTTGGGTTATAGACCAATCAAACCAAAATCATAAGGAGCAGATTGTTATTCATGAAACTCGTATCAAATGTTTCACAGGTTGTATGAGAAATTTTACTGAGGAATTTCTGCAACTTGAATAGAATTACTATAACGAAAGAAGTTTATTCTCATACCAGCCTATTTATGGGGTGTCATGCTGTGACTAATGCTACATTCCAGTGAATTGTGGAAAATTGTGTTTTAATGACTTGAAACCTCCTTATTAGTTCATGAATGCATCAAATTAAAATTCATTACTTTTATGGAAGCATGGCAGATGTGAATCAGTTTTTTTCATTAGGTTTGTATAATATTTAATTTATATAATTTGTAATTGTACTTACATTTCTCTTTCTGTTTAATTAAACATTAATTTAGTAAGGAAAGCATTACATGATAAAACATACTGGCATTGTTTTCATTGTTAAACAAAACTGGCATTTATAGTATTTAGCATCTAATAATTAATGCTGTTTAACTAAAAGAAAGTTTGCAAAATTGGAAGAAAAAAAAACTGGTTAATCATTTTGGATATTCTTAATGAGTTGCCTGAACTTTAACTGCATCACTGTCCTTCTACTTTGTAGTCCTTCACTACTTATTTTTGCTTTCGGTGTAATACGACAACATTTTAAAAGGTTAAGGGGTCGTAAATACCTATAATAAGTAGAGGTAAATAAAGTGAAAAAAGACAATGCTTGAGGTGAGATCAAATATCCTCATACACTTACTTGTTTTCCCCCTACCGAACTGGACGGCCACTCGGCCGTATGCTGCAGATGAAGATTAAAACGGAAAGGGTGACAGAGTTTAGTTGTTCAGCTCCTCAGCAGTCCTGCCACATGGCGGCATGCCTCGTCTAACGCACTGCTAGGCTACTCACCACTGTAGGGATGCGAGTATTGGTTAGGGTTTCATCTTTGTGTGGTCGGATGTGTAAGGGGATGAAGTTCTTGTCTTCACCCAGCTGGCAGAATGCCTCCTGTTCAATCTCGATTCTGTCAAACTTACTTACCTTCCACCACTAACAACAGATGTCTGGCTCGCAGAACCTGGCCCTTCGGTTGTTGTTGGTGCCCTTAGGTATCACGCAGACACATTCACCGAGCTGGTTGTGTTAGCCGTCTGTCAGTCAGCATCAGTAGCTAGCACCTTTATTACAGCAGGCAATAAGTCGGTAAGGAGAGGAAGGCTTTGATGGAGTCAACGACAGAGGACAAACAAAATCTCAAAAGAGGGTCAAGAGCATGGCGTTAAGCCTTGCTTTTTCAAAGCAACTTTATTAAAGTCTTCCAGTATATTAGATTACTTTTGCATTCTTCAATTTTGTAAACATGTGTACGGGAATGAGTTCCATGCTAACACAATGTTTGTCTTTTACTATCATTTTTTTAAAGCCTCTTGCACATTAACATATGATTGTAGGTCACAGTTCATATCAACAGGCTATGATTTGTTACTTAAAAGCCACGTTAGCATTTTACATGTATTAAAAAGTATGTAATATTTTACTTATGAAGTATGTTTAGTCTCCAATAATTATATTACTGCTTTGGGATTTAGCTCAGATATTTAATGTCTATGGATACTATTTTGTTGCCCAGACTGAATGACGCTGGCAGCCAGCCTGCCAGGTTTATCATACTTGTGGGTGTTAATATTGCATATGTAGTTGATCTTGTAAGTTATTGTCCTACCCAGGAGATGTATTAGCTGGAAAAAGGGATGTGTAGTAAGTTGTTCCTATGAGTAAGCTCTGAGTTATTCTTGCCAAATCATTCTGTCGCTCAGCCTATGAACGTCAAGCACACTTTATTCCCTTTAGTGAGCTTCTGTTTTGACAGTGATGTTTGTGCCAGCCGTATTTAGAGTAATATGTATTCAATTTAGTTGCATTTGAGTGCCAGCTGTCAGAAAAGACGACAAAATGAATATGAAGAGAAACTTACACCTGTAAAAAGTTGAAAGAGTAACAATTTTTGTGTAAACCTTAGAGATCCAAAAGTAAAAAACTCAAAATAAATCACTTATATTGTTGTTCTTTAAAGAATTGTGTTGATGTGAATAATTGTTTGTCTCCTGATATTCTATTTGGTATTTGGGTATTTCTTTTTAAAGGTTTCATTACAAAAAATTAAGTCATTTTAAGAAAAGGAGACCATGCTTATCTGTTTTCCTATTTGCAAGTGTTGAAGTTCTGAAGCTCAGGTTTTGAGAAATGATACTATTCAACAGCAAGTGCTGACTCAGTTTGGTTAGGATATTTCCTACTCTCTGGGGTTAAATACGTTAAGAAATAGTTTTTTTCCCCCTCACTTTTATTTTGTTACAAGAGTTTCTAGCCATAAGTCTAATCTTGCTTCTAAAGGTACGTATTACAAAGCATAGGGAACTAATTTTAATGTTTGTTTGTATATTCTATGTTTAATTGAAAGGTACAAAACCGTTTTTAAAAAGGATTAAAACTAAATATTAAATTCTAAATTTACACTGAGAATAAAATACATTTACTTATCAAGTTTCTAATAATGCATTTCAGGTGAAAATGTTTTTAGTGTTATGTTGCGTTTCGGTTTACTTGCCATACAGTGGCATGATTTCCTTTTAATCCTGTAAGGTTGATAAAGTTCCTTAATATATAATAATATAATATAATAGTATAGTATAGTATAATATAATTTCTAAAGCTATAATTCAAATGCTAATGGTTTCAAATTGATCTAATTGTGTACAGACTGCAGCATTTTGCCCTTGCTGCTGTAAATTATCCCTTGAAAGCAAAAGTTAGACATATAACCTGCACCAATTTTAACAACAACAGGCTCTGTTTACTTCACTGTTTCAAGGTTAACATATAATCATTGATTTCCGAATCCGTACCACCACCTAATTACCCACGAATCCATTTGTTTCCCCAAGTGGCCTGTTTCAATACTTCACTCTTGTAAGGCTATTTTTCAAAAATGAAACCATTGTAAACGTCTCGGACAGGATTTACCTCTTTTATCTTTACTGTAACTGTGGCTTTATTTCCATTAAAGGCCTTAATTTAAAAAAATAAGTAAAACAGATAAAGACGTATTTAAGCAAAACTGTCTCAAGGTATGTTTTGATTAATGTTCTACAACTAATCCACCTATATTTATGTCATTTCTCTTTCATTTTGATATTTTCTAACTTGTGGACATTATGCTAAGTGCTCATTTTATGATGTACTTTGTAAGCGCATGAAGATCTCAGCATTTAAATGCACTCAGTGGGAAGCAAACATGTTGCTGTTTTCCTTTTTACCAGTGTTCCCACTGGTAATAAGATCAAAACCTACACTCTGCACGTTAAACACAAACAATGCAAAACACAAAAATGCTCACACACATCATCTCAGTATTGTAAAGTGAGTAGTTCAACATCAGTAGCTCCCCTTGTGGCAACTTGAAAGCTGTTTCTGTTTGACTCTTGAATTTATAACAATTCAGCTATCCCTTAATTTGTCTTTCTGCTACAACTATGCAGGCTCTGCCATGATTCAGATGAGATTTTGCCTGAACCGATTCATTCAGGGTTAATTTGGCTGATTATTATAGTTTCCCTTTTCTCAGAGTCTAAGCAGAAGACATTGTCACTAACTGTGAATGATGACCCAGAAGGCAGAGGTGGAAATGCAGTGGTAGATAATTTTTATTTGTAGGATTTAAATCTGACTTGACAGTGAATACTATAACCGAAATGGAGGCGCGAGAAAACAACAGAATAATAAGCGACACGAGAACCGATCAAGAAACTAGGAATGAACAAATAAACAAACTGGGAGAAGGACCAGATGAAAACAAACTGAGGATACAACTAAAAAAACGAAACAACCTAACAACCTAACACAATGACTGAGGTAAGCAGGTTAACACAAGGGAGGGAGAGCAATGTTCCAGCGGTGAGTGAAGGAATGAGCTTGGTTTAAATACTACTAATACATGTGAATAGTGACCTAGATTACATAAATGATTACAGCTGTGATAATGAGGAAGTGGACAAAGAGAGAACAGAGCGGAACAGAGGAAGAAACAGGGAGTGGAGAAAACACAATACTAACAACAACAATAATAACAATAATAATATTGGACAACAGAACTGCTAGATAAACTAAAATGAAAACATACGCTGAACCTAACAAGAAATAATAAAGAGAACGTTAACTAATCACAACACAGAATACATAAGCCACTAACCCAAATCAAACAACAACAAAAGACAAAGGGGATCATGACAGGCATTACCTTTGTATTTTACAACCTAGGTGTTTGATTTATTACCATGGTTGCCTGCATGTTGTGAGGTACTTTTCCCATCAGTTTCCTAATTGCTATAAAGTTATTGTCACACAGAAAGCTATTCCCTCAAATTGATTAAAAAAAATAACATTCTTTTTTAAAGCTAACTTCACCTCGGGCAGAATTTATTGGTCTATCCAGTTTCTTAATCTCAGTCCTTTCTGCTTCTCGTTCCCTTGTCGCCTCTCCTCCCTCAGTGGAGCCTCTCATTAATGCTAAACTGTTTTATTTATTTATTTATTTATTTTTTGCAAATCTGAGTAATTTCTGTTTGTGCATGCCAGATGTGGTTGTTTGATTTCACAATATTTTGAAAGGAAATGGAAATTTCATCTCAAAACATTTTAGTGTGTAGGGGCCTTTATTTTTTGGTTCATGTTGTAACATCCATAAGCTTTTAAACATTTTTAGTGGGATATTATGCAGAAGGAAAATTGTGCATGGTTTTCAAAATTATATAACAAATGAAAAGTGTGTATTTTGTCCTACTAAGCTCACTCTTTGTTGGAAGCCTCTTCAACATTTTACATCTTGAAGCTGAATTGCTTTTTCTTTATTTAGACCAAGCTCAGTAACAAAATCTTAACTTGCTTTAGATACTTAATAACATTTCAATCTGAGCTGTTTCTCCGATAGATCTTGTTGTTTGTTTAGTCATAATTTTGCTGGTAGAGAAAAGTCTACTTGTGACTGATTTTTTCCCCCCCAAAAGCTCTCTTTTTTTAACTTTTATGTTAAACTCTTAAGATCATTCCTCACCTGCTGGAGGAGAGCTCCTATGCCATGATGGTATGGTTGTTATCAGCCCTGACCTAATTTCTTCCACTCTTTTAGGCCACTTTCTTATGAGCATAACTACTAGTTGGGCTGTCACAGATTCCCCCATCTGAAGATCTCTGCTGCTCCTCCGGATTTACCAGATGCCCTTTGGCTGCTTTGTTAGTTAATGCTTTGAGGTGATAAAAATACAAAGTTAGTTTTCTTTTGGTTGAAATTGAGAACATAAGCCATGTTAGAACCTACATCTGTGTAGGCATTTGCAAGAGATTTAAAAAAAGGTGCATCACTGAAGATCAGAATATATTTGCAGTCTTTCCCTTTTAAGCATCTAATTTCAGCATCTTAGCATCACTGTTAACCTCTAATGGGGGAAAAAAATCTGTCGGGGCTGCAGCATCAGAGATACTGGCGGGACGACTTAGACACAGAAATGTTGGAGCTGCAGTAGACTGGTTAAAGTTATTATGGGTGACCCATCCGAATTACACACTTAAAAGCATAACCTCTTACACACATGTCCATTCATACAAGAGCACACATACATGTGAACACTAGGACAGCTTGTTCTGTCACCAGCCTTATCAAGACCTTCATTATGCTTCACAGTCCTTGGTAATTAAGTGTCCTTTGCTCTGCCTGCCTCTCTTTTCCACGGTAGAGAAATAGACCTGTCACTATTTGGCCACTTGAAGATTCAACAAATGCTAAGCAGTAATGGCTTGCTTTCTATCTTGAAATGCATTGCATTGACTGCAGGGACAATTTCAAAAGAAGCTATTTTTTCTCCCATGTTCTTTTTCTTCTCCTCTCTTATATTTGACTTCTACCTCCAACACCTGCTTAAAACTTTGGCATGGCAGTTTCCGGTTACTGAATGGGAAAAGTCAATGAGCTTACTATCTTCATGGAAAATGGAAAGCAGTAAAAAGAAATGCAGAGCTGTGAAAGACAGAAGGAAAATATGAGAAATTAGTTTGCAGATAAGGTCGAAAAGCAGGAAAAACCATAAGTGGTTGAACTAGAGGGGAAAAAAAACAGGGAATAGAGATTGAGAGTTTGTGGCCTGTGGTTAATCCCCATTTTACTGATCTGGCAGTTACATGGCAGCTGAGACTAACACACTGCCAGGACTGGATCTCCAGCTGCCTCCCCTTGCCCTCCCTTTTCATCTGAAACAATTATTCATGCCACTTATTTGTTGTTCTGACCTGCTTACTCTAAATCACAGATGATGGGATGGCTTGTTTGGATTTTATCCCACTATGTGCTGTGCAGAAAGTGCACCAGTCTGTCACATGGCCTTCAAGTAGGTTTTTTCAGCAGCACACTTCTTGTACTGTTAATAAGCTGCTATAATAATGTGTAATCCAATATGTCTCATTAACATTAACAGCAGTCAAGGGCAGTGCATAGACATCATGGATGAAATGTCTGTAAAGCAGAGGATTTGCAGTTAAGTAGTCTGGCGGTGAATGGACTGCTTAGGACTTGCATCAGAGAACTCATTCCACAGACAGCGTGCTGCATGATGCCGTGGGGTCGCGCTGAGCTGTCATGGACCAATGATCTATTTCTCTACCTGTCAACCTCCTCAAAGAGAATGGGACAGAAAGAGGAAAGAGTCGCCTTACTATCACCTCCTCTTCACTTGGTCTCATCCTCACGTTTTCTTTTTGCTGATTCTCCTGGATACTCAGCTTTGAAATCCAGTGAGTTGTATCCTTGGACAAGAGCTTCTTCTTAAACCGGTAAATTTAAATTAGATGTGACATTGATTTTCACTCATTTTACACTCATTTTTCTGTAAACATGTTTAAGGTTTTCTTCTTTTTTTGCAATCAAAGAAAGTTTCACAGAAATAAATAAATGTTTCCATGTATTTTTCCATATCCATTTATTTCTTGCTTTTTTGGTTCTAGTTTCTGTTGCCCATGTCTTGAAATGTCCAGTTTTTTAAACAGTTTCCCTTGTATTGACAAGAGACAATAAGATAAAAAGTTAGTTTTCACTAAATCAATATATAACTTAACCTTAAGTTAAATAAATCATAGTTTCAATTAAAATAAATACCTAGGATCAAGGCAAGGCAATGTAACCATTTGCTAGGACAGATGTGGAACTTTATTGAATGTTTTTTAATACATGTAGTTTTACAATATACTTCTGGGAGCATCCCTGTCTCAGCTTATGTAAGAATCCTTATATCCAACACTAAAACACGGTTTTTCTGTACATAATAGAGTTGTAACTATTCAGCACTCAATGTGAGAATGAATACTTTGTCTATTGATAAACTACAAAACTAGGATCTACTTCATCAAAACGAGTTACAAATAACAGTTATATCAAACAAGATAAATTATCTTTTCAATGGCATCTTGACAAACTTAAATTTACCAGATTACATAAAAGACAATTTTCTTTTTTTCTTTTTCTGAATTTCTGCTATGACTTTTTTCTATTACATTTTGGGTTTCTGTCCACAAGTTTTCCACATTAGTTTGCTGCAGTTTTGGTCCTGACCTACCTGACCGAACTGTTGTAACCGAGTAAGGTTTCTAGGCCTTTTTGTTCTCACACATCTGTGGGATTGTTTAGAATTTGACACCTTTTCTTAGTTGTATTTAAACCTTTTTTTCGGGTGTTTAGGTTAAATATCCCGTCGGAACCTTTTGTCTGGTGTCTTGAGAAGTTATTTTATTTTGCAAAGTGCTCATGTGTCTTCCCTCATATTTCAGTCTTATAAACATCCTCTTAGGCTTGCAAGTTCCCCCTCTTTTCCTCCGAATGTTGTGATGGTCATTATGAGCAAACACTTTTATTTTTTTATTAAATAAGACCACAAATGACATCACATCACATTTACAAACTGTAATATTACTTTTTTGGAGGGGAAAATAATCACTCGAAATGGTTCCTATTCCTTCTTTAAGAGGACTTGTTTTATTGTGGAAAATTGTGTTCTTTCCCAACTCCAATTAGCATCTTCACAAGGCCTTGCAATTTTTCTCTGGGGTTTTTATGCCCATTTCTCAGCAAAACAAGTTTCTCACCAGGACCTTGAGCAGCACTATTGTTTAACATCACCGTGATTTTTACAGTTTTTTAAAAAAACGAAAAAATAATGTGATCAGAGAATTGCTCACAAGGCAATGGACACAACGGTCCACAGTGAACTATATATACAATATTTTGGCTGATTTCTTTTGATTTGTGCCATGATGTTACGAACTAAAGCAGTAGCAAAGGTGCTTCCATCTACTTTCCTAAATGATTTATTCAAATAGCAATTTTGTGTCTTCCTTTTCGACAAAAGTAACCAAAAAATGTTGTTTATTCTAAATCTTTTAAGGGATCAGTAATGAATGATTAGGTTTACATTTCCTAAAAACATGCTTTTATTAAGTCCTTAATAACTTAAATAACAGCTGAACCTGTGTTTTATGTTGGTTGACTAAAAGGCCTGATTGCCTTTAAGTAGACCGTACAACTCATAGGAAATCTGAGAAGGGAATGTAATAGCAGAAAATTTCAACATGGGTGCACTAATTTTTATTAAGAAGTCATGCGTGGAAGAAAATGCAACATCTTGTTAATATTCTCACTTTTTAAAAAAAAAGGACAATATGAAGACATGTATACATTTGTTTCCAGTTTTTCTGTTCTGGCTTTGCTAACCAGTCCAATGATATTCACAAAGCAAATGTAAACATGCAGTTTGACTATACAGTTCTATACACCTCTATCAATTTTGGGAAACAGTTCAACGTGTTTAATCTACACATCATTATAAGGAAGAATTTAAACTGAGTAAGTATTTTCAGTTTAATTTGAACATTTTGGATTGGCATGGGTAATAATCAATGGTCATTAAGTACTGTGAAAAGCTTATTGTTGGCTACCCCAAGTGTCCGCACTAAGTTGTTGATTGTAAGCAATTTTAGCACGTTTAAATAATGTGTCTTGTTTCGCAATTTGTTCCTGTTTCTTCCATAGCAAACACCGCTTTTTAATTCATGTAGCTAATTTCAATTCAAACCCCGTGAACGACTGTCAAAAGGCTTCCATCATTCGAGTTTCGTTCCATCATAGAGTGAGAGGGCAGTTCGAATGCACTGAGGCCTCTGCCTGCCGGATAAATAGGGCTGCTCTGTAGTAGATAATGGCTGAGTCACATATTATATTTATCCAACTCAATAAAGCAGGAGCAGGCAGGCAGATTACTCTGCCCTGAGTCAAGGAGATAATGATATCTGGCTGCTAGCTGGCCCAGAACAGGCTCCAGACAGACCAACAGGCAGGGAGACTGACAGAGAATGCTGCTCAAGGAGTTGTACAGAGATGCTGTTGCCATGAGATTTTTGTGGCCTCCCAAAGCCAGAGGCTGCTAGTGTCAAAGCTTTACTGTGCCATGAATGTCACCTTTCTCATTACCTGCCACCATCCATATATCTTTCTTCTACTCTTAAGCAACATTGAATTTGCTTGTGAGATGGTAAATTCCCAAATCTACATTCTGCAGATGGCATATTTTATTTTCACAGGATATATATTGAGGATCCTTATTTTGGTACATACCAGGATGCCCATTTTATTTGTTGTCCCCAGTTCCAATACATGTCTATGCATTTTAAAACTGACTCTTTGCAGGCCCTGAAATGACAGATAGATAACAACATAAAACATTAATTCCTCCATTGTTATATTAATCATGATAAGTTTTGTCTCATGCTAAAATCCCTTTATAATTTTAATAAATGCATTGTCATATGGTTCATATGAAGGAACAATCCAGATTGGTTTTAAATTGTTAACTAAGTCCTGCTCTTTCCTATATTTTTCAGCTCTGAATAATCACCTCCACTCTGGTGATTTATTTTACATTTTTAAGTGTTTAAAAGCTCAAAATTATTGAGCCACATTTAGAACAAGGCAACACAAAGACCCACAGAGGTGCAACCTCTGCACAGACAACTCCCTCAGCTTCGGAGAGAGACACCTGAATCTCACTTTGTTTCACTTTATCTTCTGAATGCCTCTCCTTGGTCATAAAGCTCTCCATTTACCCAACCCCATCCCACAGTCCATTCCAATTTCTAGCTCTTTGAAAGTGACAAATGATAAGGATGGATTATCGTGAGAGCCAAGAATTCCTCAGGATAATCCTTCACAGACAAAAGACTGGAACATGCTGGCTTTTTTTAAAAGAGACTCAAAGTGCTGGTTTGTTGGGCACAGCTGTTTGTCTTTCTAATTTTGCTTTATTCAAGGCTCTAGAGAGACATGATTTGAGTCGGTGCTTTTTTGCGCTCTCTGTATTAAGTCACTTCTCTCTTTCTCCGCTCTCCAGTGATTGCTATAAAAATGTCTCTGTGATTACTCAAGCTCTGATTGGAATGCTGCAGCTCAGTAAAACTGTCTTTGCAGAATAATGCAACCAAGCCATTCTGCTGGAATTAAACAAGTTGTGTTGACCATTCGTTTTGCTTTTTATATCCCAGCACTAACATTTAGGCTGATTTGTTGTTTGCAAGGGTAGTAAAGAGACTAAAAATATTTTTTTTTACTGATTTTAAATAAAACATTAAACAGGTAACTAGAAAAAAAT
Organism: Orestias chungarensis; assembly: GCA_032876305.1. Taxonomy (NCBI): domain Eukaryota; kingdom Metazoa; phylum Chordata; class Actinopteri; order Cyprinodontiformes; family Cyprinodontidae; genus Orestias; species Orestias chungarensis. Next base: position 2,693,338 of record JAVLVB010000524.1, read on the forward strand.
AATATTCACATATGTTTTGTTTGTATTATTCCGTTAGTATTAATAGGCTTTCATTGCATTCTAATACACCTTACAGTAAACTTACATATCCTTATTTATTTGCAATATATATTAGTCAACATATTTTTATGATACTGAAGGTAGTTTATATAATATGAGACACCTTATGCAGAAACATCAGAACATTTTTGAAAAGTCATATTTTGAGTTTACTATCATCAGTAATGCAGTACATTTGTAATGGATATCTGTTTTTTGTGTGAACACTAGATTATATACGTTTTCAAAATTATGTGTACCTTTTTGTTAAATGTTTGATTTTGGTCCTCATAACAAAATAAGCTTCAACTTGGTAATGTTAGTTTCAGAAAGTATAAATATTTATAGGAATACTCCTTTATCAGCTTCTAAAGGCAACAGCCATTACTTGCGCTCTGAACCACAGAAACAATGGTCAAACTGTTATTTTGTCTCTTTTGTCATGAGGATGTAGGAGGACCAAAGTTCGAGCCGATGCCAGAGGTTTTGATGAAATAAATATTTAATGAATGAGACAAATAACTTACAAAAACAGAAGATAAATTCACAGGGAACCAGGTAAATGGTCAACATGAGGCAAACACAGAAGTAATGTAACAATATTTCAAGTAATAATAAAAACTATTATTGTTATTATATGCTAACATAACAATGTGGAAGAATAAGCAGAACAATGGGGAGATCCAAAAGTAAAAGTGTGAATGAGAGAAGTGCCAGGGAGGTAAACAGAAAAAGTTGCTGACAGATAAGAAGGTAAACATTAACACGGCAAAGGCAGAACATAAATCTAATAAAGAACTAATAAGCAATGGAACATCAAAAATAAACAGAGAACATGATCTAACTAAACTAGCCAAAAACAGATTGATATAAAAAACAGGAATAAATCTGATCTATTAAAATAAGGAAGGTAAATAGATTATAGCTAAAGCCAAATACAAAGAACACCTGATGATCAAGGCTATGAACCCACAACAACTTACGGCCATTTTAGTAGTTATAATAAAAACACGCAAAAAAGTATTTTAATTAGTTTACATATTAGAAAAATTAGAGAGAAAAATCCTCTAAAAAAGAAACAGCATTTTAAAAATTCAGCTTTTGAGCAAGAAGTTGCTGGAAAATAAGGGTTTTGCGAATATTAAATATATTTTTCCATACTTTACCTTTGATTTTTTTTATAGCAAATAAGAAAATTAGCGGACGTATCTTTACTGAAGCAATATACTAGCTTTGTAATCCTTAGAAAAGGTGGATTCTTACATTAACGCTGGGATTTCTCAAAGACTGCCAACATTTCCAAACAAAGGAACACCCATGTTTTTAAATAGAGTTCATGCCCGAGCTTTTTAGGAATATTTAAATGTATTAAATAAGTCAGTATAAATCACAGCACTAGTTACTTATTGCAGATTGGAGATGCTTCAGAAGCAGGGCCGGCCCAAGCCTCCATGGGGCCCTAAGCGGTATTGGATTTTGGGGCCCTCAATTTCAGTCAATATCACTTGTTGATATTTCACACACCTACAATAAATGTAATGCAGCTATAGCAGTGTTGTTTAATTTTGTAATGACAGCCAAACATGTCTTTACACAAGTATGTGCTTTATCTCCAAAGGCAAAATAATCAGGAACATAAGTAATACCATTGCAATAATATTATGAATAGTATCAAATTAAGAATGATAAACCATGTCCAGGGTGCCACATATGTGTTTTTTGTTTATCTTAAAGGCTAACACATCTAGTTACAAGAGTGGCCTGGGTTTAATTTAAAGAACATTCCAACATTTTGGTTTTAAAAAGTTCAACAGTAATGTGCAACAATATGTTGTAGGGCAAGAACAAAAACAAAAACATGCAACAAGTAACACTTAGATATATAAAAGTAACAAAAATCTCGGCCTAACGCTCCAGGATGCTACGAAAATTGCCTCAGGGCAGAGGAAATAAAGCTGCAACCAATGCATTCATGATAAAACCCAAAACGGCGAGGATGCGTGAAGGTGGGTAGAGAGAAACGTTAAACATACGGGAAATTTAGATGTTAGTTCATCACTGAGGAAAGGGTCTAAAATCCTACTCTATTATGTGATAACTCTTTTGAGTGTCTTCAGGTTAGTTTTTTTTTTATTATTATTGGACAGATTTACCTTCTAGCCTTTGCAACACTTTCTAAAAAAAATATAAAAAACCCCCAGATCTATTCAGTCAAGGCATGGGCCGGCTGGAGCTAACGACAACGTTTCCTAAAAGAAGGCGGTTTTAAAGATGGCTAAAAACTATAAAAATCCTCTCGATGAGAGATAAAAAAATAGAAATCAACAGAACAGAGTTTAATACGTCAATGTCCCTCCCAAACCGGTTCCTGACAAGCAGCATTCAGAAACAATAACGAGTAACTGATACTTGATTGATGATAAAAAGACTAAGCCTTCCCCGCTTCCCACTAACTGCTGAGCACTGCTGCTCAGCTGTCTCAAAAGGTGCGCAACCCCTTTTTCTTGTTTACAATAAACCCTAATTTACCTTTCTGCATCACCCATCACTTCAGTTTATAACCAGCTAATAATGTCTGCTTGTTTAATTCTATAAAAAGCTGAACAATAAACTTGATGCCTGGTAAGCAGCGGTACCCGGATAATAGATACCTGTTGTACTTTTACTTCATCCTTATTTTATTATTGGTTTATTTTTAATCTGAATTGTTATGTCACAAACCACCAATTGCCGTTACATTTGTAACAGTTGTTTTTTTTAATCAATAGATGCTATTGTATCATGTTATAAACAGCTGTCATACTAGTGCAAAAACAAACAGAATAAAGCACCTCTAGTATATTCATAACTAATATTGAGATAGATATTTTTTTCCACATTTCTATACACTTATTAGGACAGATCAAGCTAAAAACATCAGCTGAATTTTTTGTCCAGAATACGCCAATCCAAAAAATAGTTCCACCCTTGCCACAGAACCTATTTAAAATTAGGCATTAGTAATTTTCTTGGTCTTTTGCTTTCAGGTGTCGGATACAAAGCCAGAAACTTTAACATTCATACTGACACTAAAATGTATAGCCAAAATGTAGCTTTTATTGCCATCTTAGACTCAATTGGCTTTGTTTAAACAATCTACAGACCTATGCACTGCCAAAGTGAGAGCTAACTTTGTGGTAGCTCCGTGCTTAGATCTAACTAAACTGTTTGTTGAAGCATGCTGACTGGATAAATTCATTTTAAACTGTATTACATAGTCAGAAAGTCAAATGTGGTTGAGAAGCAACAGGCTCCGAGAAAGATGGTGGCTGTAGAGGGTGTAAACTACTGTATGCTCCCTTTTTAGTTACATAGATTCAGTCTCATAAATCTCTTCAACACCTGATCAAAGGTGTATTTTGAGACACAAATTGAGTGCAGGAAGGATGTCTCTGTGTTTCAGGGCGTAGGATTCCAGGCCTCCCTGCTCTGCCCCTGGCAAAAGGCTGTGATCCCCTTGGAATATTTGACAATTTCCATCCATCTTTTTGGCATTAAGTGTCTTGTCATCTCTGCTAAGGATCTTCACTTTGTCAACCAAACCAGGGTGAGCACTTCTTGTTGCTGCCTTGTTGCTGAAATAACCGCAACCACGGCAGTTTTTATATCAGCTTAATAAAAAAAAAGACATCAAAAGAGATTGTGATAGCTTGAACTCATTCGGATGTGTTTCGCGACCTGTCCAGGAATGTTCTCATAAAAATTTTTAACAAAGATTGCCTGTGAAATGCCAAAGATATTTTTAAACCTTTTTTTTCCCCAAAGGACAACAAAGAGGATAGAAAAAGATATTCTGATCTAAGCAATAAAAGTCTATCAACAAACTTAAAAGCTGATGTTTAAAAACTATATAAAAACGCTGCTGGAAAGACCTGTTACAGACCTATTTTGTCTACTTGATTGCTTGAAGAGCTTTTTGTCCAGGCCGCACTGTAATCAACTCCGATTAGCCATTGCTTCCAAAATGATCTGGTTTTTCCTTCCACCACCAACACTAAAATTCGTTATGTTTGTCTTAGAAAAGCCTGCTTTCTTCTTGTTTGAGGATATTCCCGTAGTCTTCAATAGTAGTGTTAATTCAGTTTAAAATTTTTTCCTGTTTTTAAGAAACTCCTCTGGAGGATTTTCAAAGATTTTAGTGCAAAGTTTCCTGAAATACCACTGAGTACTTCCGATTGTCTCACATGTGCTGTTCTGCATTTGTCTATCACCTATTAGAGACAGTATACAACCTAAGTGTCTCTTTGGCACAGAGTAATTTGCTCTCTGCGTCTCCTTCTTGCTCCTTTTCTCTTCTGGCTTTTACTTAGTTCAGAGCAGATGGTTATTAAGTCTGAGCTTCCCCTCTCAAACCTATTTTCCGATTCTTCAATGTTTGTGCTAAGTGGAGACCTTGAACACTACGACCAGTTCATCCGCTTCATTGCAGTCCCTCCAGACTTCTTTTAAAGGTGCTTTCATTTAATCATTTCTTTAAAAAGATTTTTTTTCTAGGGCCGTACAAGGTCACAGATCACATCAGAGTTGCTTTCCGACTCAGTGACCATTTAATCAAGCCGAGGTCCATTTCTCAGCTGCTCTTTTCAGACCACCTTTTCTTCCTTGGGCTCAGGGGTGAACTTTGGGGCCCTGGTCCTCAAAATCCTATTCCTTCTAAGGCTTTTGATAGGACTGGGTAACTTACATCTATTCACAGGTATTTAGAGCTTCACTAGGTTCTCTGTTCGCCCAAACGCCAAACTGAAGTATTGGGCCTTGACCCAAACTACAGTCCATTAGAAAACAGTTCCTCCATAAATTCAAGATTAAAGAGCTAGTCCCGCCGAAAGCATATTTTTACCCTTAAATTTGTATTTTGCTGCTTTTACTGTATATATAGTAGAGTGTATTAGTGACTGATATTAATTTAGAGGAATTTCTTGTTCATTTTGTTTGTGCTTGTTTAATTTAATAGTACCGTTAGCTTTAACAGTGGATATTAATTGATACTTTACTCCATTTTTTAAGGTCTTTTACGAAATCCTGCAGCATCAAAAAGATGTAAAATTAATAAGCAGCATGTTTTTTTTTGTATGAAACAATCCAGACTGGCAATGTCTGGTCTACAGCCGCCGCTTGAAGTTTTTGCATTTAGCAATCCAACTTTGCAGGCGCCAATACATTCTAGGTTTTTTTTACATTACTGTGATACTTCTTCTTCGATGATTAACTAGTAGCACTCATTGACTCTGGTGGGTTAACAGTTTAAAATGGAATAAGATAGATTCTTTTTTGGGTGTAAAGATTTCAACAAATCATTTTAAAATATTTTAGGTTTTATGTAATTTAAAGCGTATTTAAATGTTTCATTTCATTTTAAGAATAAATAAATTGTGAAGTCATGTGTGTAAGTGAACATAAGCATTAATAAATCTTGAAATTGTGAAACATCTTCTAGGTAATTCCATTAGTTTTTGGTCCAATTTATTAAGAATAATGTCTGATAGTTCTAGTTCTGATAGAGCAGGTGTCTGACACCACTGTCTTATTTATTGATTTTCTTATTCATTAATTTACTTATTTAGTAAATAAGTTAAATTAGTAAACTATAGATATATCCTAGAGACCAGAAATTATTGTTACTTCCTTTTATACTAAGGTTCTTTTGAACTGGTGACATTATTACCGTGTTTGTGGAACAAGTGAATTTGTGAAGAACCTGCATGGATTTTACAAATAAAAAATAAAAAGCACAAAATTAATGGTATTACAATCTCAATAATAATCTAAAGAAGTAAGTTCAGTCATATTCACAGATATTTATGAAATACCCGTTGTTTAAACTCTGAAGGGCAGCATCTACTCACTGTGACTCATATTTTATTAAATATGATGGAAATTCTTAAGTCAGTGTGAAGTCAATGGATCAGTGGGATTTTTTAATTAGCTCAATAAAGATTCACTTTTTCAATTGTAAAGTGTTTTTGGTTTTTAAAATGTGCTGCATGCTTTATTATCTGATCTGTTGGTCTCGGCCATGTGTGTTAGTGTTGCTTTATTGATCTATTTTGCTGCGAGTCGGTAATGGGTGTGGTGTTTTCCATGCTTATCAGACCATAATCAGTCAGCTGAAGAAAACCTATCACATTTTGCTACGCATGATGTTCCAAAAGTTATATATTGAAAACATTTTGTGTTTTTTTCTTTGCTTTCTTTGTGATGATGCATTTCCCTAAAGAAATACTGACAATACTTTTCTACAGAATCATTAAAGGAGGACATTGTTCACACCGCTCCCCTTCAGTCGTCCCTTCAGTTGCCTGTTTTTTTAATCTTTTCTATGTTCTCTTGTAGTCATTGCAGCAAAGTTGCCAATTTTGATTATTTTTCATCCACAGAAAATAAACAGACCAATCATTTGGGGCTGATAGAAAATGCCACAGCAAAAATTTCCGCCGTGCTATATTTTAATTGACCCTCTTAGAGAGAAATAAGGCTGTGTGTGTTGTGTCTAAGTGTATCAATCCGCATATGTTGATGAGCTCAACCGAGAACATGCTTTTTCAAAGCATCTTCACAAAGACACAACAAAACCTTAGTGCTCCTTTAACAATCGGAACCACTTCGTAATTACTCTCCCACATCTCCTTCAATTCTTTCCTCATCTCACGGTACAGCTCAGTTTTGTATTACTCCTTTCTGTCTCACTGTCAACAGGGACTGCCACATCTAAGATCTATTCTTCTTTACCTCTCGCCTAAGCATTGCTGAAATTCTTGAGAACCGCCTTTAGACTCTGTCATCCATGCAAGCCCTACAGCATTCACTGTCTCTAATATTAGAGCCAGTCACATCTTACTGGCAGTTTTTTTTCCTTCTTTGGTTAAACTTTTATATGTCAGCACCCTCCTTGTTTGTTTACACCTTTTATGGTCTACCCACTCACTCCTACGGTCTGAGTATGCCTATTCAAATGGTCACAAATCTGTGGCCCTTTTGACTCTCTACAGTTATTAGTACATTTGGCTAAACGAAAGAGAAAAAGTACATTTTTTAATAAGAAGTAATAAAAATGACAATTTTAACAGATTTTATAAGCTGTTTAGATTGAATTACGGTACACACTATACCACTAAGAGTGCATGTAATGTTTTAGAAGTCATTTTCTAATAATTAGTTGTAGATGGTTATTACATTTATTGTTCATAATTTGTATAATTTACGGAAAATAATTATTTGAACTCCAATATTTTAAATTCTAAACACACCTTTTTCGGCTTCAAAGCAAGTAGAGAAGTAGTCCTTCTCTGCCGTGATACACAGATGTGGCAATAACCTATATGTTACCAATACATGCTAAACTTTGCAACTCTGCTGCAGAATTACATCCATTTGAAATGACAGATTTTATTGGAGCAAAATATATTTACGAACTGAATATATTTGATTGCCACACGAGTTTTTTTAAAGACGCCAGATTTTCCATGCTGTGCTTTATGTAACCTTGGACAATATGACCTTCAGTCTAGAAATAGTTTGCCCAATGCAAACTGGGTATTTTCTTAGCCCCTAATGTATTTTGACACCAGGCCCTCATATATTTAGGATATCTTGGTCATAGCAGGTTCTTGTTATTTCATGCGAAGCCAAGGATTGTAAAAGTAATACGCCTAACTGATCTGATCCTGATGAATGTACATATATTATTAGATGTCTAAGTAAGTCAAGTATTAATTCAATTAAGTTTAAAAGCTGATGTGACTGAGGAAATCAGTCTTTTATTTGACTGTGATTTGCTATAGCATTGTACATACCTAACACCTGCAGGACACCTGGAGTTTGAGAATCAGGTAACCGTCCTCTGTTGTAGATGTTTAGTTGAGTTAATTGCAGCTAAAAGCAAAGGTCAGATCACATTTTTTAGTTTTTGTGTAAATTAATCATTAGTGTTTTGACAACAGATTCAGCTCACAAGTCAACATCATGCACATTTGTTGAGAGTAATCGTAAACGTTTTCCTATATTTAGTTTGGTTTTGGCTAAAAAACAGTTTGTTGTGTAGTTGTATTCTAGTTGTGCTTAAATCTCCTGAACAATCAAATGGGTTCAAGTAATGCCTTGATTAGACTGATGAGTGTCACCTGTAGACTTGAGTGTTTGAGAAACAAACACAACGACAGACTTGAGAGGAAATGTTAAGCTTTTGAAAGAAAAGCACAGAGCGCAACAACAACAAACCCACAGAAGGCAGCTGTAACTGGTATCTGCTCTGCTGGCCTACAAAGGTTACCTATCTGGGTTAAATTGCTTCTATCCCTTCAGAGACAAAATATTGTACCTCACTTGGTATTTTGTTGCACTTTCTATCTCTGCTTCCCAGTGGGATACAGGATAGAAAGGTGCTTCCAGAAGGTATAATTTACTGGTAGGCAAGGTGAACTAACTGGATCATTGTTCTCTCTTGCCTGCTAAGACCAGTGCATGCATCATTGTTTTCAGTTAGATTCTTTAGGTGCAGAAATAATCCCTTTAACTATATTGAATCGGCTTCATATGACCACCAAGCCAAGATAATGTATGTGTATACCACTGATGATACAGTTACAGTATATACAAAGAAGCAAATTGTAACAACTTTACTGTCCTCTACTGGTCACAGCTACGCCCAGTTTGCACCCTATTTTCACTAATTTCCATCTGAAATATTTTAAGTTGTTCTGCTAAATTCCAATAAACATTGTTTGGTTGTTTTAGCTCTAAATATTTTTTTTACATCATTAATACACTTATATAGTTAGAGGTAAGTTAAACAGTTTCTTCATGAGATGAAATTTTTGGCAATGATGTTTAGAAAAATATAAATAGTCCACATGAACAATCTTGTAGGGGGGCTATTGGCAAATTATCTAATACAGTCGAACACACTGAAGTAAATCCTTAGTTTAACACCTGTAATAGGCTACTTACTAGATGGCAACTAAAGTAGAGGCTAAGTCCTGTCATGGTAATCACAGAGTTCTAGAAAAGTGTTTCTATTTTGGTTGATAGTTTTCTTTATCTGGTGTATAAGTAGTCAATGATTGATTGAGACAATGCAGCTCTGCCTTTTGGACAAACTGCAGCCTGACAATTGCATATGTTTTCTTCTGCTGCCTTGCATCCTAAACAGATTGCCTGAAATGCTGGCATGCTGCAGAATATTTGAAGAAAGCAGATGATTCTGTGCTGTGGCATATGGCATTCTCAGCATTCATCCCGAATGCTGTATCTCAGCATTCTGCTTCTCTCTAAAGGTTGTTGGGTGATTGCCCTCACTGGGTCTCAACACTGACCTGTGACATCACTTCCTGCTGATCCAGCACACAGCTGTCATAAATAAGACTCTGTCCTTCAGCCAAAACCCCAATCCTGTGATGTTGCTTCTATGAACCCAGACACATGTACACACACTTCCACATAGCCTTTGACCCTTGTTTTGTTCTGTGTTTTCAGCAAGCCTTCAAATTAGTCAGAATGTGTTATATCGGAGCGTGTCCAAGTGAAGACATGTGGAAGCTGCACTAAGAGAAGAGACCCTGAATATGTGCTGCCAGTTGTGCTAGACTCTCATTAACCTCCCCACCTCCTCTCTCTTTACCGAGTCTCCACCATAAGCTCATCCAGGCCTGAAGTGATTCATGTGCCTGTGAAGTGTCAGTAGCTATAAAGATGCCACCACTTCACTCGTTTTAATTGGAACCTTTGCTGTTGATGTGTGAACAGCTGCAGGATGGAGAAAGGATGATCTGTCAACCTTGCCCTCCATAGACCACCTAAGGTTAGATGGCATACTGTGGAGGAAACCCACAAAGCTCCTGTTTGTTGACGTTTCCATTCCTACACATGTGAATGTGTGGATTAATATGTAGTGGTAAAATGACGATGGTAAGAATGCTCATGTGGAGGAGTAGGAAGTCGATGTAAGAAGTGACTAGCGAAGGTTTATTTATAGACCCAGTATGGGGTTTACACGGTTACACCACTTGACATTGGCTGACTCATATAGTCGCACATTCAGATACTGGTGTGAATTCTTTAGTCTCCCTGCAGACACAAATCCATTATTCATTTAAAAATGACTCATTTTTTGCCCTCTGGCGCCTGGCAGTAGTGTGGTGCCTGACCAAAGGAGAGTGTTTTTGTAATTAATGCAGATTCTGCAAAGAAACAATAAGATTTTGGCTCTGATATCTAGCGGTAGAACAGTAGCTCTGACGAGATGTATTCCAATTTAACGTTGCCTCTTATTTCTTTTAGGGTCATCCACTATTCTTTCCTTAATCTATTTATTTCCTGAGTCTATTTAACTCCATCAATACTTATTTCATGAAAGGGTTTTTGTTTGGTCTAGTTTTCCTCCCCCGATACAATCAGATTTGTGTTTAAATAATTCTTGTTAACATGACTATGTCTTTTGTTATTGTTTTCAATCTGAAAAAATAACAATTTAAATTAAGGGACTATTTTGATCAACCTTTATGCTGTTGAGAAATAAAAAATTCTTACCAAAGCTTTTCCTTGACATCTGACCTAAATGTAACAGGCGACCTGATTGTCAATGCACATGTCTACATATTGACAGAAATATCAAGGAATGACCATCAATTACATGAATGGATGAGCTCCACAAACAATAAGACAAACTGAGACAAAAAAATTCACAGGTTTTACTTTTCTGAGTCGATACATTTCCAGTTGAAAGCATGTCATCTAATTCAAATATTTAATAGGGTGAGACATTGTTTTGCCTAGTACGCTATCAAATGGCAATCTAAATAACATTTACATCTAATTATGTTTATTGCTTTTTTTGAAGAGTGGCGTCAGCATTGTGTGCATATTAAAGTTTATATTTATTCTGCTCGCCAGCATGAATCCTCTGTAGGATTTGAAAATGAGTGAAAATATGAGGTACCTTCCGAGATTACTTTTAAAAAGTAGTGGTTGTAAGAAAAATCTACCAAATTTCTCATTTCTCAACAAATGTAACATTAATTGATGTGATAAATATTGGGAGTTTGCTTGCTACTTTGAACTTTGATGCTATTCTTTATGCAGATGACTTAATTTCCCCTCAAGATTATCTACGTTCTTAATCTTGTTGTTAGTGTCTATTGGGGGTGGATTGTTATCATCACTATTTTCTCTGTTTCAAACTTGCAGACATGTCCTGGATGTAGCTCTTTATCCTCAAAGCTGTCTTAAACATATTCTGATTAACCGCTGTTTCATTTTTGTTAACTAGTCTGCATAGGTAAGCTAACATCGTTAAAGGGTTACAGTGAAGTTTGTCATTTTTTACATGAAAGAAATACAACAATTTAAAGATTCAAAATCCTGTTGTTTTCAATATTGATGTGTTTCTCTTACCGTATTTTTGTGCAATTGTTATTACGTGGTTGAAGCAAATTTTCCAGGTGAAATAATGCGTTGCAGGAGTTTCAGCAGTGTATTATTTTTTTTAGCAGGCAGAATGTTGTTTGCTGTGCAACTTCTAGACTTGTATGTCTAACTTTTGGTCAAATTGTAATTTTTTTTTCCTGAAAATGGCAAGAATTTTTTGAGTTTACATTTATTTCTAGCTCCAACCTTACAAAATACCGTCTTTTTTCCAGAAAAGATAATAATGAAACCATTTAATTGCATTAACATAAAGCCTTTGAATGATCATTACCAAAAAATGGTAGTGATAATGAAGCAATTACAATTTTGAGACAGCAATTAGCCCGACACCTTCCTCCAATGCTATAATTGCTAACAGCAAGAGGGGTGTGGATGGATGTATTCGTTAGAAGTCTTTGAAGGAGCTGGAAGCAATAGAGAAGATGAAGATAGGGAAGATAGGCTGTCAAAGACCAGGCGTATCATCCCGAAACATGCTATTCCCTTCTGACACCTCCACAATAACCTTAGAGAGGAGCAATCGCTTCCCTCTGTCCGCACACAAATTTCAATGTTGTTTTGCACACATCTCTCCATTATGAGTTTTTTTTTTTTTCTTTTTTTTTGATAACGGAACGGATGTTGAAATTGAGGGAGTGAGATGGAAGAAGCAAGGCAGGCATGGATGGAAGAAGGGGGGTAAAAGAATGAGAAAGAGAGATTGGTTTTCATGCCTGGTAGTCAGCGAGCCTGTAAATCGCCCAGGAGCGTAGTGGAAGACAGCAGAAGGTTGATAGTCATCCATCACTCCTGACAACCCGGTGCTCTGGAAGGGCCTGACAGCAAAGCCTTGCCTGAAAGAGAGTCGGGGGCAGCACTGAGAGGGGGATAAAAAAAAGGCAGCAAAATAAAAATAAATAGAATGAGATGCTGACTATAGAATGAGCAAATTAACTCTTTCATGTTTAAAGCAGGCAACGAATTTAGGAAGGAAAGTAAGAAGATAAATGGGAGGAGATAATAAAAGCGGTGGAAGGCAGAGGTGCAGCACTTGGTTTTTATAGCAGCTCTGCTCAACCTGCATTGAGCCCATTTGATGGCAGTTATGCGTGTGAGGAAGTTAATCTGGACAAGGCGAAACAAGCTCATGAATTCATAAAGCTTAGTGTTCTGTTTTTTAATCAACCAAGAACTTGTTTCCGGTACAAAATGTGACTCTTCAAAATTGGTTTAGTTATGTTAAAACATTTTTGGCTTGAAGCCTTACTGCTTGTTGTAAATAAAACCAGCAAGAACAATTTAAATACCTCTCATTTCTCCAAATCAAACTCAATATCACTTTTAAAGACCACTGTTCTCAAAATAATTCCAACCCTCCATGATGAACATCTTTAGTACTTAGTAGAGCTTCCTTTAGCGGTGATGACCTGCTGCAGATGTGATTCAGAGCCAGACATCCGCTCCTGGCAGAGTTCCTGGCGAATCTTAACTAATACCTTAAGGAATAAAGTCTCCAGTTCATTAATATTCCTTGGCTTGTGGTGCTACCCCCTTTCTAAAATTTTTAAGTTTACGTCCGGCAATCGTGATCGCTTTTGTATTATCTTCCAGTATTTTGTTTAAAGGCTTTGAACTTTAAGATATACTTTAAATCATGACTGTACTCTATAAAGTTCCAGTGGAACCCTTACTTTAGCTTTCATATGTATTTGTAAAATTTGTTTAAAATTGATCTTCCCCTCTTTAAGAATCAAGAATCAAGAATCAGTTTATTTATATAGCGCCAATTTACAACAGGTGTCGTCTCAAGGCACTTCACAGAAAATCAATTAAAATCAAAGATACATTCTAACAAATCAATTTGAAAAAGTTTCCAATCTAAGGAACCCCAGCAGATTGCATCGAGTCATTGACTTGCAGCATGCACTCCTCTGGAATCAGCAGGTAGAAACCATGGCTTGTGATGTCGTTGACTTTACAGCAATCCCTCATACTGAGCATGCATGTAGCGACAGTGGAGAGGAAAAACTCCCCTTTAACAGGAAGAAACCTCCAGCAGAACCAGGCTCAGTACAAGCAGCCATCTCCCATGACCGACTGGGGGTTTGAAAAGACAGAAAGCTAAATTAGAAGCAAAGGATACTGAAATAAAAGAGTTTATAGCAGCAGTTGTAGAACGTCACTGGAAGCATCTCAGCCCATGTTCTCATCCAAGAAGCTGTCTCAGTTAACAGAACGCCAGCCCAGGTGTGGTTACTATGGAGAGAAGAATTTTAAGAGAAAACAAAAGGTTAACAAGGTTGAAATAACGGTAACTAAGTAGATTGGACAAAGGAAGAAAGTAGCAAAGAGAGAGAGGTCAGATTGTCCTCCAGCAGTCTAAGCCTATAGCAGCATAACTATAGAAAAACTTAAATAACTTAACCCTATAGAGAGAGAAATGAAGAAGGTAGAGCAAAGGAGAACCGTCTGTCAAGACTGAGTTCCTCCCCCAACCGGATTAGGCTGTCTTCTCTTCCTCTTCCTAACTATAAACTTTATCAAACAGGAACGTTTTAAGCCTAGATTTGAAACTAGACAGGGTGTCTGCCTCACGGACTAAAGCTGGAAGCTGGTTCCACAGGAGAGGAACCTGATAACTGAAAGATCTGCTCTGTTTGGGACATAAGGAGTAATCAGATCTATGATATACGATGGAGCTTTATTACGCTGCTGTCTACTAGGAAGCAAAGCACTGCAAGTATCACAGAATCAACTGTGCGCATGTTTGTATTCTGTGCCTTAGTTCTTCTTTCCAAGGATAATGATTATCCATTAACCTAAAAGTTTGAGCTACGATTCATCACTCAACAAAACAGAATCCAAACCTAGGGTTTAGTTCTTTAGTTGTGAATAAGAAAAACAGTTTCTCCTGCTTATGGTGTGTATCTTAGACTTCAGCCATGGAGAACTTCCTTTTTTTCCGTATACACCTTAGTGGGACAACTAAAAACAATTTATAAAGGTTGTTTTCATATCAGTTAGGTTTTTGACCGCCTGCCTCCTTGAAATCAAGTGGTAGCAATTTTTGCTCTTTTTGCTATGTCCTTGTAGCATGGCAATGTTTTTAGCGTTTTCTGGCCTTTTGCCTCATTTGAATAAGTTAAAGATCTCTTCTCTTCAAATGTTTTGGACAATTCTCTTAGCCTAGCTACTTCCAAGATTCTGCGTAGTAAAGATCTTTTTAAAGTCAAAATAATGCTTACTCTTGGATTTCATACCATGAGCATGTTATGTTTTGTGATGTCGGTTTTGTGAACAGGTCCACATTTTACACTTCTAGTGTGCTGCTATTTTAAATATATACTTGTGTGTGGGTCTCTACACGTGACCTCCATTTGTGTCTAGAGGTTATTGGCCCTTTGCCGTCACTTTGTAAAAAGGAGCCCTAATTAAAGGAGTTCCAGTTGATCATTGTGTTACAATGGAAGGCAGAGATTGCCTTTCAGCTCAGTGTCCAATGCAGAAACTTCCTCCTCCTCCTTTTGAATAAAAGAGTCTGATATAGGCAGCCATGAATGCCTAAACCAAACAAAGCCTTTTAAAAAGACTGTCACCATGCTATCTGATATCTCCTGGACCAGCACTCTTTTGAATAAATCTTTTTCATTGAAGGAGGAAGAAGGAAATTAAAAGCTGACATTTAAAAGGCTGCTGCTAGGGCTGAAGGCCCCGAGGATCAATACCTAGGTATCTCACAAGTTTCCCTCACATATTATTTTATGTTTCCACAGGGCATCGCAGACCAAACTTAAACACCAAACGTTTTTAGAATATAACTGTACAGTGTACCCTGTACAGTGTACCCTGTACAGCAGGGTGTGTCTTCTGTTCTGTTTATAAATGCACTCCACTTGCTTCTGTCAGCACCTTGAATTGACATTGTTCATTGGGGATTCCAAGTATTTTTAACAGCATCATACTGAAAAGGTGGGATCAATGTAAGAGGAAACAGTAGCAGTAAGGTGTGGAGTTGTCTCTAGGTTGAAGGAGGGGTTTGAGCAACACTCATGACGTTTTTGTACTGGATGACATTGTCAGCTTGCAACTTTGTGAACAGGTTGTCATCTCATGTATAGCAGGCTTATTCAAGGTCATGCATGTTCTCCCAAAGGAGTCATGCCTCCCCCATTTTTCCCTGGCATTCAAACATACAGTATGAGATTACGACCTCAGTCCTCTGTAACAGCTCCTCAAAACTTCCCTCTGTGCTGCCCTCTCACAGTTATCCCCTTCTACTGCCACCTTTTAACCTTTTCTCTGTAGTCATAGGCTTTTAACCACAGCTGCTAGAACATGGCTTCTCCACAATATCCATGATGGGAGTTTCCTATTACCATTAAAAGGGCTCTGGTTTCTACACTACGGTTAAAATAAAGAGGCAGTCCTTTAATAGGCCATAATCAGTTTAAGTGGTTCTTTTACATAATACTATAATAGAATTTATTGCATGAGATCATGAGCACCAATCGGATATATATAAAAAAAACTGCCATTAAAGGGCTTAGTAAATTTATTAGCTATATTCCACAGTAGCAGTCACAGTGTTTCTGTGTGGCTTTGAATCTGTCTGTTTGTCAGGATGTTTAGTGCTCCTGGTTGTCAAGTAACTCCCCGTATTTTGGAGGATGAGGCACAATGTGCGTCAGTGATCAGAATGATCAAAGACAACAAGACAAGAACAGGTAGAGCCGTTAGCAGCATTCAGCCCGTCTGTATCTGATTGGTATGGACAGAGCTGACAGATCTGCTAGCTTGTGCTATTAATTCCAAGTGCAGCCAAGAGCAGTTAGTAAATTAAAATAACCTGGTAAAAACGCTCTTATATAATTTATTTGGTTTCTAGGCTTTTTAATGAGATGCAAGAAAAAGTATTAAAGTCACCAGATGATTGTCCAGCTGTAAAAAACGTATTGCATTTCAGTCAGCTGACCAGCAGTGCTCGGTAAAGGGACAGGGTATTGTAACTGTAACTTTCGTCTTTTATTTTTAGTCGGGATTAGCCTAATAAAAGACAGGTGCTCCTTTATATCAAAAATTTTGACTATTTTTCATGATTTAAAATATATTTGATCATGTAAGCAAATAAAGGAGTGGCTGTCTTCTATTAGTCTAATGCCGACTTAAAATAAAAAATGAAAAGTACAGAAATTTCAAAATGCAGAATGGGCTTCAGAGCAGATCGTCACTATTTAACTAGTTAATATCTGATTGTGATTTTCTATGAAGAGCAAAATGTCAAAACCAGTTATTTTTTGCAATACATTATTTTCAACATTAGAATTGTTTGGAACAGTTTTTTTTATGCCTGCTTTTTATACCATAAAAATCTTAAACTAGCCCTTTTTTTTCATTACAGTCATTAATCTGGCTTCTATAAGTAGACGATTTATGTTTATTGCTTTTCAGGCTGAAACATTTCCTGGAAAAAGACTAAAAAGACTGTAAGGAAGTATCTACTTTCCCCCCAAAATCTTGTGTGGATTGAAGAGAGCTTGAACCTTTCACAGCTTTCATTTGGGTCGGGAAAGGTTCAGCACAGAGACAAACACACAGGACACCATGACTTTGTATTTTTAGTTAAATAAAAAAAAAGCAGTCATCCATATAGGATGACTGCTTTTCCACCGCTTTTATTATCTCCTCCCATTTATCTTCTTTAGGGATTCTGAGAGCAAACAGATACATCCTGGAAAAACCACACAGCCAGAACAAGTTGCTCTGTATTACAGTAATAGTATTAAATGTCCAGGTCTCAGAAAATACCAAATGTAAATATTTTGCTTAATGCAATTTTATGCCAGAATAAACTAAAACTCTTTTTGTACATCAGAATATGACTACACCTCACACTAATGCCCCCTCTCTGCAACCAAAAGTTGTTTCCTTCCAGTTAAAATCTGTACAAATAACACAATGTTTGCAAAGTAAGAGTTAAAGGTTTTATTTGGATATAATGTGTATGAATGTTCCTGCAGTGCAGGGGTCATATCATGTTATGACAGGCTGTAATTCCAGGTATAAATTGGGAACTCTGGCAAGTCGGTGCCCTTTTTTTTTCAACAAAATGTACAGTTGAGGATGACGTTGGTTCATAGACGTTAGTTCTGTAAAGTTATGAGCCTTTTTATGTTTCTGTAAAATAAGTCCTTTTATTTAATGAAATTGCAGAAATAAAAAAGAAGAATTATGTTTATTATCCATTCAAATAAGGTTATTGTGTTAATTATATGAGGTCTTACTGTTGGGTTTCAGTTGTAGCTGGTAATCGGAGTGAGATATGGATTGCAAACAAAAAATGTTATGGAACCTTAGCGCTATTTAAGTTTGTTCCTTACTTTCTGACTTTCTTGTGAATGGTATGCTATGTATATTCCTACTTAATATATTGGATTATTATTATTTTTTGTGTGTGTGCGTGCAGGGGGGTGGCGGGGTTAAAAAGCTAAAACCTCAAGCACATTTATAAACTACCAATTTATCCAGCCTTTCCACCTTTGTTGCCTCACACAGTCACAATGTGACAGCTTTTATTCATTTTACCCATATTTATTCAAATATCAACAGAATGTCTGAATATCTTGTGATTATTTTTAACACTTCAGTTGAATGTTTTGCTCTTACTGTCTTACCACAGGTAGAGGAACTCCATTTCCGCCCATAAACTTTCCTACCCTTATTTAGCTCCGTGCATCTGTCTTCTTATCTATTTGACTTTTTTAACATTGTTTAACCACCTCCTCCTATGCTTGACTGTTTGCCTTCTTCGTTTTATTGTGCCATGTGAATCTGCCTTTTTGCTTTTTTTTAGCCTCCATCTTTGTCATATGCCAAGACTTGGCTCCCTCCGAGTTAAACAGGCTAAACAAAAAGATTACAAACAGTGGGTAGTGTGAATCTAAAGAGGAAGACAATCTGAATTTGTTGTGGATAAAGAATAAGGAAAGCGCTGTGCAGTAAAAATAAAGGCAGTAGAGTCACAGTAAGGTTGTATTTGCCTGAGGGGAAAAGGCTGAAAAGTAGCTCTCTCAACAGATGTGCAGGGCAGTAAAGTGTAATTGAAATGCCAGCAGCAATGGTCTTATCTCCTTGCTACAGAAGCCTGCTGCCAGTCTCAACATCAGTTAGATGTCATTTTACCTAAGTCTGAATCAGCCTGCCACAATCCGCAATCCCCATTCCTCTGATGCTAGGCAGGAGAAAAAGGCAGAAACGGATGAGGGGGAGGAGGATGGGGGATTTTGTAATAGGATTTCAGTGGCTCCCAGTTAACTTCCACCACCTGGACTTATTCGGTAATTTGATATGCCTCATCAATGGAATTCATTTACACCACCACAGAATTACCATTGACTGTTTAAAAACATAATAATAAATCGATTCATTTGTCCCCACATATTTCCACACTCGTCCTTATCCTAATCAAACCGGAGGTGGTAGGAAGAAAGTAGTGGAGATCTTTTTCACAATTTTTTGACTATATACAGTAGACTCAGAGGAGGTTTGTAGCCAGACGGCATGACTGTCCAGCGCTCCAGGCAAGGCTTTTTTTTTTGGGCCAGGAAGCGTCCGTATGGCGAGAACCTTAATGTCCTCCCTGATTAAAGTCTGGCACTCCTGAGCTGCTGCCTTTAATCAGGAACTTTGCTTCCACAACACGGGATCATCTGTGGGACATTAAAGCTGACTTATTTTTAGGATGTAATCCTAACATAGCGGGATTTTTGCGCCACTGGTTATTTTTGCGGTCGCAATGACAACTTCCCTTCACAACTTGCGACCATTTATGGCTGTTTTTTTTCACATATCACCATGGGACCCGTGGTAGCAAACTCAAAATAAAATAAAACTTTACAGTACCTTGCGAGTGTATTTACAGTTTTCAGGATCTGTGGCAAACTATAATCAGTTTTCTGCATTGGTATTCATGGCTTGTGTCAAACACAACCTCCAGTGCCTTATTTTTGTATTTATTTCTTCTTGGAACACTTTAAATAAATCTTTAGAGTTGTTGCTTCCACAAATCTCCTACCTAAACTGATTATCTTGACGGCTCCTTCAAAGTTTTGATTTCCTTTATAACTGTTTCCTTGATAAATCCTGTCCCAATTTAGCTTGTCAGTTCAGGCATTTGTCCATGTTGTGGTATGTTGTGGCATTCTCCTGTCACTTTTTACTGAAAAGTAAATTCATAATTTTAAAGGCCTTCAGTTGCTGTAAGAATTACAGGGTGCTCAAACAAGAGAGGGCTGAATACAAATACACACCACACTTTTTAGATTTTTGTTTGTAAAAATCTTTTGAAACTATTTATCACTTTGCTTTCACTTCGATGGGGAAATGGTACATTAATGTAATATTTATATCCATTTATCATTTTTGCATTTATTTTGTGACTACTTAGGTTTAACAGCTTTAATCTATAACTTGAGAATATTGCAATTACTATACATGATTTATTTATTTATTTATTTCAGAGGGTGGTTTTCAACGTGGTTAACTTCTCAAAGACCAAGAGTCTGTACAGAGATGGCATGTCTCCTGTTGTCAAGTCTACTAGTAGATCAAAATGGTGAGTAGAAATGTTCATGTTCCACATCTCAATTCTCGTCTTCTGCTGTGTACCATTTATGTATGTTAGATATATATATATTAATCTACATACAGAACCCCTTTTTTCTTTATATAACTTTCTCCCACCTTGTAATATGTTTCCAATTTGCCTTGCTTTTTATGCACAAGCTCCCCCACACACACACAGGTCCACTTCACAGACCGAAACTTTAGCTTTCCAGATTGGATGCATCTGGGTGCATTAGCATGTGATCCTGTGGTTTCAAGTCTGATGGCTGTCTGATGTAATAAAGCTTGACTGATAGATGCGGAGATGAGTATGCACGTACGACCGTGAGTGAGTGCGAGTGAATAGGTGGGGCAGGAGGGAATGGGCATGGTGCAGTGAGGTTGGGCACGGTGTCTGCCAAGCAGGCTGGTGTATCCAGTGGTGCGGAGAATAGGGAAGCATGATGATTTGTTGCCATCCAAGAGGAGCTCTGACATCTGTCATCGGTTGATGGAGGGCATCGGCAAAAGCGGCAGGCATCTGCCACCCTGAGCCATACACGTCTGCTAGCCTGGTGCTCGCACTGACGATAGCGTGCTGGGTGAAGGCTAATAGGAAGAGACAATAAACACGACACCGTAGTCAGTAAAAGATGAAGTGTTGTTGGGAGTACAGCACAGTGCAACACT
Organism: Orestias chungarensis; assembly: GCA_032876305.1. Taxonomy (NCBI): domain Eukaryota; kingdom Metazoa; phylum Chordata; class Actinopteri; order Cyprinodontiformes; family Cyprinodontidae; genus Orestias; species Orestias chungarensis. The sequence continues at coordinate 2,714,107 of JAVLVB010000524.1, forward strand.
GTGTATTTATCTAACCTATTCAGGGGAAAGCTTGGTTTGAATTGTATTTTATCTTTCTGGTGAAAGTAGGTACTCTGATAGTTTATAACTGCATTGTCAAGAACCAGCAGCGTATCCAGTCAATGTCATCTCTGTGTAATAAAAGAACATTGAAAAGTGTGTTTAAAATGTTTGAATCTTCTAATTTATCCAACCCAAATTCTTGGGTATTACACAAAATCAAATGTGTTTATGTAAATTATGTTTGCTGATCACTTGATTACTCTTACTGCTACTGAAGTGTTTCTTTTGAAAGCTCCAGTTCATCTTTTGAGTGTGTATGAAAGAAAGGGAGACTACAGCCGTAGAAATGGTAAGAACTTTCCCCAGTGCAACTATTAGAGTTTTTTTCACAGCAATTGCACTTTTATTTTACGTATTTTTTTGACAAGTCATTTCGAACTACATAGAAAGGTTCAACTGTAACACACAGTAAATTATGCCGACACATAGGACTGTTCTATATGCTTTTAAAGGTGAGCAGAAATCAAGTTCCGGTTTTGGCGCTACAACCTCTGATCATGTCACTCAGGACATAAAACAAAAGAATAATAATCAGTTCCAAGTTTACTCAAGTCCATCCGTAGCTTAAAAAAGTTAATTAGCATAATCTATACTTTCATCTAGGTTAAATGATATTATTATCACTTTAAAGCACTAGTGGTAAGGAATTTGATTGTGGGTGGGCCTTCAGAACCCCCCCCCCCCCCCCCCCCCCCCCCCC
>JAVLVB010000524.1:2714969-2752713 GCA_032876305.1 Orestias chungarensis
AAAGATGCTTTGCTGTATCACTGTGTAAACTCTACAATGTTTAAGCTTTTATCTATTCATGCTCGTATGCCTTTTTGCCCGGCTTTTTAGATATATCAAAAGATAACATCGCTGACACCTAACTCCATTTTGCTCCAAAGGCTAAAACAGTTTTAACCACTCCTTCCGTCAGTGTGCCATCCAAGGGGCAAAAATCTCTTCTGCTTGTAAAGCTATTTTCAACAGTTTCTAGACTTCCAAGACCACAGCTGTCATTGTCTGTGTCCCCAGAAAGTGGTCAAGATGCTTTAACACAACCTCCTCTATTTGACTTTCCATGAGCACAAACAAAACACAGACAGCTTCTAAACTAGCAATCTGCTTTTTGACAGTTACAGATATGGAATAAATAAAAAAAGCAGAGTCGAGAGCTTCACCTGTCTGGTCCAAACTCTCACAGCTTAGGTTGAGGGTGGGGGGAGGGCAAAGAAGAGAGGGAGAGAATCTGAGACAACAAGACAGACATGGAGGTTGAAGCTGAAAAAGCACAAAAAAACAAGACAGAGATTACGTAGACACATAGACACCGACGAGAGAAGTGAAGAGAGTGAGCAGCCAAAGATTGCTCCCACAGCCCACCAGCCTTATGTCTGTTTTTATCAAAACGATCGTCAGTTTTAGCTAAGGAGATGAAGCCTTTATCTCACTGTGCAGGTGCCTTATGTCCTGGGGCTCCGGGTTCGTTTGGTGCTGGAGGCTGCAGAACTCAACTGGCCTCAGCAAAGCTGGGCCTCTCAGAGAGAGACAACAGACAGATTAGAGTCCAGCAGGACATTCACTGCTACAGGTGGAGGGATCTATCGTTTATCCCTCACTCAATCCTCATTTTCCTTCAGTCCATCCCTTTATGACTTTTCTAGCCTGGAGACAATGTTATAGCACAGCTGCATGCTACGTGTTTGATAGGATTTATAGGCAAAGTATGAATAACTTTCTGAAAATGCAACAAATGAACGATGAAGTTGTCATGAGCAGAAAACTAAACTCATCTAAAAAAAAATTCTATGCTGTGGAAAAAAAACAACTGATAACCTCAATAGAGAAACAGCTGGATGCGAGCAGAGCTGTTACTTTGCACCAACATAAGTACCGTATTCATTATTCATTGTGACTTCCAAAAATACCAATCGGCACCAGAAACTGGGAATTAACATTCATAGTGAAAACGTGTCAGTGTTTGAGTCAGTGAGATGAGAGCAAACCATATTTTCTTGTACTAGTCTGTCGAACACAACAGCCCCCTCGGTGACAGTAAGTGCCAACTGCGCTCCCTGTGGTCTGCTTGTTGTTAGACTGCTAGAGCAAGGAATTGCTCAGGATCCTTATTTTCCGAGATAAGCTAATTAGAAAGTCAGGGAGCGTGGTGTAATGCAGCTGTTGGAGGCCGGAATGCCGTGACTGTAATAACGGCCAGCAAGGTTGCACAAGACTGCATCAACTATTAAAGAAAGGGGAACGGTTTTATAGAATTTTGAACAAATGGGCTGCAATAATGTCTTGTTTTCAGTTTGTGTGCAAAAGATTGAATAAATCATTTAAAAATGTATAAAAGTTTTGTTCAGTACTTATGCAGGTCCCATACAGAGTGAGTCAGCCAATCACACATCAGAAACTCATGTATTTCAGCATCTAGACAATGGGCTGCTGATTAAACTGAGCATTAGAACGAGGAAGATGGGGATTTAGGCAGTGTTGTTGATACCAGACAGTCGTTCCCTATATTTCCGAAACTTCTGAGATTTTACCAAGATATATGGATTAAAATGCCTTAAGGCAAACTGGGTGGGGATGAAAATATGGTCAAAAGTATCTTAAATAACAATTAATTCCAAACATGATGCGCAGTTCAGGTTACCAACCTTCCCTTGAAAAACGGAATCGTTCAGTATGTAGAAATAAATTTGTCCATTGTTACAATGAGAGCCAAAAAATAGTCAATATTAAGTTAATTGAAAATGAGCACATTAGATAGAAAAATTGTAAACTTGTTCCCTGGTCCTGTCCTGCATTGTGACCAATGACCAAACAACATGTTCATACAAGTTTGAGACGATCCAGAATACGCTCATCTCATTGGTCGAGCCAAGTATCACTCACGGAAAGGAGAGCGGGAGACAACAAGGCGAACCGAGGGACACAGATGTAGATGCAGCTTTTGCGGGCTCTGCAGCTTCGCATAGCGATGCAACTAGTACTGCTCCGAGGAAAAAAACTAAAGAGGATGGAGAAATACAGGGAGGAATGGGACAAAAGTAAATGGGACAAAAGTAAATGCCTGGGTGGTAATAAAAAATAAAGCACAATGTACAATGTTCCATCGCACTTTTTCAGTAGTACATGGTAGAAAACTTACTAGCAATAAAGATTGTGAGTTAAACATTTTCTATGAATCCAGAGTTCCATATGCTGATTTAGTACGACTGCAAGATGAAGCATCATGTCACAAAGCTGAAATGATCTTAAACTAGTTTCTCGGGCACAACGACTAACATTACTGTAGTGGGGTTTCATCATCAGGTCTCAAATCCAATAGATTGTTTAGGGGATTTAGTGAAATAGGAGATCCTCTGCAATATACAAGAGTTTAGTAACAGAAAGAGTTCAACCATTTTATCAAAGTGCTTTTAACAACAAACTCACTAACCTAATAACACACAGCTACTAACGAATACATGGAAATATATAGTATAAGGAAGATATCAAAAATACCTCAGTCTAAGTCATTGTTTATGAGTGACTAACCTTGATCAAGGGTTTTTACTCCCGCTTTAATATGGAAGGTAACAGATATACGAAAGACTACAGACAATATATTTTTTTTTTTTTTGTGCTATAAGCAGCTGTAGTGAGCTGATGGGCAGACATACAGTCAGTCAGTCACTGAGCCAGTCAGGTAGCTTTTGCATTTCGAATGCTTATCGTCTGGGAATCTGGCGGTACAACAGCAAAGTGAAAGTCTTTTTGGAAATGTCTGTCCCCCCATCAAGGTGCATGTTTGCAGAAATTGTTCTATCAATCAGCAGTGCTCTGTCCTTCGTTTTATGTTTTTACTTTCTGACTTGCCACCTGTGAAGTCCTGGCAGAGGGTGAGGGGTGAGGAGAGGTGAGACAAAGGTGAGAGGAGGAGGCTGGATGCATCCACTGCTCTGTGTGATTCTTCCTGCTAACATTTGAATGTTGAATGTTCATTTATTCCCAATGCAGTTTGTTAAACCTGTGTCAAATATTTTTCTGTGCTAGTGTGTTTTATTCAATCCTGGTTTGCAGAGATGCTGTGAATAAACAGTCCAGATATTTGGGCCAGTTGTCGACTAGAGAAGTAACTAGGGAAAAACATAAAAATTAGTCAAATAGTATTGACAATGATATATTACGTACCTTGACTCTACTCCAGGTTCAGCGTTTCACAAGTATGTTTTTTTACATTAAAGTATAAATGGCAGAAGAAGAACTTCTTACCAACCAAAGTTGATAAAGTGATAAGGTTTAAATTGATTATTTATCTGAAGCAAATACCTTTGTATAGGAATATTTGTCTCAGAATTGGTGAAATACAAAATAGCATTGGGTACCCACAGAAGAGTGAAAAGAAAATAGGATTTTAACATTACTTCAGTGCATAAAGTGCATAAAATCAAACATGCTAAACAGTAAGATGCTAAAATGTTAAGGGGAACAAACAAAACTTAAATTTGCATTTGAGTCAATTGCAGTATTCTGAATAAATGTCTTAAATAAGCTAAATTAATGGTCACAACTTAACAGGTGGAAAACGTTTGCTCTATAAAGTTGTTATTTTTATTAACCCCACTGCAACTTACATTTTAATGAAATTCAGTCAGTTAGTTTAACAATATCATAGGAATAGGTTATTTTCTAAGGTTATCCTCATAAGGCAACTCAGTCAAGTCAAGACTTTGAAGCCATCCTTCATACTGAGTAAGCTTGTTACTTTGACACATACACACATACAACTCACCTTCAGAGAAGAAGAGTTTGGTCATAAGCTTCCACATCGACTTACTTTTAACATCCATGGCAATATTGTTTGCCTCAATAGACATAACCTTTTAGGTTCATTCAGTGTACAACATCAGATGTTGGAATAAAGTAATAATAGAGGGCCTGATGGGTCCCTTCAAGTAAAGCTTTAACCTGGAGAAAACTCCAGGGCATTAGGCTGAACCTCTTTAAAGAAATTTGATGGTAAATGGAGCAATTAGTTGCAGTATGTATGTATATTAACTGAACTATAGAAATTTAACGCCACCTGCGTTCTCAAGTGGGAGCATAAATCCTCACTGCTCATACAATCCTCACTGCTTAGGCAGATATTGTAAAACATTTTGGGATCCCATTTCTCCCATTAAAGTCTCTTTTTTTTAAGACAACGCCAGGTATAGATGAGGAACATATTATAGAACTGTGTAATAAAAGTGAGCAAAACAAAATTATTCATTGAGCATTAAACTCCTTCACAGCAGCAGTTGTATTCGGCACTCTGGTGTATGTTTTACTTATGGCCTGCTGTGGGAAGGAAAATTGCACTCGTCATTCTCAAAGAAACCTCTTATCCTGTACAACCTGCCTCCCTTCCTCCAACTACTTCAGAGCTGGACAGTGCCATCTGAATCTGAACACAGGCAGGGTATGATGATGGTGGTGAGGAAGATGGTTTCCCTAGGGGATGAAGTGTCAGGCAGCAAACTGAAGACGAACAGAATGTAAAGGTGGTATGATAACTGCAGCAGACCTCTCTGACTATCCTAAGGTTTAGCACACATCTTGCTTAGCTTCTTGCCTGCTGCCAAGCCACTTCCACAATTAACTGTGTGCCATGCCTTTTAATAATAGACATTTTAACTGTCGACAAATGAAGAGTGATGTAAAATAGCTAATAGCGTGTGCTAATTAATAGGGGAATTGAACGCTTGTTAATTAAGGGCAAACAGGACAAGGACCGTCTCAGTTAATTTGAGCAATAAAATCAAGACGAACGGGAGATTTCGTATAAAATCCACTGCAGAAAAACACCAAACTGCTCTGTACTCCATTGTGTGGAAATACTTGTGGTCCCTATCCTTGCCTTTACCTCTTTGTTCTGTGGTTGTATTTTGAGATACATGCATAATCCCAGCATACACAGAAGTAATATAAACTGGAATGGTCGGGCCTCCTGTATATGACTCCCCAAAGATAAGAAGAAATGAAACAAATCCTATCTATATAGTGTGCTCAGAATGAAATGACAAAGACTATTAGCCACAAGTGTTTCGGTAGTATAATAAAATCCCTGTTTTTTTTTCATGTCTGGCTGATAATTAAAAAAAAAACGATTTCTGTATATATTTAGTGCGTTGGTGTTCCACTTTTATTGTTTCTTTTTTTCCTAAGCTTTCTATAACCAAGCTTAGGACTGAACCACAAAACCAGAGGTTTTCTGTCTTTTAATACATATCTTTCTTAGTTTAAAGCCCCCCCCCCTGCCCCATATTGTTCTGAAACACATTTATTGCACCTGCAATATACTGTGCCTGAGGCCCTCATCTCAATGAGGACACCTGAGATAATTTAAAGCGAAGACCATGTTCAAAGCTCTCTCATTGCTTTGATTTAGGAGTGGAAATTGTAGCAATCATAAATAAACAATCATAAGTATTGAGTTTTCATATAATATCAGATTATTAAAGAAATGTTATATACAATCTTCTTTTTTCCATCTGCATTGTCAAATACACAGATGGATAATTTTTTTTAGTAAAAACAAGGCAAAGAAGTATGTGAAGGCAATGATGACGGCTTATAAGCTATTCACAATTTGTGACATTAAGACTTTAATACAAACGTTACAAAATTGTACTAAATTGAGATTTTCTGTTATAAATTGGTACAAGTTGGTAAATAACTGAAGTAGAAGGTCAATGATAAATCTCTATAATCTTAAACATTTTTTATTTCCTGCAGATAAATCAAATAGGTTATTTTCTGTTTATTTCTGTATATATATTTTCAAGAGATATTTTTATTCTATTTTTTTTTGCACGGCACTGAAAAGGAGTGGTCTTCCAATCTCATATTACAACGTATATAAACACAATTTAAGGCATTCAGCTTCTATTCTTCTTCTTCTTATCCTCCACTAGCAGGACAGCAATCATAAACATACAACCAGAACTTCAATGTATTCACAGTGTAGCATGTAATTGTTTTGAAATATGCATGGCTAGTAAAGACATGAATTAAAATTCTTGGAGTTGTAACTGGAGCTAAACTTGATTTTGCAAAGTATTAACTGAGACAGGCTGAATAAAAAGACTCACTACACTTTCTGATTTGTACTTGCAATATTTCAAAGTTAGGAATTGCTTAGTGTTAATCAATGCTTTAAATTATATACTACAATGAGGTTTGTGGTAAAAAAAATTAAAGAGAACAGTTCGAGACATACTTTTTCAGTACACAATATATTACAGACTATCCACTGTAAGAAACGGATTGTGTTTTTGGTTAGTTCAGAAAACATACACTCTATTTTTTTATTCTTAATATGGTATTTTATCAAGTCTACATCAGGTTGAGTATATATTCAATTAAAATACAAATCTTTTGAAATGTAGATCTGTAGATCTGAAAAGTGTTAGGAAAATTCTTTAAAGGCTGTTTCATTACACAAAAGAATACTTTTTTGTTTCCACATCTCAATACCTTCTTTAAATCTTTAGCTTTAGATAGAACTAAATCGGATAGGGAACGAGAAAGGGAGAAAGCCTAACTGCAGCAGTCAACAGCTTGCACAATTTACTTGTTCACCAAAACTCAGTATGCTGACAGAGGTTGTGAAAGAGGATTATGTAGAGGAAATAATGGGACAAAATGTAGCAAATAGGTTAATAATCTTATGGATGATAATGAGGTGATTTGTGTTTGTGGATGTGCACTCCTCCATATATGCCCAGTTTTGCAATGAAACAGTAAGTGTATTACGACAGAGAGGCAACTTGCCCCTGACATTCCATTCAACCCGCAAAATGACTTACCTGGACAGTTTTATGTTTGCCTGGAGGAGAATTAAAAAGCCCCTTCATTTCCTCTTTTACAAGCTGGGTAGGCATGTCAGCACAGCCCTCCCTCTGAAAGTGCTCTACTCTAAATGCTTTTGTCAAGGGAGATTTGGTAGATTGCAGTAGGCAGAGGTACAAATTGGTTGTGTCATCTTATAATGAACTAGGTGAGGCGTTGCAGTTTTTCTGCAGCCAACAGCCCAATGATTACTATACTGTAATTCACTGCTGCCTTTAGCATTGCCGACAGAAGATCTCACCTTCACCCCACCTTGTTCAGGAATGGTGTTCTTATGAACTTGGCAAAATATTTTATCAGGGTACACCCAGGAAATCCAAACACATTTTACAGCAGATTATTTTTAAATTATGTCTGGATTTTAAGTTACTGTCTTTACAAAGCATGCCCATGTGTCACTAATGTGTGGTTTGCAGTCATGTTAATGGCTTATAAATATATTCGTTAGCTACCTATCAGAAATAAACAGGAGTGTAGTAAAAGAATATTTAATTCTCATTAGCTTTGATAAATAAATGCTAAAGTAATAAAAAAATTTAAAAAGTGCATATGTTCATACTTTCATTAGAATTGTTATAAATAGTCCTTGACCTAATCAGCATAACAGTTTTGTTCAAACTTTGTAACTACTGTTTTATTTTAACTGTGTAAATTAGCTGTTATGGTCACAGCAGTTGGTTAAAGTCACTTCACAGACACTGCACTCTAGGACAGAGTCTGGACTGGCTTTTGTTACCTCCATGAAACTAGGTTGGAAAGGGAATCCGAGAAAAATCATGCTGGACAAGCAAATTGGACAGGCACTTGGTGGGGTGGACATAGCTTTAACAATGCATATGGCCTTATTACAAATGTACAGGGGCCACAATAACTTATTAGTATAACGCGCCCATCTAAACCATCACTGATCCACCCCCTTGCTTCTCGCAACAGTCTGGGGGGTATGCTTCTTTCATTTCCACACTGTAAATCTCACGAATGTGTGGAAAACAGTAAAGGTGGACTCACCAGAGAACAATACATGTTTCACATTGTCCACAGTCCACGATTTGTGCTCTTTGCATCATTGAAACTAAAAGTCGGCATTGGCACGAGTGACCAAAGGTTTGGCAGCCTGGCCAGGTTTATTGACCCTGTGGACCTGCTAATATACATTTTTGCTGGAAAACGGAGAGTTGAGGTGCACATTTAATTCTGCTGTGATTTGGGAAGCCATGGTTTTAAGTGTTTTGGATACAATCTGGGTCGGCCCCCGAACACCCCTTTCAGACAGCTTCCTCTTGCATCCACAGTTTATCCTGTTGGGTGTGGTTTGTCCTTTTTGGTGGTATGCTGAGATTACTCGGGAAAACGTGGCTCTTGATATACCACAAAGACTTGCTGTCTTGGTCACAGGTGCGCCAGCAAGCCGTGTACCAACAATTTGTCCTCTTTTGAACTCTGGTATGTCACCCATAATGCTGTGTGTTTGCAATATTCTGAGCAAAACTGTTCTATTTACCCTGCTAATTGGACCTTCACACTCTGGTCTTACTGGTTCAATGTACAATTAATGAAGTATGTCCACCAAGATGGTCCAATTTACCCATAAAACCTCCCACACTAACTTGACAGGTGTTTCAGCTAAGTTCACTGGTTTAAAAAGTATTTGAAATATGAAAGCAAGACATAAAGACATTTTTTGTATAATAATGCTCTTTAAATCATTTAGCTGTATTTATTGTAACATTTTTAAGAAACCACTCCTCATTTCAGTTGCAGTGAATTTGCAAATGTGTAATGTAATGTTTATGTAATGTTGAGAACATTAAAGCTCACATAGAATTGACTTTGTATACCAGGATCCAAACATGCCTGCTTTGGTTACTCACTGTATTTTCCTCTGCACTATGCTAGCCTGACTAAACAACCTATTTTGCCTAGCATTTGAATGGCTTTTATAAATTAATGGAAACAAACAGTTTTCATTGTTTTTCATTAAACAATAAAGCATGTACAGAAATTGACTGGCACTTTGCTCAAATCTAGGATACCTGTATGAGGTACTTCCAGAGAGGCTGGAAGGCAGACTTAAAAAAAAAGTGAGCGAAGAAGATGCACTGCACAAAAAAGTTTTGCTTGACAGATGAACTGCATAAAAAGCTTTGATGTATAATTCAATTCGGGACAAGTGTGAGTGCACTTTGTGCAAATCTGGCACATATATCTTAGTGTCTATGTCTTGGGTTTGTTAAGGCTTCTGACTCATGCAGAAAAAGTGCAACAGGTAAAGTAAAGTTTATTGAGTATAAAGTTTGGAATAAAGATTAAAACATTGACTCCAAGTCTTCTAGATCTCAGGCAAGAAGCTGGTGAACTGAAACATGTATTTTGGGAATCCAAACTGTGTCAAAACTCAGCACTGTAATTTGAATCCTGCTGCAGAGTTTGTCACCCAAAATATTTACCTTTAGAAACTGCGAAACAATGTGACATATTGATAGGATATGTTTGCTTTCTTGGTCCTAACACCTGCTACTAGTTATTTGTCCATGTCATGTTTCACATAAAATGCCAAATAAATTGCAGTTATTTCAAGTATCTAAAGTTATTTTTTCAATAGATAAAGTTATAGAATTGTAGCTATGACTGGAAACTGAAGATTGTATGTGTATGAATAAGAAGGCTGTAGTGTTGATGATTTTAAATGCACATTGGACCCTTTGCAAAATTGCCATAGTTCTCCCCTACATCTCCTTCCAATTCACAATACAAGATAAAAGCTCAACATGTCAGCATAAACATTGAAACCCCATAAAAGCTGTCTTTTTCCTGCAGTGAGCTATGCCACCTGGATGGGTGGACATGTATAGAGTTCCTTCTGCCTGGGTGGCTTGGGGTGCACAACGTGTGCTTCGCTTGCTCTATGAATGTGTGCATCTGTTTGCACTTGCTTGTGTTTGTTTTGTCAGCAAGGTTGTTGACAACACTGTAGGACATCAGGATGGGATTGCTCTGACTGCGAGAAAACAATTCATCTGAATATAGATGGGTCCCATCTGGAGGTAGTTGGCTTTGGCCCTTTATAATTTTGAAAGCAGCTAAGCATCTGGGGTCCGCTAATGAAACCAAAGGCACATGAAAATGCTCTGGGCTGCTGTAGGCTGCCTGTAGCTGTCAAAAATACAAGACTGGGGATAGGGATAAGAGTGGAAAAATGGATGGAGGGAGGCATGAGCCAGGAGGAAAGAGTGTGCTGAGAATATTGGATATCTTTAAGAGACCTCGATGACTCCTGAGAGACAACATTCAAGAAAGCCAAGTAGGCCATTAGGAAACTGAGCTATAAAATGAAGACAGTGGTGTCTTTATTGTGGCCCATTAACTTGGATGTTCATGTGGAGATAGCTGCTCAGTATGGTACTGTAATGAGCAATACAACCATCTCTACAATGATTGATGCTTTAGGTTAAAAAAGGAAGAAAAAACACTTTAGGTAGTTAAGCAGAATTAGCAAATGTCAGTTTTTGAACAGTGGGTTACTAACTTGGTTAAGTTTATTTTTCATCATGGGGGAAACTGTTTGCTGGTCTTAGTATTGTGTTTTTAGTTCTTAGCTGATGTGTGAATAAAGGATTATTCTTAACTATTCTGTTTACGACTGACTTTCGGTTTATTTGATGCATCTTTAGGTACATCCTGATTTCATTGTATGATCACTTTTAGCCAATAGATGGAACTACTTAAAGACGATATGCATATTTTAATGCCTTTCTAGTAACTTAACATGACAAGTCAAAAATATGGAAAATTAAAAGTTCCACAAGATTACATACTGGGTATACTTGTTCAGATTGAGAGACAGGTTAAGCGTTTAAAGAGTGTGATTTAATTAAGTCTACTATATGAAATAATTTTTCGTATCCAAGGAAATAAAACTGTCAAAGAAAATGCATCATGTAAAGGACAATATTAAAAAATGCAACAAATAGACCAAAATCAACACTGTGGCTGCAGGTGATAGAACTTTGGCGAGCTAGGAAGTAAACAATAAAAACTTCAAACACCCTGAGGAATGTTTTATGGAACTATAATTCATACCATGGTTACAATTTGTTGAAAAGCTAGTCAAGTACACAGATGCTGAACATTCCTACAAGTGATCAGACTCTCCCATCCCACATTCCTTTGACTCTTTGGCAGCCTAAATGGTGACAATTTACTCAGTAGGTATTGTAGTGACGTGTGTTCATGAAACCTCTTTGGTGGTAGCTTAGCAAAGTAGATTTACCACACTGATTTCTATGCTTTCTAGAAAGCAGATAAAACTGTAATGCTCTCATTGAAACAAGTTGCATATTCTAATTTGCAGCTGAAGCCTGGTACACAAATAGTGTGGATAATTGTTTTAAACTAGAAAAATACATTGTTTTAACAGGTACAACAGTTGGTAAAGTATCCCAATATCCATGGACAGAGTTTGTAAGGGATTGTTTGCTGTTTTGTGTGCAGTTTTCTTATTTAGACTGCTATTTCAAGAATCCAGGAAAATTGTTCTTTAATGAATTTGCACTGATTGCTATTCGAGCCAACATATTTACGTGACAACACTTTGGACATATTTCCTAAAAAAAAGGACGGAAGGAAGAAATGCATTTATGTTCATGCTCAAGTGGACTACAATATAATATATCCTCCTTAACATTATTGAAGTAGCTGCTTTTAATGCAGTGGCCTTTTTTCATTCTTGGTCGAGACTAGCGGCTATTTTTTCACATTCTCAACTTCACTCCAGCTGTGTGGATGACCCTGAGCAACTGCACAGTCCACAGTGGCTGGTGCTTGTCGTTTGCTTGGGGGGGTGGAAAGCCATAGGTCTTTTTTCCTAAACTTTATTATTATAGCCCCTTTATTACTATGTCTGCCTGATTTCCCAGTGGCAATGAAATGAAAAAGCAATTGGTTCTCCTTTTTATTACTGTCATCTTTGTTTTCAGACCAAGAGAGTGAAATTTACTGAACTCAAAGAGTTGCACTTTTACCCCAGTCTGAAATTAGGAGGAAGAAAAACAATAACTGGGACAATAACAGTAGAGATTGTAAAAAAAATGACCTGTCACAAACGCAATGGAAACCAGAGGGTCGCCAGCATGCCAGCACCCACCAGTTGTTTATGACTATAGGAGTCAGTAGCTGTCGGATGGTGGCCTTCGCTATCTGCCAACTCCCACAGTCAAGGAAAAGATTTTTTAGAAGAGATGAGGATCACAGATGGTAAGGGAACAGGGGTGTGCAGAAAGGAGGCAGAGGTGTAGGGTGGTAAAAGGCAGATAAATGTTTAAAAAGAAGAAAGCAGAGGAAGGAATATTGGCAAAAAGGTTTTTAAAGGATAAACGTGATGATCGGAAAGAGCTTGACTCCCTTGGGGATTTTAGTCAGCCCGTGGAGACATGCTGATGAATTCAGACTTCTCATCCACAATGGCTCAAAAAAATTATTCATCTGCTTCATTAAGGGAGATTGACAAGGCTGTGTAAGGGCCCGCTGGTCACTCACAGTTCAAAGAAGCCTACAGCTCTGTCATCTATTTATGGGCCTCAACGTTTTTAATTATAAGCAACACTAAAGAGATATTTCTACAGTTTATTTGTAATCTGTGTTGTTCAGCATTTTTATTTCGTAACTTTATACCAGCACTACATTGTATACAGTTTCTTCTGCTTGTTTTAACTTCATCTAATTGTAGATAGAGAAGCAGGGAGTACTACATCAAAGTGACTGCCCTCCAGACCTTCACACCTGTAATTATAATCGAGAAATATAATTAAAAAGGCGGAGAAGTAGACGGATCTTGTCATTTGGAGAACAATGCTGTCCAATCTTTTCGTGTGTATTCTTCTTCCTGAATTATCAGGTGGCGTGTTGGTGCAATCAGCCAGAAAGCTCGCTACTCTGTTTGAAAGCCGTAAATGTCAACACACAAACCTCTAATTCAGTTAAGATTCAAAAGTTAATGACATCAGAATGGTTGTTATGGAGGGAGAAAGATTCTTGATGGTGTGATCTCTAACTGATCTAATAATCTTCTCATCTTCTGTCACACAAAGACTCGTACTGTGAGTCTGCACAGTGTTTACCGCTTGCTCTACTCAGACACAGACTCACAAGGATAGCTAATGTTATTCAATTTTATTTAATTTTGACAACAATTTAACTGAGATTTGTGCTTGTCTATCTAGTTATGGAATTATTTTCCCTAAACCATATAGCACAATGCTGCAGATAAGGGAAAACCTGATCAATAATGACCAGCCTCAGTGATGATCCCTCTGACCTGTCTCTATCCCTTAAATATTTGGCCCAATTCCCTCTCAAAACCACAGTCGGCAACTAGAAATGTATAACTTGCTATTTGTGTTGCAGTAATAATGTTATATCAGACCTTAATATACTCAAAAAGCTCTCCGTAGCCAAAAAGTCTGTCTGCAGAGAGGATTGTCAGACGTACTTCCAAAACTTCTGCTTCTGCTTGTTTGTGAAGGTCAGACCAAACAAGCTCCATACGATTCTAATGCAAGGATGCACAGGAAGCTAACACCTTTCTTGGATGTTTAAATCAGAGGTAGGACCAAGTCATTGTTTCGCTAGTCCAAGTAAGTATTGAGTCTTTATCATCACGTCCAGAGTCACATCTTACTTCAAGAAAGTCTATTTAGAGTAAAATTTCAAGTCTAGTCAACAGCCGTGGCAGGTCCTAATTCTGAAACTTGGAATTTGTCCTTTTGAGTCTTTTTTCTACAATGTTACAATTATATGATTCTGATGTCCTGAAGTATATGATCCATTCTCTGATGATGGTTATGGATCTGTTTCAGCAATATGATGGGAAGGAGACACCCTCTTCACTAAGTTCAGTTACAGAATCCATTCTCTGACACAGACTTCGGTTCACCATCCGCCAGTCATCTTGAACTATCAAATGGCATACTCTTCTTGGATGTGATTGTAGTACCAGATTTAAATAACATGACAAAAATAGCATACACGTTAAACCCAAACAATGTCAAAAGCGTAGCGCAGAGAACACTTGCTAATAACACCAACTTATAAAATCAGCACTCTCATAGCAAAAGAAAATATCGCCTACCATTCTGTATGTAACTTCAAATGTCGGACAAAGTTAGAAGTTGTTTCATATCTGTCTGTAAAGGTTTTGTGACAAGTTTTAAATTGTTTCACTTTGTTCATTGTTCATTTCCTAAATATGTACTTGAAAGAAATTATCACTGGGAGCATAATTTGTCTGGAGAGTTTTTTCTTCTTCTTCTTGTGGCATTTATTAGCAGTTGACAAACAAACTAATGCTGAATTACAACTAGAGCGATTTTTTTCTTCTGTTTTTCAACTTTGGTTAATTTGATTGGCTATGCTGCAGCTCTTGCGCTCATATGTAGTGTGGGAATACGGAATTGTCTGCATATGTAATTGGTGAAAGGATTTAACGAGGCACACTATTTAATAATATGTTTTAAACTTTAGATTTGGTGTCAAATTTCAAGTCTTTTTAAGTTAACAGGTTAAAGCTTCTTTCAAATCCCAAGTCATTGGTTTAAAAGTCCAGTTCAGGACACAAGTATAATGATTTTTTCAAGTAAAGTCTAAAGTCATAAATTAATGACTCACGTTTGACTCAAGTTTAAGTCAAGTGACTCTAGTCACAACCTCTGGTTTAAATGAACCAGTTTCTGATGCAGGTTTAGATGTTTTGTCTTTATTCTTCAGCCCACAGTTAAAGGTCAGTGTGGCCAATCCTATAAAACTTCCTGCAAGAATATGTATGGCATGCCTTATCTATCATGGAGGCCATTTTTGCTGTTTTTGCTTTATTTTGTCCTTTTTTAACACTCTTTCTTATTATTGAACAATGACCTAAAGTAAACTAAACTCTAAACTCAATTGAGACAAGTGAGATCTGCAAAGCTGAAGATGTTTTTCCAAAATGGTTTTGGAGTAACTTTAGAAGAATGGCTACAATATATGAGGTTCACCAATGTTCCATGTTTTCTCTATTTGTAGATGGTGACAGATTATGGTTCACTAGACTACTAAAGTCCTTCAAATTACTTTGCTCCAAGTAATATATATATAATATATATATATTATAATATATATATATATTAATATATATGTGTATATGTGTATGTATATATATGTGTGTGTGTGTGTCTGTGTGTGTGTGTGTGTATGTGTGTGTGTGTGTGTGTGTGTGTGTGTGTGTGTGTGTGTGTGTGTGTGTAGAAAAGATTCCAAAAAAGTTGGGACACTAAAGAAATTGTAAATAAAAACTGAATGCAATGATGTGGAGATGGCAAATATCAATATTTTATTCGGAATAAAACATAGATGTCAGATCAAAAGTTTAATCTGAGTAAATGTTACAATTTAAAGGAAAAATATGTTGATTCAAAATTTTACAGTATCAACAAATCACAACAAAGTTGGAACAAGTAGCAATAAACGGCTGGAAAAAGGAAATTGAGCATATAACGAACAGCTGAAAGACCAATTAATACTAATTAGGTCAATTGACAACATGATTGAGTATAAAAAGAGGTTTTCAGAGTGTCAGTGTCTCTCTGAAGCCAAGATGGTAAGATGATCACCAATTCCAGCATTGCTGCGCAGAAAGATAGTGCAGCAATACCAGAATGGTGTTACCCAGCGTAAAAAAGCAAAGACTTTTAAGTTATCATCATAAACCGTGCATAACAACATCAAAAGATTCAGAAAATCTGGAACAATTGCTGCGCGTAAGGGTCAAGGCTGTAAAACTCTACTGGATGCTCGTGATCTCCGGGGCCTTAAACGTCACTGCACCTCAAACAGGAATGCCACTGTCAAGGAAATAACAGAATGGGCTCAGGAACAAAGCATTTTCAGTGAACACAATCGACCTTGACATCCGCCGAAACTCTACAGTGCAAGGAGGAAGCCATTTGTAAGCAAGCTCCACAAGCTCAGACGTTTGCACGGGGCCAGGGGTCTTTTAAAATGGAGTGTTGCAAAATGGAAGACTGTTCTGTGGTCAGATCAGTCACGATTTGAAGTTCTTTATGGAACACTGGGACGCCATGTCATCCGGACCAGAGAGGAAAAGGATAACCCAAGTTGTTATCAACGCTCCGTTCAGAAGCCTGCATCACTGATGGTATGGGGTTGCATGAGTGCTTGTAGCATGGGCAGCTTGCATGTCTGGAAAGGCACCATTAATGCAGAGAACTATGTTCAGGTTCTAGAACAACATATGCTCACATCTAGACATCATCTCTTTCAGGGAAGACACTGCCTTTTTCAAGAAGATAATGCCTGACCACATTCTGCAGCAATCACAACATCATGGCTACGTAGGAGAAGGATCCGGGTACTGAAATGGCCAGCCCGCAGTCCAGATCTTTCACCTATAGAGAACATTTGGCGCATCATAAAGAGGAAGGTGCGACAAAGAAGGCCCAAGACATTTGAACAGTTAAAGGGCTATATTAGACATGAATGGGAGAGCATTCCTGTTTCTAATCTTGAGAAACTGGTCTCCTCTGTCCCCAGACGTCTGTTGAGTGTTGTAAGAAGAAGGGGGGATGCCACACATTGGTAAAAAAATTGCCTTGTCCCAACTTTTCTGGGATTTGTTGACGCATTGAAAGTTTGAAACAACATATTTTTACCTTAAAATGATACATTCTCTCAGTTGAAACTTTTGATCTGTGATTTGTTCTATTCTGAATAAAATATTAGATGTAGATGTATTTACAATATTAGTGTCCCAACTTTTTTGGAATCCGGTTTGTGTGTATATATATATATATATATATATATATATATATATATATATATATATATATATATAAATATATATGTATATATATGTATATGTGTGTATGTATGTACAAAGTAAAAATTGAAGAAATAAGGACAAAAACTGCAATATAAATGTTTATATATGTTTTAATATTGTAAAGCAGATGAATTAGTGGTATAATCTTGGTATGTAGATCAATATTTTAACCCATCTTAATATGTGTAAAGAAACATATTTGACAGTATTGATCCAAAAGCATCTGGACTAAAATGTTTGCCAACAAGTCTGCAACCACATAAAAGCAGTGTGTATGTTTGTGTTTGATTCCATTTGTGTGTATTGGGTCTTCACTCACTCTCTCTGGCATCTTCCCTGCTCTCCTGGCCAAACTAGCAGCTGGCAGATAGAGATTGCCCACTCATCAGGCCACTTTATCACTTGGCCCACAGAGTTTAAGGAGGCTGTCAAAGACCAAGCTCAGGACCCTTCTCACTCATCAAGTGCACACACACTCATGCCACCAGATTCAAGTGGAACAACTTTGCCAACAAGCCCTTATAAAAAGCAGCTAGGTGCTTGACATACCACGAATAGTTTGTCAAAAAATTTGATTAAAGAAAAAGTGCTCATTTAAAGGCGGCAAAGCAGATTACTAAAACTTTATTTTGGTCTATTTGGGGTTTCTTGGCAGGCCCGATTGTTCCATGTATGTCCAAAACACAGTGGAGCTTTGCTGCTGACAAAAACACAGAAATGCAAGAGTTCTTTTTTTTTTCTTTTCGAGAGCAACCTTAGGTCCTGGTTAAATTATTAAGAGCAGAAAATACTGCATGTTACCTGATGTTAACAGATAGTATTTTTAGATATCTCAATATTGTTTGGCTTTGGAAACCAGCCTGCTTTCTAACATGTGTTTTTTAATGTGTGCAACTTTTACGACTTTGCCTTCTGAAGTTCTTTTTTCAATTTGATTAAAGTCATTTTTAGTCTGTATTTAACCTACAATATTTAGATGGGAGAAATGTTCAAACTTTGAGCCCCTCATTACTACCCGAGCGTCATTTATACATAGAAAACTGCCTGAATGTTGCTGACCATGTGAATTCTTTTATGACTAGACTACTCCTCCCCTGACGGCTACTTCTATGTGGATAATGACCCATGCCGTAAAGCTCAAACAATCAAGCTTCTTAAACAGGGTTCATTGTACACCAATGATCTTCACAGCCATCATTATAGACCTCCGTAAGGATGTGGTGCTATAGGAGATTTTCATTGCAGATGTGCAGCAACTGCAAAACACTTTTGTTTCAATATAGACCAACATCTTAGGAATATTTATTACAACTTTTTGAATCTATACAACCTTTAAATAAGGCCTATAAAGCACAGCTGATTACTGATAAGAAGAATGTTAGAACCAGTAGTTTAAAGCTTTGAATTTAACAGCAAATAACATTGAAATTAAACTTAATCATGGTCAAGTTAACTTTTCCATACTTGGCTATTAAGTTTGAACTGTAAGATCAAATGTTATTACACCTTTGTACAGCAAACACAAACAATTTATCTGAACTGGTCAGACTCCGGGTCCAAGTAGATTCCTCCTCTGCCTTTTTCATCTCACTTACTCCCTCCCTCCTTTGTCCTACATAGCCAACTACTGCAAAATCACTTATCTTCACCTTGCTTCCTCTGTCTCCTGCTAATACACATTAGCAGCCAGCAGCCATATGTAATAGAGCTTTGCGTGCCCCTGCTGGTATAATGGCTTTGCTGACAAGTCTCCCATTAAATTTGACCAGGCAGAGCACCCTAGAAGGCCTCTGCACATTTTAGAATGCCATTATATAGCTTTTATAAACAAGCAAGCGAGAGTCCGTAACTTTGGGAATAGCAGGGAGACAGTTTTTGTTTGTTGCTCTTTTCCATTTTCCTCATGTTTTTTAAGAGTTCTTTCCTCGGAGCTTTGCCATCTTGGGATGAAAACCTTTTAGCGGCACAAAGAGGAGGTACCCAAAGCTGCATTACGAACCACATCAGATTATACTGTAACAAATTGGACATGTCTTCTGTATCTAATTGGCTAGTTTGTATACTCCAAATTTGTACAGTGCCACATACACAAGATAGCATCTGTAACTTAATTTGTGTGTGGAGGAACTCGGCCCCAGACCCAGATAATGTCATCATCAGCGGCATCCGTGGCAGTTACCGTGGCGAACAAGAGTACTGATCTCACCCGATAAGTGACATATTCATTTGTTTAATTAAAATGCTTTGTCTCATCATGGTGAGGGGTCATTTTAGAAAATGTTAAAATTAAAGCAGGTAATTAAGTAAAGACCCAGATAAGAAAAACCCACTATGGTGGTTGCTTCAGCCAGTGGGGAAGGCAAACTTAATCTATCCCTTCTGAAATCCCACAAGGTTGCTCTCTTTATTAAAGTCTGATGCCACAACTACAGCCCACCACCCCAGCATGGAGAAATATTTTCTATAGCTGCTAGAAAGGAGGAAACAAGGGAGGAGGCAGCTATGAAAGAGTCATGATCACACACAATGAAGTCTATCATACCGCTACTACATAAAATTAAGGCAATTAAAGACAGCTTGTTATCTTGTCTGAGAAAAGGAGAAGAACTTGTACAGCAACAAGCACCTTGACAAAAAGATTTGTTTGGCCAGCGGAGTGTGGCGTTAATTATCACAGCCTGATTAAAAGAACCAAGCTGGAATGGATGTCGTTTGTCTTTTCACCCTTAGACACTACGGCACCCAGCTGGGGTCATTATTTTGGTGGTATTTTGAGGAATGCAACTTTTTTACCCAAATATGGCGTGAGGCACTTGTACAGTGTGATGTTTATAGAATTATCAGAGTAAAAGTAGCGTTTTTCAATAAAGGTGGATAAAAACTGACTTTCTGCTAGTCTTCTTGCCTCATACCAGAAAGGTCAGAAAAGGTTCACTTTCAGTCAGCTGGTTTTAATGGCCTGGTTTCAGAAGGTTATCAGTTACTGCCAAATATGCAGTATTAAGGAAAGTGTCTCATCTTATTGAGGTTCCCAGTTGGGGTATACCAGGGGTGTACTGGCATATGGGAATACCAGTGGAAATCCCCATTGGGCCAATAATTTAGTGGGTTGAGCAAAGCATATACTCAAAAAGTGACAGGTTTTGGGGCGCTGATGTGGATGTGCAGGGCCACTGTGCTCCAAAATCTACCATATCAAATGGCTTCTCGGCCAGCGGTGCAATAATCCCGAGCTACTAAAACAGAAAAGACAGTAGTGCTTTTCAAAAACTAAGAATTCAAAAGAAAAGAAATGCCTTGTCCCTATTATGGCCGCATAAATGAACTTGTTTTTCTCTTGCATCCAGCAAAGAGATCCATAGCGGCTCTAGTTCGTCATCTCCTACCTGAGCGGAACATTACCTGCCAATCACTGTCAGGGACAGCGAAAGCAAAGTATGAACCGTAAAGGTGGCACTGAAAAGATTAGAGCGAGAAAAGAAAAGCCCTGCAGGAGAAAACATCAATAAATTTAACAGCAATTTATGACCTATTTGGGGGTCCAGTTCATCTGATCTCCAGACATAGAAGAGTCAGTTGCTGCAGAAGTTACTCCTAGAGTAAACAACTGTTTACAAAAACAGAAACTTTCCATTTTTCCCACTCTATGTTCTACGGTTTAAAATGTTACATTTTTTATTTTACTTTTTTGATAGCAAAATAATAAAAAATCCGGCATTGTTATAATTCACCAATTGGCTATATATGCTGTTGCAGTAAAATACATTGGTTTCTTTCTATATGTAACTATCACTGTATTTATTTTGCAGATGAAAGTTGAAAGCTCAAAGAATCATCCAGTTCAATTTGCAGTTCTATTCTTCTATTTTTCTGTATGTTACACCTCAGTGGAACTCAAGGGTTGTCTCTGTAACACTACCACTTAGCTTCTTCTCCTCTAAAAGTTTGCACAAGACTTATCATGCACCGTTAGCTTTCATGTTTTCCTGTTTAGTAACATAATGCTAAAATAAAAGTGATACAAGGATGCAGATTCCTTAAATTTTCAGATGTCCACTTCTTTTGGCAATAAACTAAAACGTCATTAGTTCAATCGGTTCAAAGCATAAACTCCACCAGCACAAAAGCCCTAACAGGGACATGTAGATGTTTTCTAGCCCATAAAATTGATGCAGAAATAATTTCAGTTTTGGGTCTGATACAGATATGTACTTGAATCCCTCCCATTTCTCTTATGGTTCACCTCAAATAATTTATTAACTTTCTAATTTTCCTAAATGACAATAAACAATTTTTAGAAGCAGGCTTACTATATATCATGCTAAATCATTGTTTTTAAGCTAAATGATCCTCAGCAGTGTTAACAAACATTCCATGTAAAAACAAAGTAGGGTTTTCAACAGCATTTATGGTAGTTGAAATATTATTTATAAACAAAGAACTTCCTTTTGTTAGTGTATTTTAACCTCATCTCATTTCCCTTATTGATCCTGATTTTCTAAGTAACTTAAGGGTGGGCATTAGCAATAGTCATTGTCCAATACTACTGTAAAGATTAGGGCCATAAGAACTTTAATGATGAAAGACAGGAAGAAAAAAACAGTTAAAAAGAGTGAAAAAAGTAAGGCAGGCATCTATGCTTTTATTCGTGTTTAATCAACTGAATATAAAATGGCTGCAGCAATTCATCATCTGCAGTAAGGCAAAAATATGAGACTGTAAACCAAACAGTAATTGTGCATTTTTTGCAGCCTTTTAAAAAAAGCAACATAACTTTTATAACACTGTTGCAATGTGCAATGATTCACTTGATTTGCAGTATGTTTTAAAGTGTCCCATGTACCATAGCAGATGCATGGCAATCTTTTTTTAAACAAATTTTGTGCTGATAATTAATAACATAATGGATTTACCCATAAATACTGTAATAACTAGAAGGATGCCTTGTTTCTTACATGTAATTTTATTTTATAAAACAAAGAATGCAGATACGTAAGCACTTAAAAAAATCATTGTGCTTAGGAATAAACATGTTAAATAAATATAAATGAGATTAATACACATAAAATACTTGTGATAGATTGTTCCTTGGATAGTTTGGATATGAAGTGTTGAGTAAATGCTTAACAAAGAACAGAAAAACATTAAAAAGTGTGTACTTTTCCATTATCATGTGCTTTTATATGAGAATGCTTTAAAAATATAAAACTGATTATAATATAACAAGAGTGGAAAGCATTTATTTCAGTTGTAGATATTGAGCAACAAAGCAATCCATCATATCTTCTTTATATTTGCTCTATCTATCAGCCTGAGGTTAGTTGTTTTTTTTCCTTTCTTTCTCAGCATCTTTTACTCACAATTTAATGTGCGCAACAGACACTCAAACAGAAAAATACAGCACACCGCTCAAGACCTCTCAAGGCCAGGAAAACAAATATGCCCATTTTCCTATTTGATTGGGTGTCAGTATGGGGAGGAAGGGGGACAGGTGTGATGCATAAAATGACCCTGTGACTCCATCACACACGTGACAGCTTTATGGCAAGGAGGTGTTTCAATCACGCAGCTGCCCTGCAAGGCATCAATCAACGAACACACAGACACACACACATGCTGTGGACACAGTGGCTTAAACTCCCATCATGATGACAGAGAAAGGGCAGCAGAGTAAATGAAGTGCACTCAATTTAACAGGCTCAAAATCTGTTAGCATTAACTTAAATATATAGTGTGTCTTTGCATTTCCTCCTCTAAACATGTAAACGGATTCTAAAGCTTGTATGTTCGACAACTTAAATAAAATCTAAAGTTACAAGTAAATGTTTCTTTTAAATAAAGTCTGTCAGTGACGATGTAATTACCCCTTTTTCTTCACACGTGTGTATGGGATAGTATTAAAATTTTTAAAGAATATATTACCAGCTTGTTCTTTAAGCTTTGTTGGGCAAGTCATCACAACCTCACATTAAAATGAAACATCTTTGGATTCTCTATATGTCTCTCCCTATATTGGAATTTTATGTGATACAGTTGTTTGTGTACCACTTTATATCTGACGATTGCTAATAACCTAATAGAGACCATCTGTGTGTAATCTAAACACTATAAATACAGTTGGTCTGTGATGCCTGAGGTTGGTTAAGAGATTTCTAGGGATCAAACAGCAGCATGAAGCCCAAAGAATACACCAGACAGGTCAGGGTTAAAAGTCTAGAGAAGTTTAAAGCAGGTTGAGAATGTAAGAAAAAAATTGATTCCCATAAGGTTACCAAGCTTTGAAGATCTCATCGAATGCTGTTCAATCCATCATGCCGAAATGGAAAGAGGATGGCACAGTTGTAAAACCTACCAAAACCTACCAAGTAAACTTAACCAATTCCACCTTACAAGGTAAACAATGAGAGCACTGAACAGAGATGCAGGCAAGAAGCCCATGATGGCTCGGGGTCAAAAGTAGATCCACACCTCAGGATAAATAAATAAAAATACCATAATAAATTTTAAATGATAAATGCACATCCCTACTCTCATGTAAATATAAGAAAATACGAGAATAACACAAATACTCATAAGATTTCACACTTGTTTCGCCATTACACAAAGGATAATCTGTCTTTTCCTCAAAGTTGTTTAATTGTTTTGCATGCATGGTGAGACATATTGTGCAGTTCAGTCCAAAATGATTCATACCCGTGACCTGACAGATTTAGCTTTAAAGTTGTCCATTTCTTAACTCAACTTTAATCTGTTGAGGGAGCTAAAGATTAGGATGATGCGTGGAAGGCTATCCAACATCAAACACATGGACCAAGATTGCTGTGACACCAGTATTAATTCATTATTGAGAAAGCCTTAATACTCTAAGAATACAATAATAATATACACATTTTCATGTTTTATGACAGACTAACTTTGTATTGGAAAAAAGCGCTTAGGTCACTGAGAATGTTTTTTAATCCAAATATTTTTTTAAATCTGCAAGGGGTATAAATAATTCTTGTCCTAACTGCAGCCTTTGTAACAACTATTCTATGAGAAATTTTACAGCAAGGTGTAAGGAAGCTGTCCTAAGTAGTCTTGTTTGCATAGTTCCCCAACTTGTCACCCTAAAGAAATACCAATTCCAAGCATTTACTTGAGACTGTAAGCAATAATGTAGAAAAAACAAAGTGTTGTTTTTTTTCAAAAGAAACATCTTTCTGTCTTTTTGTATTTTTTTCATGTCAAACCATAACAATATTTATTTTTAGGTTTATTATGTTTTTACCAGCATTTTAATCACTGGAATTCTTACCATATAAAAGAAAAGTGAGGTAAGTGAGGTTTCTTTTTCCATACCTTTCACAATGTTATTTTGCCCAGGATGATATCAATAGATGCAGAGCTTCTCTGAATGGTTTTTGTCAAGAAGCTTAAAGAGCTTCAGATAGGAGGCCCCAAATCCTACTTGTGTTATGATGTGCTCACTTTCCTGCGGGGTCCTTGAGCAAGAATAGATTTCCATCAGCCTAATAAATGCTCTTCAGTTGGTACTCTCCTCAAGTGATATGTTCTTCCACTTGGAGTCATCTTTAATCTTAAATTGTGACTAATAAGAATGTTGTCTTATTACACCTACTTATATTGTCTTAAAGACATGTTAGATATAAGATAGAGCAGCAGTTATATAGCATCACAGTAGTTTCTGTGTTGCCTTATATTGAAAGGGACAATGCCTTTATTCCATGTTGCGATGTAAAGTCTGAAATGAGTACATGGAGAAGCTGTTTCTGCCTAAGAGAAAAACAGACATTGAATGGGTCTTCATGACACATGCAGGTAAATATGTTTGAGCGTGCGTTGTGAGGGGTTAAATGAAAGTCAGTGAGCACACATGGGGCATCATAAGCAGACAACAAAAAATGAGAGTGGAGAAGCTGTAGAGCTTATTTCCCTATGGGAACAGCTACAAGCAGCCGTATGTGCCTTTAGTGATAATCGCTTTGTGTATGTGTATGAGTACGTCAGTTTTATTTATTTATTTATTTTATATTTTACTGCCTGTAAGTGGCTGAGCAAATTGAAAACGGGAATACGTGGCAAACTCTGGCGGTACCTCGGTGTGCGTATGTGTGGATATCACATTAACCCTTTTCATTTCTCAGAGGCTGCCATTTGATTAAAGCAGGAATCGATTTCTTGGGTATGTCATCTTCATAAGGTATCAATTCGTCATCAGGCCCGCAATAGCTTCTGTGTGACGAATGTTGTGTTTAAACATCAGTTAGCTTCAGATACCCCTATTTATTGCTTGTTTCTTTCGCTTATTTAAAGCAACACTTCTAAAAGTGTTTTGTAAAATGTTTTTGGCTGAAGATTGAATGTTATAAAGTTGCTGGAAGTTGTCGGCTATGAATCACGTTTGTTCATCTCTAACTAAAACTGGTACCTAACATTATTCAAAGTAAGTATGTTTTTTCCTACTTTTGGAATATTGTGCTGGCAAATCAACAAAATAAATGTGGACGTAGATGTCATGTTGGTGACAAGGTATTCCTTTCAGATGAGGTCAAAATGTAACGATTTGACATAAGTTTGAAAGACGAATACAGCTAAATCCAGTACAACCCTGGAAAAAACAAACAAAAAATACTGTTAGAGGTTGCTGTTGTTGTGTTCCGGGGTCCTTTGCTGTTTGTTCTTTGCTGTCGCCACTCTCCATTTAGCCAACAGATAGCGTCAGACTCACCTTTCCCGGAGTTGTGTGCTGTCGTCCTGCACACCTGAGTCCTATCAGTTCATCAAGCAGTGAGTACAAGAGGAGCTGACGGCCAGTACTTCGACGCCTGAGTGTTAGCCAGTAACGGTACCTCTGAGCCTCCTAGAGTTAGTCTCTGTTTCCCCTGTTGATCTGATCTCTTAGTGATTCTTCCTGTTTTTTCCTGTCGTCAGGTTTTACCTGGAGACGCCCTGGATCCTTCTTGTGGCGATCTACCTGGTTTTCTGGATAAAACCATCCTCGTGACTCTGTGGAACGAACCCAGTGGTTGCCCGACTGATTATGGTTGCGCGTTTGATGATTTTCTGAGGGAGTTCTGACAAGTATTCAGTCATGACTCGGATAAATCGTTTAATTCACGCAAATTAAGGAAAATCAAACAGGGCCAGCGTACTACAGCAGATTTCGCTGTAGATGTTAGAATAAGAGCTGCAGCTACCAAATGGAATGCAGCGGCTTTAAGGAACGCTTATTTTAACGCTCTGAACGAGTCTCCTAAAGATGAACTCGCTACCTTAAACGTACCAGAGACGTTAGAAGAACTAATAAATCTGACCATTCGCCTGGATAACCGAATCCGGTCTCGTACTAGGGATAGAAACCGGAGAGACCCGCCGTTTAGGAACCTGGGAGGGGTTACATCTACTCCTGTGGTCTCTCCTTCACCTCCTGCTCCTCAGGACACCGAACCCATGCAGGTGGGTCGGAGTAGCCTCTCCCCAGAGGAGCGACAAAGGCGAATCTCAGCCCGTCTTTGTCTGTACTGTGGATCCCATGGACACTTCCTCGCCCAGTGCCCGTTCCGTTTAAACTTCTCGGTCCGCCAGTAGAGGCGAGGAGGCTGGCGGACCACCTACAAAGTAACGACTCCCCTCGCCTATCATTACCTGCCACGTTAGTATTCAAGAACCAGACATTACCGTTGTCCGCTCTAGTTGATTCAGGCTGTGAACAGAATCTCATTGACAGCTCGCTAGTCCAACAAATGTCTATCGAGACCGAACCACTAACTGTCCCTCCACGAGTCACGGCCATTGATGGAAGATCCCTTCCCCAAATAACTCTTCAGACTAAACCGCTACATTTAATCATTTTCGGAAACCACAGCGAACTCACCTCTTGTTTGGTTTTCCCCACGTCCAATTCACCAATCATTCTAGGCTTCAAATGGCTCCAGCAGCACAACCCCCGAATCAACTGGTCAGAATGGCATGTCGAATCCTGGTCCTCCTTCTGTCAGGCATCTTGTCTCCGCTCAGCTGTTCCCCCAGGTCCGTCACCGGTTGAACAGCAGGAAGCAGATCCGCCAGACCTGTCGACCATTCCCCTTGATTATCACGACCTCGCTCCAGTTTTCATTAAGTCCATGGCACTCTCATTACCTCCTCATCGTCCATATGATTGTTCCATAGATCTTCTACCCGGTGCACCTTTACCCACTAGCCGTCTTTACAACATCTCCCGACCAGAGCGGGAGACTACGGAAAAATACATCAAGGACTCTCTGGCTGTCGGCATAATCCGCCCATCCTCTTCTCCCCTGGGGACGGGTTTCTTTTTTGTGGGTAAGAAAGATGGTTCACTAAGACCATGGATTACCGTGGGCTAAATAACATTATAGTTAAAAATAAGTACCCCCTGCCTTTGTTATCTTCAGCCTTCGAACCAGTTCACGGTGCCACTATTTTTTCCAAGCTTGATTTAAGAAATGCATATCATCTACTCCGCATTCGCAAAGGCGATGAATGGAAGACAGCATTTAAGACTCCCATCGGCCACTTTGAGTACCTAGTGATGCCTTTTGGGTTATCAAATGCTCCTGCCTTTTTTCAGGCCCCCGTCAACGATGTTTTGAGGGATTTCCTAAACATCTTCGTGTTTGTATACCTCGATGATATTCTGATCTACTCCACGACTCTTGAGGAATACAAACATCATGTCCGTCTGGTCCTACAACGTCTCCTAGAAAATAAATTATATGTCCAAGCAGAGAAATTTGAGTTTCATCAACCATCTGTTTCATTCCTCGGATTCACACTAGGGGGCGGACAGATAAGGCCCACGGAGGAGAAGTTCCGAGCGGTACTGGAGTGGCCGACCCCTGAGACCCGCAAACAACTACAGCGTTTCCTCGGATTCGCCAACTTTTACCGTAGGTTCATCCGTTATTATAGCCAAACCGCCCTGCCATTAACTGCCCTCACCTTTACCAAGATCTCCTTCAGTTGGACCCCAGAGGCTGAAGCCGCTTTCACCCGACTCAAGAACCTCTTCGCCAACGCACCTGTACTCATCCAACCAGACCCATCTAAACAGTTAATCGTCGAAGTTGACGCGTCGGATACTGGAGTGGGAGCCGTGCTCTCCCAGATCTCCTCCCATGACAATAAAACTCACCCTTGTAACTTTTTTCTCTCGCAGATCATCACCTCTGGAGCGTAACTATGATGTGGGAGATCGTGAACTATTGGCCATTAAGTTGGCTCTGGAGGAGTGGCGGCACTGAATGGAGGGAGCTGAACATCCGGTACTAGTCTGGACCGACCATAAAAACCTGTCGTACCTACAATCAGCGAAAAGGCTTAACCCCCGTCAGTCACGTTGGTCATTGTTTTTCTCCAGATTTAACCTCTCCATTTCCTACCGTCCAGGGTCCCGTAACATAAAGCCCATTTGCCCTGTCCCGTCTACATTCACCTGTCAACTCTGAGAGAGTTCCAGCCACTATCCTTCCTCCAAGCTGCACTGTGGCCGCAGTTACCTGGGAGATAGAGGATCTAATAAAGCAGGGTCAACTGTCCGAACAAGCCCCTGACTCGTGCCCAGCTAACAGGATCTATGTACCTACCTCCGTTCTAGCCCGTTTCCTGCAGTGGATCCAGGCTTCCAAGTTCTCAGGTCATCTAGGTATCAATTGAACCATTGCTTTTGTTAACCGTAAATTCTGGTGGCCCTCTGTTCACAAGGACGTAAAGGAGTACGTCCTAGCCTGCACGATCTGTTCACGAAATAAATCATCCCATCAACCCCCGTCCGGTCTCCTTCAGCCTATTCCAATACCCAAACGCCCATGGTCCCACATTTCCGTTGACTTAGTCACCGGATTCCCACCGTCCAAAGGCATGACCACCATTTTTACCATTTTGGATCGTTTTTCTAAAGCCTGTCACTTCGTTCCTCTCCGAAGATTGCCCTCAGCCTTTCAGACCGCACAACTACTGATCAAACACGTGTTTCGCCTTCATGGAATCCCGTTGGAGATCCTGTCTGACAGGGGACCCCAATTTATATCTCAAGTTTGGAAATTTTTCTAAACCGCACTTCATGCAAAGGTTTCACTGACTTCTGGTTTTCATCCTCAGACTAATGGCCAAACCAAGAGACGAAACCAAGATCTTGAAACCACACTCCGCTGATTCCTTTATTTTAGATCCTTCCCTCATCTCGGATCACCGCTCCTCGCTCCCCTCCTGTTCAACTATGCCGCCAGGTGGTGACTGTCGAGGGGGGGTACTGTTGTGTTCCGGGGTCCTTTGCTGTTTGTTCTTTGCTGTCGCCACTCACCATTCAGCCACCAGATAGCGTCAAACTCACCTTTCCCGGAGTTGTGTGCTGTCGTCCTGCACACCTGAGTCCTATCTGTTCATCAAGCAGTGAGTACAAGAGGAGCTGACGGCCAGTACTTCGACGCCTGAGTGTTAGCCAGTAACGGTACCTCTAGGCCTCCTAGAGTTAGTCTCTGTTTCCCCTGTTGATCTGATCTCTTAGTGATTCTTTCTGTTTTTTCCTGTTTCCTGTTTCCCAAACTCACCACCTCCGTCAGTTGTCAAGCTCCGCCTGGATTCTCCGACTGGCCGTGAACGCATCACCTCCGTCTGCTTGCAAGTTCCGCCTGGAGTCTCCGCCTGGCCGTCGTGCAGCTCCTCTAACTCCTGTCTACCTTAACCTATCTGTCCTCCCTCCGTCGCACTTCATCTTCAAGGACCTCGAACCGGTGAGCAAACCCCCCAGGCTTCGCACCCCACTTCCACAAGTAAGATCTTTCCAATATCTGTCGGCATTGCCGTCTCCAACGGCATTGAACTCACCACCTCCTCGCTGTGTTTTTTCTTAGTAAGCCGACCGCTCCGTGAGCCCCGCTTCTCTCTGGACCAGACCAGTTATAATTTAATAAATTCACTTTCACTGAAACTTTCTCTCCTGTGTTGTGTTCTGCATGTGGGTTTGTAAATAATCCCACAATGACAGCTGTTGACTCTAGACTATAGGCAAAGGTTCACCTTCGAGTTGCAGGGCTCTAAATACATATCCGGAGCTGCAATAGAAAGGTTTAGTCTATTCATGTAAAAAAAAAGACCTATGCAGAATTCCATGCCTAAATACACTTGAGATTATGTGACAGATGCTTAAAACCGATATTGCCTCTTTAGTCTGGCTGAGCTGTGGATATTTGAAAAGAATAATGGTTAATGTTGATCTACATGTGTGAAACAGGTAGAAACCACAAATGTTTTGCAGGACACCGTTTTTTTGACAGATATTTGTTCAAGGGGCTGAATATGCATGTTGCACTTATGTGACTTTTCTGCAACAAAAAAATAAATAAAATCCTGTATAATTTCACTTCAACTTCACAATTAGACACTACTTAATGTTGGTCTAACACCTAAACTTTCAATACAAATATAGTCAATGATTGTAACCTGACTAAATGAAAAAGGTTAAAAGGATATGAATACTTATGTAATACCATGTAACTATTTAACACTCTTAAACCTTTCTTTTTAACTTGTGAAACATTTCAAAACAATCTAAACCTACCTTCTGCGCACTCTTGTTTTCATCAGTTCCTGTCCAGACTCGTCACACTGTGTAATATGTTATGACCTTTGGATGTTTTTGAAAGAAAGCACAATATCATTTTTTAAAGTTGTTGTTCTCAAAGATGTTTGCTCCGTTGCCCTTGAGAGGAAATGAAAGGTAGGTGGTCAACATCTACTTTCTCCACATTTACTGTTTTTAAACTTTTGTTCCCTTACATGGGAGTGCAGTGCACTCCACTGCTCTTTGTCTTCACACCAGCTGTGTATTGAAAGGAGTGCATCAGTAGGCACAATAAAAGCAGTAATAGACCTCTGTCGGTCTTTATATCAGAACTTTTCTTCTATTGTGCCTCCGTATGCTCAGGCACAATACAACAATGTTTAAACCTTTCCATACAATAATATACACATTTAAAAAGTGTTTTTTGGCTGCACGGCTTTAAATGTTTTTTGTTACACAAGCATAATAGACTGTTGGACAATTTAAAGATGTGGTAGCCTATTATACATAAATCACGGACAAAGTAGGATCCTTAAGGCTGTTTTATGTATTTATTTTTTAATCTAGGGTTCAATAGATTTTTTTTCTTTTGTCAAGGTGTTTTATTTGACCCTGTAATTGTTATTTCCTCGGCTGAAAGGTGTAGCTGTTTATACTTCAGATCCAATCTTTTGTCAAGGCAAGTTTATTTGTCTATCACTTTTTAGCAATTGCCTATTCAAGATTGTATACATGATGAAAACATAAAACAAGAAGCACATTCGACAAACATTAAATTTTTATCGATGAGCAAAAAAAAAACACCCTTTTAAAATGGTGGAATAAAAACTAAAATCAATCTTTGTTACAGTTAATAATAGACATAAGCAGCACAAAACAAATTGGTTTATAGCCTTCATTTAAAGAAACTTGTGTCTTCAGCGGTTTTGCAGTTTTGTGACACGTTTTTTTACCATTTTACATTAGAGTAGCATAAAAACAAAATAAATGCCGCTTCTTCATGTTTGATTCTGATTCTGGGGTTGTAGAGGAGTATTGACCTAGGACAACTAAGTGGTCTGTAAGGTTGACACAACATCCAAATTTTCTTAATGTATTTAGGTAGACACTGCACAAAAAAATTATATCGGTGTAAAGGTGTATTTCTTTCCTCTTAGTAGCAGAAAGACATTCAGTAATTTAAAAAGACCCCTAATCTAGAATGATAAGAACATAAAAAGTACAATACATAGACATAGCTAAATTGACTGATTATATGGTGATTTTAGTTTCTTTAAGATATTACTGTATATGCATTCTTTACTAAAAAAGCTTAAGCAATAAAAGTAGTTTTAAAACAAAATTTAATTGGTAATGTTAAAAAAAAATTTTTTTGTCATCCTCTGTTGCGCCAACTACCATCTCATGAGCAGATATCAATAAATATCCAGGTACATTAAGTATGTAAAATACTGTTAAACCCTACTGAGTTGTAAATTTCCCTTCCTTGTTTCTACAATATGGAGCTCAGTGTTATGTCTGCTCAGTACTTTGAAATCACAGGCTTACTTCTCAGTCCAACAGCAGCATCTAACTGTCTAGTTGGTCTGTTCTTATCTCTTTTCAGTCCAAACAGCACACTCCTGACAAGTGGTATTTGACTCTGTCAGACTCTGACACATAGAGAGAGAGGCAGACAGGCAAACAGAGAGGATGCTGAAAGAGAGAGAGAGAGAAAGAGAAAGAAAGAGAGATTCTAAGAGACAAGTCATTTCAGAGCACCAGGATGTGATTCACTGCCAATCTTTTCATCACATGTGGACCTCTTTTTGTCTGATGGAATAATCAGCGCACACTCTTCAGCAGAGGGAAAATTGCCATTCACGCTCAAAAACATGGCAAATATAGTCAATTATCTGCAGGGTTTGTTTTTCTTTCTGTGCTACCCATTTGCATACTGTTCCTACGAGAAGGTTATTTTGATGTGCTCAGACGATTATTGTCAGTATGATATAATGCGAATGTGTCTTATTAGGGGGCAAAGCATTCAGAGCGGGAAAAGGTCATAATGTTTCTTTGTTCCCATGGCTCTTTTTCCTCAATTAAGACTAATCACAAGAGTCTAGCATTGATCCAGCTTCAGCCTTTCTCATGGCTGGTTTATGATGCATTATGTGTGCGTGCATGCCTGCTTGTGTGAGACCAAGTAATCAGGTTTAACACATTTTAGACAGAAACTTTATAAATCCTGCTTATACATGAAATGTGTGTGGATATAAAAGCCAGTCTCTGATCAAATAATTTACATCTCAGTTGTAATAGAGTAATTCCTTCCTCTTTTTTTCTCAATTCCCTGTCTACTTTCTCGTCTTTTTCAATCTACACTAAAATATTATCCTCATTCGGCTCTGTCACCAGTCATCTACAATCAAGAATCAGTTTATTTATATAGCGCCAATTTACAACAGATGTCGTCTCAAGGCAATTTACAAGAAAATCAATTAAAATCATAGATACATAATTTCAGATTAGTTTCAAAAAATTTACCTAAGGAACCCCAGCAGATTGCATCGAGTCATTGACTTGCAGCATTCAATCCTCCGGAATCTGCAGACCGAAACAATGGCTTGGGTGGTCGTTGACTTTACGGCAATCGTCATACTGAGCATGCATGTAGCGAAAGTACAAGTAGCCGTCTGCCACGACCGACTGGGGATTTGAAGAGACAGACAACTAAAATAGATGCAGAGGATCCTCAATCAATCAATCAATTAATCAATCACTTTATTTTGGTAAATTGTCCACATCAAACACAGGAAACAAAAAAACAACAACAATAAACAAACCCACAATTTACCAAAAAAGTAATAGGCCGAAGCAAAGCTTATTCTTGCCTACCCTGTTTTTTTACACCTTACAACCTAACAGGATATCTTTAAAATACATATATAAATCTACATAACATTGTAAGATTTTATCATTTTACATTTTAAAGCTCTTTTAAAGTTAACTAAGAAAGGACATAACTTAAAATTATCATTCAATTCATTCCACAAATTCACACCAATAACTGAAACACATCTAGATTTTATCTAGCTCTTCTCTTTTGCACATTCAAATTTAAACAAACCTCTCAAATTATATTGATTCTCTCTTAGCTTAAATAATTTCTGAATACCAGAAGGAAGACTGTTGTTCAATGCTTTATACATTATTTCCAGTATTTTTATATAAACAATATATTTACATTTTAAAGTATTACTTTGAATAAAGAGTTTATCTGTTGGTTCACGGTATCCCACCTTATTAATAAGCCTACAAAAATTTCGTTTCAATAAAGTATAAATAATTTGGGTCCTAGAACAAAGCCTACAGGTAGACCACATTTTACTTTGTCTTGTGACTTTTTGTGTTGGTAATTTGTACATATTTTAATCTATTTCTCAAATAGCTGTTTAACCACTGATATGTAACCCCCCGTGGGCCATACAATTCACATTTACCTAATAGTCGTGCCTGGTCAATAGTGTCAAATGCCTTCCATTAGTCAACAAACACACCTACACTATTAAGCTTCTGGTCAGCTGCTGCAGCAATGTGCTCCACAAACTCCATCACAGCTAAAGTTGTGGGGCAGTTGTTCCTGAATCCAAACTGGTGCTCGTTCAGTATATTATATATATTAAGAAAGGAGTCCAGCCTTTTTACGAATAATTTTTCCAAAATTTTTGAAAATTGTGGTAGCAATGATATCAGCCTGTAATTTGTTACTATTTGCTTGTCACCACTTTTATGGACTAGAACAATCTTTGCAATCTTCATTTTATCAGGAAAGGTTCCAGTTAAGAATGATCTGTTACAAATGTAGGTGACATGTTTAATAATACTATAAATTACCTCTTTCACGATAACCATATCAATATCATTACAGTCTTTGGATTTCTTATTTTTTAGTTTTTTAAATACGGTTATTACCTCACTTTTATTAGCTATTCCCAGAAACATTGTATTATTATTATTAAATTTATAAATAGGTTTTCCATCTGTAACCTTTGGCAATTTATTTACTAAATTAGGACCAATGTTGACAAAGTACTTATTAAAAACTTCGACAATATACTCTTTTTTTCTACTGTAGTGTTGTGTTTAATACATATCGGGAAATCTCCATCTTTATTGTTTTTAATAATACTATTAATTATATTCAAACTACCCTTAATATTATTGCAGTATTTTTGCAGCAACCTATTATAATACTCCTGCTTTTGCTTTCTCAGCACTGATGTTAATTTATTTTTATATATTTTATATTTTTCTTCTTTTTCCTGACTTGGGAACTTAAAGCTAAAGGAGAGGATCTTCAGCTCATTCTCATTTTTGCAACACTGCGCATGTGCCACCTCATCTCCAGTAACGCCCCCTGATATTGGGATCGCGCACGTTCTCAGCACATGCAGTCTGTTTAAATCTGCGGGACCACAGCCTCTGGCACCGCATCGGACTTATTAAAGAATTGCGAACATGTCTGACACTTCCAACACGGTTCTTCTCTTGCGAGCTTCCATTTTCGCTGCCGTACATCTTCAATGGTGAATGATGCATCTTGTCCGTCCCGTTATACTTCCTAAACAACAATCTGCGCATGTGCGAATTCAAACATGAGCGCGCATTGTACTGGTCGGGTGAGTGGGGACATTAGTGAAATACGTCATCGAGTAAATTTTATTTCCGCATTGACAGCCAGTTATTTTTCACTACTGGTTCGTTTTTGATTGCCTGTCATTTTCAAGGGGATTTTCCATTGAATTTTTTCTTTTGAAAATATCCTCCCATATACCTTTAATGAAATATTTATATAACTTGTTTTTCAATTTGCATGCCTTCTCCAAACTCCTTGTCATCCAAGGAGTCAGTGTTTTTGGGGGTTTGTTTATATTCTTTAAGGGGACAATAATGATTGTAAATTCTTACAAAAGTTTCCAAAAATGTATTATGACTCATTAACGTCATCAACATAAACATTTTGCCAATTATAATTTAATAATTCTACTTTCGTTTGTTCCAAGGCTTTGGTAATTTTACTCTAACTAAATTAGTAATTTGCTTTGTCATATTTAAGTTAAACTGATTATCCAACATAGTGAACACTTGAAAATGATCAGTTATATCAGTGACCAACAATCCACTTTTTGTTTTCACATTGAACCTATTTATAAAAGTATTATCAATCAATGGCGCACTGTCTTTAGTTATTCGTGTAGGTCTTAGAAATAACACATAGAAACCTAAACCAAACATAGTACTTATGAATTCGGTCATTTTAGTATCCTCATGTTTCAACAAATCGATGTTAAAATCTTAACAAATAAAAGTAAACTTTTCCTTGTACCCTTTCATACATCTCTAATTTTCTTACTAAACTCATCTATAGATGACCCAGGAGTTTGAGAAACACAACTAATTAACATATGCCCAGGTCTATTACCCTCAATTTTAACAGATAAACATTTAATCAAATTATCAATTGAAAATGTCATTTTAGCAATAACCCTACATCTCAATCCAGACCTAACAAATAGTGCCACACCACCTCCCTTTTTGTTTAACCTATTCTGACTAAACATTTGATATCCATCCAGACCATCCATCAGATTGTTTCCCTCACTAATCCAGGTGTCTGAGATTGCTACCACACTAAATTTCTCATCAAATTTTCAAAGATAGCTTTTTATCTGAGAAAAAATACTATGCATACTCCTACTATTAAAATGAATTATTGAGAAGCCCCCTGAACCCACATTGATACTGTCTTCAGAATAATATTCCCAATGCTTTTTGGTGTTATGACTTAAATTGGTCTCTGGATCTATATCAGTTTCTATATCATAAAATGTATGATCCGTAGGATCAAAATGCTTAAATTCCATTCTTTGACTCATGACTAAATGGTATATTCTCCACTTCCATCAGTATGTAAAAACAAACAAACAAAAATACAAAAAAATCTACAAACCATAGAAAACTGTAACCCAGGGCCAGACTGGGAGATTTTTTCAGGCCAGGAGGCAGTCATGTACCCAGGCCACCCTGGGCTTGCCACGCATGCATGTTCTCACACGTACATGTTCACACCCACACCTGGGCACAAGCAAAACGCATTTGTGCACGTGCGCACACACACTTATATCAAATTCCAAATAAAAGGCCATCTATTAGACCTTCTGCAATTTCTGAGGTTGTAATATACAGCAACTTTGCTGCTGTTAATGCAATAGTACTAAGATAATAAAACATTAACATAATAAAAGGGCCTAGGTTAGAGCTTTACATAGTCAAATCATGTAAAAAATCAACTGCCTCAGTTGCACATTATCATACCGGGGAATACTAATGAACCCCAACCTACAGTAAATCCAAGGTTGGAACACACAAATGGTCATGTTTGATCTGGGTTACATAACAGCAAATCAGCAGCATACATAAATATTCAACAACATAATCACTTAATAGAAAAATGCTATAACGCCAAGAATGCTATCATTACAGTCAAGAGCCATTTATGTGTATGCTAGCGTCTGGTAGTGTTCATGTGTTTTGTAACTTCTCCCAAATGCTCTACTTCTCCTGAAGTACAAGCAGGACTGGTGTAATCACAATCAGCACCTTTGTAAAGCAAACATATGTTTACAGTTTTTCCATAAAGTGTATTTCATACAGTAAGATTATGTAGCCTGTCTCACTAATTTGGCCTTGTACTCATATACATGATAATGATAAGATTATATCCGATTAGCTGGACAAATAAATAATTTAAAAAGTTAATAATAATAATAATAAAGTGGCTTGTAAATCAGTGATTTTAACATCCCAGTCCTTAATCTTAATTTTAAGGCTAAACCTATATAGGCTTCATAATTACACTGTAGATTGAATGTGTGCAGTCTCAAGTTCCTTTAGAGGTCTCCGTTTAAACTTTAAACAAAACAATGTTGGTACTGTCAGGTTGAGTCATTCTGTGCTGTTTCCTAGGTGGCCACGGGGGTCGCTGTGGCGGGGCTCCAGGATGGAGTCCCGTGGTTCCCAGGTGTTTCGGGTTGGCACTGATGAGCAGAGCAGTATAAGAGGAGTGTGGATCCACTATTCGG
This sequence comes from Orestias chungarensis, assembly GCA_032876305.1. NCBI lineage: Eukaryota > Metazoa > Chordata > Actinopteri > Cyprinodontiformes > Cyprinodontidae > Orestias > Orestias chungarensis. The sequence goes on from JAVLVB010000524.1 coordinate 2,752,669, forward strand.
CGCCTGAGTGTTGCCCTAGTATGGTAACGCTTGACCTCAGTGCCA
>JAVLVB010000524.1:2752813-2809195 GCA_032876305.1 Orestias chungarensis
TCCCGGCATCCTACGTCAAGCCTCCCACTCACTTCCGCCACTCAGTGCCGCTCGCACTTCTTCCTCACGACCGTCATCTCCGACTCACCGCTGGACCCAACCCCTACCTGTGTCACTCATTCCCTACAATAAACATCATAACCTTACCTTCTGAGTGTCTCTGCCTTTGTGGGTCAGAAATCTAAATCCATTATGACAGGTACAAGTATATTATTCAAATGTAAAAAATATTTAACCTTAAAATAATATTTGTACCAACATTTTGTGTGTGCGTGTTTTGTTTTTTATAACTTACTTTTAATCTTTATTTTAATGGCAACAAGGGGGGACTGAATAAATAAATCTGTTACTTTTCTGCATTTTGCCACGTCCTCCTCCAGCGCCTTTCTCTTTTTGTCTCTCTCCCTCTCTGTTCCTTTTACCCCGTCGGGAGACCCGTGTCGCTTCTCCTCAATTCTTGCACCGCTCGCTCGTTGCGCGAGCTGCGGTCAACAAACACACGCCACGCCCCTTCCTCCACACCTGTGTGGTTGATACGGACGTTTGGGAAGGGTCTTAATCGACATAACCCAATCATCTTTCCCTCCTCACATGCTGCTGGCCTGACTGCCTCTATGGCTTGTCCCAGCGCTGGTCTGTCTATCTGATATTCACACTGCCGGTAGACGTTTTTATTTTTATTTTTTTCAGAGACGCAGGCCAGCAGGCCAATATTAGGCCGGCCCTTCGGGAATACTCCCGGTTCTCCCTATGGCCAGTCCGGGCCTGCTGTAACCCCAGCTGTACCAAGCCAATGTTTTTCTGTTCACCTATATTTCTCCAACTCAGCAACATTTTTAATGGTTAGAACCTTAGCTTGCTCAGGAGAACCATTAAGTTTTATCAGTATCTTACAGTTCCTAGTCCATGTAGCCTGTATTTTTTTATCTTCTTCAATATCCTGGCTTGGTTAGCAATCTCTGCATTTTTCTTTGTGAGATGTTCATTCACAAACACATCTGTTCCCTTTAGCCTTTTTACAACTTTGTTTTGTGTTTTGTACTCACAAATCGAAGGATGATATTTGGTCTGTTTTTTCTTTTATCCAAATTTGTATTTGATCTTTGAGGCTTTGTATAAGCAGCGATAGTTTTACTTTCCAGCAAAATTCCTTTGCTGCCGAAGAACTTGATAACTTGCTGCTCAAGAGAAAGTAATTCATCTGGTGGTGCATCTTCCCCATTATGTCTTCTGCTATTGTCCTTGCGTATGTCCGATGTGTTGTTTTGAGTCCAGATATCCCTACATCCTTCTTTCTTGTAAACTATTCCGAGTCCTCCACTCCTTTTTCCAAGTCTTCTATCTTATCCTTTTCTTTGATTATTGCCTTCAGGAATTTCTCCAATAAAATGCATCAGGCCTAACCCTGTAGTGTGAGACATTAATGAGATAAAGAAAACGAGAACTGTCTGTCTAGATTGAGTTATTCCCCCAACCAGATTAGGCTGTCTTCTCTACCTCTTCCTAACTATAAGCTTTATCAAACAGGAAGGTTTTAAGCCTAGCTATAAGTGTGTCTGCCTCATTTACTAAAGCTGGAAGCTGGTTCCACAGATGAGCCTGATAACTAAAATACCTGCCACTCTTTTAGAGATTCTAGAAACCACCAGTAAACCTGCAGACTGAGAGCGAAGTGCTCTGTTAGGGACATAGGAGTAATCAGACCTCTAATGTATGATGGAGCTTTATTAGTGAGGGCTTTATATGTCAAAAGAAGAATCTTAAAATTATTCTGAATTTGACAGGGAGCCAATGAAGGGAAGCTAAAGTAGGGGAGGTATGATCTCTCTTTTTATGTTTCACCAGAACTCTTGCTGCAGCGTTTTGGACCAACTGAAGATGTTTAACTGTATTTGAACTGTATATTCAAAGGAACGATGAGTATTAGTAGGCCTGGTATTAATTAATAAAGTTGATTGAAAAATGCTTCGTAATCCTCCATCTCTCCCAGTACTTCTAAAAATGTGAAAATTTGAATAATTAAGAGAGAGTTGATTCATTGATACAAACAATAATCCTCTTGCTGCAGTCAGGTTTCTGTGAGGCAAAGCAAATCAATTTGAGTATCAATAATTAAGTCACTAACTAATGATGACTTCGAGAAGAGATATTTGATATTCAATAAGCAACATTTAATACTTGTACATTTTTGTTTAGACTGAGTTGTTTTTATCTTTATGAGATTTTTAGGATTTGCTCTTTTTAGATTGATTTATAATCTATTTGGTTTTGGCCGTGGGCAGAACACCGTCTCAATACAAGAATGGGTAGGTAACAATACAGAATCTGCAGAGAGGAGTTCTAAACTACGTCTCTGCTTCCTGATCTTGACACTGTTCTGTCAGTTATTTGGGGAACTAATGAATTCAGCCATAATTCTAGAAAGAAGAGCTGCTCCATCCAAAGTGGGATGGATGCAGTCTGTCTAGATCATACCAGGTTTTTCCCCCAAAACTTGCCAATTAATAATGTAACCAACACCGTTTTCTGGACACCACCTAAATAAACAGCGGTTCAATGACATCATGCGACTAAACCTGTCGTCACTGGTTCGATCAGGCAGGGGACCAGATAAAACCACAGAGTCCGACCTTGTTTTTGCAAACTCAAAAACCGAAAGCAACACTAATTTTTGTGAACTCCGATTGGCATAACCAGGTGTCATTACCGCCATCGTGAATACCAATCTTACTGTATTAACGATTATCCTTGGCCAGCAGGTTATGGTATGAATTTAATGTCACCTGTTCTGGCCCCTGGCAAACATTTGACTATGGTTGCTGGTTTTACTAAAGCCATATTTATGACTATGGAGCTGCCAATTACCAGAGTCTGCTTCTCAGCTGGTGTATCTCTGAGTGGGGAAAATTGATTAGAAACGTGAAAAAGTTGGTGGTAAACCCTTGGATGTGTTCTGGGACTATGCTTTCTGCGTAGAGTCACCCAGCCGGAGGGATTTCCCGGTTGCGTGAGTGAGGGAACAAGCCAACCAGTCAGGGGCTCTGTATTAACATATCGGGAAGGTTATTCATGCTGTTTGTTTGTTTTATTTCTTTGGCTCTATTAAGCTGGAAATTTAACTGCAGTAAATATATTTTAAAACTATTGAGTAGTAAGATGATGACAGATTTTCCGCTTTCCTCTAACATTAATAATGTGCAGTGTTAGACGTTGGACTGGGATTGAAAACACTTATTTACAATTAATAAATACCAGTCTGTGTATTCTGGCTGTCATCTCACTGCTCCTCATAAGGTAATAAAAGCTAGCTGTTCCGCTGACTCGCTGCAATAAAGTTTACAAATTATAATTGGTCTAGCACTGTTTTAACATTTGCTATACTTCATTTACAAACGAAATCATAATGTTAGATTTTTTTCAAAATAAATTAAGCCCTTTTGTGTGTTTACTTTATTTGCTAGAGGAATTATTTTTGAACCTAATTGTGAGTATTTTAAATTGTTTTATTCTCACCTTTTACTTGACAAGATCAGGTGTTATATCTCTGGTCTAGATCCTTACATTTTAAAACCCCATATCATGCCTATCCATTCCTCACGCAAATGAATCAAAAACAAATATTTAAAGCACTTGTCTAAGTTAAGGTTACAGTTCATGGTTAAAGTATAGAAAGGGACTTAACAAAAAAAAATGTATCTAAGGGGGAGTTCCAAGGTAAAAAATCTCTGCTAGCCAACGATAACAGAAATGTATGCCTACCATCTACAAAAAAATGTAGGTTAAAAAATACATAACAAAATTATAAAAGTACATTAGTTTGTCCATCAGTTTGTTAACTTAAGCTCAAGAACATTTTGATAACCCAGCAGGTCAAGTCTGCCTCTTAATGGTTAAAAAAATAATAAAAGAAACATTTACATTTTGAAGTGATCTAGTCAAAGTTTAAGCCTAAATCTAATGTAATGCTGTAGTATGTCTTTTAGCATGATGTTAAGTCACAACCCTCCCCTTGGGAATTTTAAACCATTTTCTATTCATTCCTATTTATCACACATGCTTGCTGGTTTGTTGTTTCTGAGATGGTGATATAAAGAGCAATATTTTCTTGAAGGGGACATGTTAAAACAGATTTTCTTGTGTATAGTATGTATTGAATGTTTAAAACATTAAAATGACTTAAAGCTAAATTTGTAAAATGGCTTTTTTACAAGTCCGAATATGTGCCAGTGTTTGATTGCCTGCTTACAAAAATTAATATACATCTCTTTAAATTCTTTATACTTTGTTGACTTTAATTATGACGACTGGGTCTTCAGTATAACAGAAAATAGTCATTTGTCCTTTGAGAAAATAGTCTCTCAATCTTACAGGCCTTTTTTTTTTTTTTTTCCCTTTCACAAACGGGTAGCACTTTGTTTTCAAATGAAACCGTAAAACAGGACTACTATATCTCAGTTTAGATTCATGCTTGTTTTATTTATTTATATCTTTGACATTCAGCAGGCAGCTGTATGCTGTGGTGGGAATAATAGGCTGCCTTTTCGAGAAACATAAGCCTTTAAGGGTAGTAAAGCTCTGGCTGCTGCTGGCATAGACTCTCTTCTGTAATAGCCTGTAATTCCTCCTGTCTATTTTTGTCACAAACAGCCTGACAGCATGTACACACATCCAAGAATTTTTAAATGTACACAGTAATTTTTTTTTTATATAATGTTTTTTAAATCCAGTTTGTAGTTTTATCAGAGTCAATCTGTAGTTTAAAATGTATGTTGTACGAAAATGAATTCCCAGTAAACTAATGTAATTTTTTTATGATGCTTGGATTACCTGGGATGGCATTTACAGGACTTTGTAAAAGTTTTCAGAAAATCTTTTATTACAATGGAAGTTTGGCATCCACTTGTGTTTAGCCATCCTTTACAGTAGAACCCCAAAATTCACTCTAATCAAGCCAATTGTATTTAGAGGACACATAATTAATTAACTGAGTACTGGGTGTGATATAATATTTAAATTACTGTGATGTAAACAGTTAGGAACATTTCCAACATCTTAGCTTGAACATCTTAGCCACCGTCAGAACACAGCCTTTATAGCACATTATTTAGTCCCGAGAACCCCAAATCGTATTTCATTACATTTAGTCATTCATATGCTGTTGTTGGTGATCAAAATTTTCCGACAGAAGCAAAGCTAGCTTTCAGCTGGCAGAGCAGATTAAACATCTTGCCCTAAGACAAAACAACTGAGATGGGCAACGTGTAGTTCTTGCATGTTAGGTGACGAACTCCTAGCTGGGCCACCATAACCCCAGTCATGTGCAACAAGGTCAGATAAGACTAAAAATATTATTGGCCATGAGTTAAATGCTATGTGAGATGAAAAACAAACACCATGACCACATCAGCAACAACCAAAACATGATACAGGCTGCATTATGATGTGGTGATACCAACAAGTGGTTGGATGGTAAAAGGAATATAGCTAAATTAAATTAATCATGCAGGAAAACCCCTTTAAGACTTCAGACTTAGAAAGATGAAGAGTTTTCAACAGAAAAAATAAAAAAACAACCATAGTTGTAGTGGAATACCCTATGTTTATAGATGGCCCTATCAAACACTAGATCATAATCCTGTACCCAGTTTCAGATAAGACATAATCATAATCACACTATCTGAATGAAAATAGAGCTTTTTATAAACCAAATTTTCTGTGATGTATAAAGCTGGTGGAGACATGCTCTAAAAAGTTATTAGGGTTGAAAGTATTTACTTATACACAAAGTATTCACTTGGTTTAGAATTTAAATGAATGTCAAAATTTGAAAGATTTCCATAAAGTTTTGATCTTTTCCTTTCCTTTCTTTTCCATTGCTCTGCTACATGTTGACCTATTGCACATAATTTAGGTAAATATGTATTGAAACAATGATTTTGAATTGAATTTTTGTGCGAATTATTTTGCAAGGGAGTATATGAAGTTTAATTTTAAGAAAAATAAGAGAAAGATATGTTCAGTTTTATCACATGTTTCCTTGTCCTTCCTCTTTTTTTTCCTGCTGATAGATTGACTAGATTGTTCAGACTCTCCAGAGACTGAAAGTAAATGAATTGAGGATAATTTAGGCAAAGGTCAGAACAGTTAAGCAGTTAGTGTAGCATAGACCAGGTGTCTTTGTATTTGAAATTCAACCTCTTAAGAGAGATGTGGCCCTGAACTCATCTTCTGTGCAGACTGCATACTTAAATTCTGCTACCTTCAGCCACCAGAAATGACGTGTTTGGGCGGGGGGATTGGATAGTACAGGTGCCAGACTTCGCTCCCCACAGCCCCTTGGCGGCCAGAGAAGTTAATTGGCAACATCTGGCTGTCTGAGACCCCGAGTACCAATCCGCGCTTCTCCTTTTTCCACCCACCCTCCTCCGCTCCATTCGCCCTTCCCCTTAGTGGGTGCTGCTACCGTTGGCACTCATGTGGCGACACCGGTCATGCTGCAAGCTGCGAACGTGTAGTGTGTGCATGTGTATCTGTGATATACTGGGGAGTATGGAGGCAGACAGAGCAGCCAGGCCCCCAGCTGCTCCCTGTGAGCCAAGGGAAATGTGGGCAGACAAGCTGGCATCTTTCTGCAGGGCCCTCAGGGAGAATCAGAGGGAGAGGAGGACACACGGGGAGGAAAGGAGGGGAAAAGGAGTGTGAACTAGTATAGTTTTACAGATCAGTGACTGGCAAAACATGCGATCACAATGTTAATCCCTCTATTAAGTTTAGAAGGTCTTTAAATTTAGCTTTATGATGACATACATTTTTATTTAAGAATTTAAAAAGAAGAAAATAAACAATAGTTCAGCCTTATGAGAACACTATATAGTTTTTCTAAGGACTGAATATTTTAGTAAAGGTAATTACAGCAAAATAAAGAATCAAGTACGCCTTATTATCTTGTGCTTCAATTTATGGATGACAATTTTTGAAATCTGTATGAATCTTTATTCATTATGTAGTAATGTTCAGGGAATGTTCAGTAAATTAAAAATCTTAATGCTTACTAAAAAGGAAGCATTATTGGAGAGAAAACATTTCACACCATCACAAACAGATGTTAGAAGCTGTGAATCGACATCATGCCGCGCAGTCCCCATGTACCCTGTTACCAGTAGTTGCAATTCTCTTTAAATATTTTTAAACTCCTGCTTGTAACCATTTGCAAGAGTTAGATGTAGCAGTATGTGAGTGCATCTCCCTGCAGTCCAGCAACGTGAGTACAAGCTTGTTGAAATTGATATATGTTGTTTTTAATACCTTTTAAACCTTGCATCTACACGGGGATGTAAAAGCCAGCACTACTGCATCCCTAAAAAGGGTAGCCTGTTTAGATAGGGGCTTTCTATTTTCTATTAAAGCAGGCATTAAGTATTTCTAACTGCTGAATACAAATGTTTGCATTTGGGATAATTGGGAGCCACAAATTCTACTTAAAGATGATATTGTATAGAGAGAATGGGTTTGTCTCAGTTTTTCCGTTGACCTCCTATGGAGTATCAAGGAAACTGGATAGAACTTGTGTTTGAGAGTAAATCAAATATGCTGATTGGCTACAAATTATGTAGAGAAATATTTATCTGCAGCAAATCGGTGCACTGTTAAACCAGAGGGACAAACACATTCGTCCCACATGAGGGAAATCAATCAATCAGGATTTCAATTTTTTCCTCGGGTCCTGATTCCAATATTTAAGAGTAGGCACTCTGTAACACTGATTCAGTCTTATACAATGCAAAGTATAACAATATGCAATAAAATAGCATAATGTAGATAATTCACTTACTATTGTCTACATGTTCAGTCAAGAAATTTTATCTTGAATAGTTTGTGATTTAATCTAAAAAGTTACTACAGTGCTGGGTTAACACTAGCATGTTCATTTGCTGTTTTTATGCCACTTGTTGATACATTTAGCTCTTATTTCAGTGCAGTTCCAATTATTTGTGCATTGTCAAATATTAAGTTAGTTGTTTCCTGTTTCGTAAACTTACATTCAATACCTTTAAAATGTATTGATTAGAGTTGTAGTTGCTCTATGTACACTCATCCTACACCCATGTGGATATAGGCACTGCGTACAGAGCACATAATTTTACAACTTATTACATAGTTTTGTAAGCTGAAAACAAATAAAAAGATTGCAGCAATGTTGTTTCTGGCAGTACAGCGAACATAGAGTCACAAGCCATAACAGACATCAGCAGTTACATTTAGGCAAGGACTTGGCCCCGCCCTGATCAAGACACTGCTCCAATATGTTGCATTGTTTTAGGACACATTCAATTGAATACAAATATATTGTATATATTGTCTAGTACACATGCCTAAACTGTTATTCAAATTGTAAGCTGTGTTTGCTTGTGTTAACGAGCCTTACAGTAACAGACAAATTGATAAATCAAAGGTAGTGACACCGTGCTTACTTTTTGATGTTTCAAGTTTTTCCACAGTCACTTGGCTGCCTATGTTTTTCCAAAGTGAATCACTCTGATCAATGAGATAATCTGAAAAGTGACCTCATCGCTGTGTAGAATTTAATTAGTGAATTCAATGCATGCTGTATGAGTTGTTTCCTTTCACTGACTAAATTCTTTAGAAAGAATGAGCTCATTTCTCTGTGTCCTTATACTCCACTCAAACACTACAGTGAGCGTCATTACTGGTGAGTGATCTGAGATCTGCAGTCTGTGTAACAGGGTTGACTCATTTTGAGATCATATGCGGTTCTCATCTTTCATTTTTTTAGTCATATACTGTAGGAATCAATGACTTAATTTGCTAAAACAAGTCATACATCAAAGCAATGTTGCAAAAGTGAAACAGCCACTGTTGCTGTAATTTCTGGACACTCTTGACGGACATAAAGCATCAGAAATCTAAAAATTATTAGTGGTTGACTTGGTCACTAGGCTGTTGTGTATCACAAAATTACTAACCTCCTTCAAGCGTATTAATGTGTCTGTACGTATGTCTTTTGTCTCTGTGCTCTTATCTGTTATTAGAATGACTTGTTCTGGCGCCGGTCTGTCTGTTCCATTCCACACTCTCACACACACATTCTGTCGATAATGTAATGGGAGTATAATGTTGCACTTTGGGAAATGCTGTATCACACAATTATAGGTGGATGGTCTCATCTTTCTACTGGCTCAAACACACTAACACACAGGGCCCACTGCTTCCTCATCTCCTCCCTGCGTACCCTTCATCCCCCATAGGGGCTTAACGCTGAGATCATCACATCGGTTGCTTGTATATACTTTCGCTATACCTCCCTTTGTTCCAGAAGAAGCCGCACCTGCCAGGTTGCCCCATTGGGAAGCTTTGGTGTCAAATTGGTGAGGGCACAATGATTATCTGCTCTCTGCTAATTGCCCTGTTGCCCCACAGGACATGGAGTATTTGGCCACCATCATACACAGTATGTTTCCTCTAGCTGAGGCTGCCATTGACGTGGTGTTTGGGTCTTTGTTGCATGGCAGGATTAGATTTTTTGATATTTTAAAGTGTTTTATTGCATCCTTTTCTTTTTTTTCAGCCCTTAACATGATTGAATATTTTGTTGGTTTTTATTGTAATTTAACAATAAAGTAACATTTATTTAGTTATTTAACAATTTTTTGTGTAGAGCTTTTTGGTGTTCACTCTGCTTTGCTTTTAAAAGTCCCTTCTCGTCTAAATGTGTAGCCCTCTACTGGTGCAGTCAAGAACTGCAACCCTTCTTAACATTTAAATGACACACAGCATTTCAAACTGTTTGTCATATTCAGATATGACTATAGGTATATGCATGTATGTGTTCATAAACAATGGCTTTGAAATCTCTCAATGTTTTTTGAATGCACCTAATAATTGAAAGTAAGTGAAGAAATATTTCAGAAAAGCCAGTCAGATTTATTTATTCACTGGATATGTTCTTCGTTGTCACTATCTCTGAGAATACCAGGTAGAGCTGCTGCTGTAAATCCTCTTCCAATTTCCTCTCAGCGTGCCTCCTCAGAGGTGATAAAAGCATCCCATGTGAATGTTTGCATCCTGTACATCTCAGGAATTTCAATCAGCTTCAGTGTGGAATAGATTAGGAGATGGAGTTAGAGGCTAGAGCTCAGTTATGTTTTAATAGGAGTTAATATTTCTTTTTTGAATGTAATGTCTTTCCTATACATAGATCGTCCTCAACATTCTGACCAAGTGAAGTGAATTATATTAAATATTTTTATTTCATGGTATAGAATAGACTATTTAGGGGGTTTCTGTCCAAAAGACAGATTTCAATGTTGGAGGGGTGGAAATATTATTTTGTATAAGGATTTCTTCTATTTGGACTTTTTGTCACTTTTAAATGTTTAAAACCATAGATTTTTTTAAATTAGACAAACTAATGTGACACACAAATAAAGTTTATGATTTGATTTAAGGTGGAAAGCTATTAAACACATGCCCCCAATGTAAATTTAAACACATTTTAGGTTCAATTTCACTAAATGTTCCTGACCTGTGCACTGCCAGCCCTTTAGAATCAAGAAAATGCTTGAAAATAACCTACCTGACAATATGAAGTAGGCTAAAGTCACAAAACATAAAATAAAAGGATTTCAACAGCAGGTTAAACAGATTGATATTGTTTAGTTTGGAGTTAAAAAGTAAGTGTTTGGGTTTTTGGACTCCAGTTTGTTATAAGGAGAACTAATATTCACCAAAAGAGAAAACATAAGTTGTGGTGAGCAACCCTTTTATCGAGTCAACTAGGAAGTCACTACAGATCACAGAACAACATCTTAAACACTGCTGACTTTGATTGCTTCAGTTTAGGCTGGAGTTAATTGCCAGACAAAAACTGCATTATTGAGAAACGTACATAAAGTAATTGTGTTGTATTAAACATTTAATAGAAGAAAGTAAGAGCAAAGTATAATGTATTGTTATATGCCTCCAAGATTTCCCTTTTTACTGTTCTCAGTATTTTATGGAAATAACATTGCACTTTATGTCAGCTGCATAATATAAACTCAAGTGAAGCACTGCAGGTGTGATCTGATATTGACTGAGCTGATTTCGCTAACTCACCTTGAAATTCATTGAGGTCTAAAAGCTGACAATCCTTTGACAGATCAGCTAATGAAATTTCCCCAGCAATACATGAATATCAGAGCTAACACCAAGGGTTTTGAGATAACAGCTCTCCGCTGTGCCTCTAACAATAGGCAGTGGGTAAAATAGGCACCTGCTAGAAGAACACCTTCTGGGTGTTTTGATGTCGCCATCAGATGAGTCTTTTACATGCACATGTTTCAGTCTCATCAGAGCTCTGTCTTTGACTTGAGGAAGCTGGTAATGCTGTGGTGTCTCCACAGGTGGGCAAATATCAGCTCCCTTGTTAAAAAGAAGTCCGTAACTCAAAAGTGTTAATCTTTCCTGCAAGTCCTTATGGCTTCTAGGCAGAAGGTTCATGCACTGGCATAAATCCCCTGTGGCAATATTTTTGCATTGGGCTATCAGACCTTAGTCTTATGTACTTTTCATCATTGTTAAGTGTACATGATCAATGTGTAACTGAAAAGATTACCAAAAAAAAAGAAAAAAAAGAAAATTAATTTTGGACATCCCTGTTGTTTTGGTGCAGAAAAATGACTGTACATTTAGGTGTATTAATGGGATCATTCAAAGTGTTTTAAGATGTGTCTTTTGAGTTTGTGCTATATAAATAAGCATAATAAATCTGATACCCCAACCAAATTCTAACTTCTAACTGGGTTTTTCCTTGGCCATTTTAATACATGGATATTGGCAAAATTGGGTGAAATTAATCGTTATTCTATGTAGTAAATGATAAACAATTCTTCTAAGTTATTAAAATGAAACATGAGAAAAGATAAAGATTATTTTTTACTTGTTAAATTGAACAAATGTTAATGACTGCATATTATATAAAATAATCTTAAATTAAATTAAAATTAAATTAGTTGTAACAGAGTAATCTTAAATTAGTATGCAATGTGAGTACATAACATTAGATAGAAATAATGCAGAACATTTTTTGAATGTTTATGGGAAAAAGAGGACAATTCAGTAGATGCAACCAGTGGGGGAAAGTAAAAGTCCTTCACATGATAAGGGTGCAAATTACATGGAAAACCATCATAAGCATCACGGCCTTGAGCAATGGAGTATTTCACTGTCCTGATATTATCTCACACAACAGATACAGATAAAGTAAGTATGGCAAGAAAAACTGAGTAACTGAACCCATCTGTATGGCAGGAAATATTATAAAAGAAGTGGAAAAGAGGAAAATATCATTTGTTTCCTTGCATGAGAATGAACATTGCAATCAGAGAAAAAGATCTGGGGGACACAAGCTAGGGACTTGACTCTTATCCTCTCAAAAACACTAAGGCTCAAGATTGGGTATTTCTAGTCAGCTGTATTTTGAACCCTAGATACAAAAGAGAACTTGGTCAGTGAGGTGCTCTTTGAAAATCTACCATCTCAAAGAAAGGAGAACTTGACTGCTGTTTAATTGCTCCATTTGCCCCTTTACGAAAACCTAGCTTAAGTTGATTTGTATACTTTTGTTATCTGAGGATTTTATGCATAATTTATAATGTTACCAAAACTTTTAGAATATTACTAATTAAAGAAACTGGTATGGCATGTAAATACGAGAAGATCTTGAGAAAGACAGACTGGTGTTTTAGGGGAAGGAAACAAATGGTGAGGGAGAAAAGTCAGAAGGTTACAATGGAGGATTATGGAGATAAAGGATGTGGGGATAAAGGCTGTGTCTTCCCTTCAATACCATGTGGAACCTAAGGTCACTCATTAAGAAGAGTAAGAGCTAACGGCCATGGTCAGGAGTCACAGGAAATTTTGGGATTGTAGTTTGATGTGCTTTACGGAGATATGACTGCACAAGGACATTACTGACGAAAAGATTACCCTTGCAGGATATCAAACTGTTCTGGCAAAGATGGACTGCACTGACAGTGATAAGTGAAAAGGAGGGGCGTTTGCCATTCTAGTGATCAACCGTTGGTGCCATCCTGCTCATATTACATTCAAAAAACAAATCTGTCACCAAGATGTTGAACCTTTGTCAGTTGGCCACTGATCGTACACTGGTCTGTGACATAATCCACTCTACTGTACCTTGCTGGCGAACTGGATATCCAATTGCATTTAATAGTATCTGGTCACATAAGGCTGGTAAGGTTGTGCTGGTTTGAGCCTGAGGGTAATCTATGGAGGTTCCCTGCGAAGTGGAAAACCTCCTGTGTAGTTGCAGTGCAAAGACACTGTGGCCCTGTGGCTCCAATGACTACATACCAGTGGTGCTGACCTCCAACATCATTAAGACCCTGAAGAGCAGTATACTGGAGTGGACTTATTTACTGTTCAAACCTTGGCAGTTTGCTTAGCAGCCCAAACTTGGAGTTGAGGATACCATAATCTTCCTGCTTAAAAAAGACACCTACACCAGCCAGCAAGTAAGAATTATGTTTTTTGACTTCTCCAGTGCATTCACACCATTTGTCCAGGACTACTGGGTGACAACCTTACAGCAATGCAGTTGGATTCCTAATAGGTGTCCAGGATTGTGGACTACCTGACTGGCTGACAACAGTTTGTGTGCCCGATACACTGAGTGTAAGAGAGTATTGTCAGCAACACAGGCACTCCACAAGGAACTGCCCCCTCCCCCTTCCTCTATACCCTCTACTCTATGGACTCTATTATCTATTATACTGATAACTGTCATCTACTGAAGTTCTCCGATGACTTAGGTGTAGCTGGTTGTATTAGTGAGTGCGATTAGCTTAAGTATGGGGCTGCAGTGGACAACTTCGTGACATGGTATGGGCTTGTTTTCATTCTGGGGGTCAGTGTGGACATTACAAAGGTTTACACATGTGTAAGCGTATGTTTTATCAATAAACTGGACTGGACTAAAAACACAGATGCTCTATACAAGAAAGCTCAGATTCATGTCTACTTTTTGAGGCAGCTGAAGTCCTTCAGTATCTCCTGGTTTTGCTTCAGGATTATGAGTCTGTGGTTGCTAGTGCTATCCTGCATGTTGTGGTGTACTGGGGCAGCAGGCTAAAAATGGGGTTACACGAAGAGGCTAAACAGATCCATAATGCCACCAATGATGTGGAGTGGAGCTGATCTCTCTGACACTAGTGTCAGAGAAAGGGATCCTGTCCAAGGTACGTCACATCAATTCTCAAACACATCATACCATGGTGGCAGGATCAGTTTTAGAACAACAGTGACACAGGAGATAATACCTGACTGTAGCCATCAGACTATACAATACCCAACTTTGGATGTTGTACTTTTTGAGTTAATTTGGAATGATTTATAGATTTAAAGCTTTACTTTTTTTCTATGTATGTCTTTTGTTGTTAGTTCAATCCACTTGTTCTGTTTATTATAACTAATTGCCCTATGTTTACTAACAGTTCAAGTTAAACCTTGGTTTTCTTCACCACAATTATTATGGATGTTTTGAATACTTCTCTTATTAGTGCTCTCTTTGCTTGGCCTGTCTCTATACTATGATGAGTTGATTGTTGCTCTGTGAGATTGTCACTGTAGTTTAGAACCTAATCATTCTCTATACTAATTTTTAGCTTTTAAGATAACCTGTCCACTGTTTTCCTTGCTCTTTATTTACAAATTACTTCCAACCAATTTTTTAGCCTTACACAGAACAGATGGGATAATTGGTTGCAATGGACTTTATTTAGAAGCACTAAAGTTAAGGAGGCAATGCACAAATGCAATGCAAAGTTTTCATATTTTCAACTTTAAAGTTAGGTATTAAATCATTTTTATTTATGTTAATCTGATACATCAAATTCAAAAAAACACCCCTGAACTTTGGGTTTACTGACGTGAGAGAATTTGAAATGGGTGAAGTGGCAAATATTTTTGCAAGGTACTGTGAAGGAGAATATATGAAGGTCATGAAGAGTGATCTTATGAGGCGATGTCAAATAAATACATTGTACAACTACATACAATTCAGCAGCTGAACAAAATTACAAGGCCAGCCTGGGTTGCCTAGTAACTGTCTCCAGAAAGCTTTGTTGCAACTTGATTTGCATCCAAAAAACAAATATGGCTCCGGGAATATATATGCATGACAACATGCCTTCATAAATGTGCACAGACACATTACACTTACACATGTGAAAATTAATGCCTGATTAGATTTAGAAGAAAATATAATTTTCTGCTTGAATTAGCATGCAAGCAAAGCCACAAAGCTGCTCTTTAAAAAACAAAGCGCCTATCTAACATCTGGTATCATTTAAGAGTGCAAAGAATATATGCCCCTCATTTGTTGATGGGGTAATACAGACAGAGTGAGAAACCTGTCATCTGGGGCAAATATTTGCCAAATGGACTTACTTTTTGTTTTAAATGAGCTGGTGCCTTTGTATGGAGCTTGACAGTTATATGGGCACACTGGGAGACATTTGACCTTCCTAACAGTTGACGGGATGACACGCCTAAAGTGACAACAGTAAAACGGGAAAATAAAATGGGGTCTGTATGTGTGCATGTCTCATTTCAAGACAATGTGAATTTTGTCCTGCAACTTTCTGGCTCTGTAAGTGAGAGCACTCAGATCAGCCACAATTGACGTGTTTGATTGATTTAAAAAATATAGACAAAGTGTCATCTGTATAAAAGCTATCAATTTAGAGCCTTCATCTCAGCACCATAAGAATCAGAGCAGGAGTTTGTAGTAACAAATATTTCAGAAGTGCAAAAGCCATGACACATACTGACACATTGCTAAAAGCTGCCTGCTGGCTGTTTAAGATTCCCTCCCTTTGACTTTGTCTTCTTATACTTGTCCCGTTTTCTGTTTGTCTTTCACTCTCCGCATTTGCCTAGAGTTTGTCTTTGTCTGTTCCTCTGCTCCCCATCTCTCTTTATTTTGCATGACTGTGAGGAGATGCTCTGGAGATTACCTTGTCTCACTGCTCATTGCCGCAAGAATGACCTTGATGTAGCTCACATATGGTTTAAGTTTGTGTTGTTGTTTCTCTGTGTGCCTCAGTGTTTGTTTGTTTCTGTAATCACTGAATTGTAAAACTGGGTGTGAATGTGGTATCATACCAATGGAGCTTCTTATTATTTTCCCCCTCTATCCCACACTATGATAATTATATTTGGCAACGACACCTCCGTGCCACATCAAGAGATGGGCAAGGGAAGAGACACAGAGAGGTATCATTTAGATATAACCAATTGGGAGCTTCAGAGCTGGAGTGCTGACTGCTCAGATAACAACCAGAGAGACTGTGTGCACCAATGTGCATAGACTGTAACATTTTATGCCTTTTTTACTTTACGAATCTGTTTTGTCTAAATGAGGCAAAGCCACTTTCTTCATCCAGCACCTTTCATGCTGTCTTTTTAATACAACAATTCACAGAGATATTCTATCTGCCCTATATGTGCAATGCTGTAATGGGACAAGCAGCTTTAATTAAAATCAATATTCAGGACTGTTCTCTGGCAAGGTCACACATCTCCATGCAGGGAAAAGGAGAAACATAGAGAAGGGAGGTTGTATAGATGAACGCAGGCAAACAGGGAAATATGTAAAAAGGTGACATGTCATCTTATTATAATTAACCTGCACGTTGGAGGGCTGGTACGACAAAAAAAGCACCCAGTGTACTTTTACAGCCTATAGGGTTGAAACTCCTTGGTGTCCCACACTTGGTTTGTCCTTCCATGTACTATTGAAGTGTTCATTGAGTTTTATAGATGAAAAAGATAATTTAATTCATTTTTCTTTTTGCTTCTGCTCTTCTTTGTCCAGCTAAAAGGGAGTTTGATAACCCTTGTATGCTGGCTGTTGTTGGCAGCAAGGGTGTGGTGCAAGTAGCCACTAGCTGCATTAATATTCTGCTGAAATAGCCATATGCAGAGATGTTTTCTCTACCTCTGAAGGAATAATCAGCCTTGCTGTTGATCCCTATTTCTTTATGAGAGGCTGAGTGATTTTGTTTTTATTTACCAGGTACCTACAGTATTGTTTTTAAGTTCCTGATATTGTTTGTGTGTTCACTGCAGTTGTCTCTTCCTAATCTATGCAAAATCTGATGTATTAGAGTGTCTCTTCAACAAATCTACCTTTCTGGCTCTCCTGCTTGTTGCTTGTCTTTATGGGTACATTAGGTAAAGAAGCTGACTCTTTCTGAGTTGGCAAAGATCGGTTCATCCTGTTTGATTATCAAGTCTTGTTTCCATCTCAGTCCTGATAATATCATATCTGATCTGTTGCCAGAGTCACCACAGAAGCAGCAGCACTGCTAGCCACCATGCATTCCCGTATAACTATGCATCAGTTCCAGATCTGCCATTGCCCTGCTCTCTCATTTTTGGCTTATCTTCTTATTGCACCTTTCTTCCAGATCCTGATATCCCAAACACAACCCCTCTCATCATCTTCATCTTTCTCTGCTTTTATACTGCAACTTTTATCTGTTTTACGCTGTTGTTCCCGGAGCTTAAACTTGTACATTTGCATGTCAGGGATTGAAAGAACCAGACCAAAGAGATTTGAAGGCGACAAAAACATAGTATGATTTTAAAAAAATTATGGAATTCCACCTTTCTGTTGGAATATACAGTATAGACGCAGACTAAAATCAGTGAAGGTAGGTAAAATCGGACAGTTCTGTCTACTATAGTAGTCCTGTCCTGGACAGTATTGACTGGAGGACTAAGCTTTTTAGTCTGAGAATAGGTGTAGTGAGAAAATAATTGTAGCATTCGGCATCAATAGTTCTTATCTCCAGGTGGGAGCTTTTTAGATATCTTTTGTTATTTTACATCCCCAACTTTCTTATTACTGTGTGGTAGCAAAATATCTCAGCTCCACCTTAGTGGGCAGTGACTAAAATAAATGGCAGTTATATACAAGTAAATATTATATGTATTTTGTCAAGGTAGACACAGTTGTGTAATTTCTGTTTATATGCAAATTTTTAGCATGTAGAACACACCCGAAAAATGTTTCCATGTGAGATTATGCTGCTGCAATAAAGATTAATTATTTTAAAACCTTTTTACACATCTTTGCCAGGGGTATAAATAAATGTTTTTGTCTGTGCATTCTTAATTATGTGACAGTTAAATGTTTGTCGTGGCTTGATCTAATGTCTGTTTCCAGATGACTTTGTATGATGAGTACTGATTATTGCCAAGCAATGCTTAACACAATCCTGGTTCTTTCTCATTAAATACATGTATAATTTTGCTTTGACAGATATTAATTTACACACCTGACTACTTGGTGCAGACTTGTGGAAGCACCTAAATCAATCGATAAAAAAATGCCCATCAGAGTATTATTTCAGATTTGGACACTTCAATAAATGTACCTTACTATCCAGAATCTGACAGAGTGTTGAAGAACTAGAGTCAGGAGGCTCTGGATGTGTTTGGTGCAAAAGCCCATGCATTTCCTTCCACTCAAATGAGGCCTTGGGCCAGTAAACCTCATTTAGGGAGTCGTCCAAATGTTGGAGAAATGTTTCCTGATTTCAAAGCGATAGCTAAAGCGGTGCTTGTAGTTCCAGTCTCTAGTATCATTGCAGAGCTTGATTCATGTTCCATATTAACAATAAAACCTTGAAACATTTAATTACAAAAACATGTGCAATTCAGGTCCATGTGGACCAGAAAGAAGTTGTGAGATTTTATTCATAATTTATGTGCAGTGGTTTAATTTCATGTTGATATGTAGATATTGGGGTCTGCTCGATGTGTGGCCGCGCAATGAGGGTTGTTAGATAAGCTTGTAGAATATCAATTAAACTGAAAGAAAACTGAATTCAATTGAATCTGTAATTATTTTCAATTTATGAATTTACAGCTAAAAGGATTATCACATAATTAGTTTGACCCAGTCAGTAAAAATGACGGGCAATGAACAAGTTTAGTGTAATCTCTGATTTTCTGAGATGTATCATGAAGATCGGCATGGTTGTTTTGACTTCTCTGCAGCTGATGTAGTTCAACCTCTGTACTTATACATAAACTATCTGTCCTCATAAATAGTCATCATTACCATTTGTTTTTGTGTTGCAGGCAAAGGCTTCCACCAAAGAATGTCTACTACTACCGTTGCCCTGACCACAGACGCAATTATGTAATGTCATTTGCCTTTTGCTTTGACCGTGAAGATGATGTTTACCAGTTTGCCTACTGCTATCCCTACACCTACACTAGACTGCAGCATTACCTTGCCAGCTTAGAACGCAGAAACCTCCCCTACTTGAAGAGGGAGCAGCTTGGACTCAGTGTGGTAAGTCTTACAATGTTGACACAAATATGTGAATCCATTGAAATGTAAGCTTGATGAATATGGCTGATTTAAGACAGGAACTGAATAGATAACTAGGATTAGACATGAAGGAGTTATGCGACATGGTGTGTGCACTTTTTTTTCTAGATTAAGGGCAGACCCATATTGGTAACTAAGATGTACCTGCTATAGCTTTGGCCCCATGTTATTAGTATTGTTACTCTGAAAGACAACAAACCAAGAGCTTTTGAATGTGGGTGTGTGTGTTCGTGTGATCAGCAGAGCTCTTACCTCAGCATTAGAAGCCAGTGTATCATACATGCAGCCTGCAGTCTTGTCTGCTCTTATCAAATAATTGTAGGAGAAAAACTCATTAGAAATGCTTGAGAGACTATGAATTTTTCTTCTGTCCTCCAAACTTTGTCAGAAAAAGCTTGCTCCAAGGGAGATACCATGAAAGTACAGGTACTTGTAGGGCACTTGGCCATAAAATGCAAGATTTACTTTGAAATTTGAAACAGTAGATATAACTGTTAGAAAGAGGTAAGACCTTTATAAACTGATGAAATATTGACTAGTGTTAATATTAAAGTTATAAATTACTATGAAAAATGCAATTCCTTTTATTCTTCTGTATTAATCAAGCATTTAAAAGTTGTGTACCAAGTTTTGGTTTGACTGATGTCACAAGGGACTATAACAGAAAATGCATTTTTGTTTTTAGTCAAAAAATGACTAAAAAGGTTCTCGACCTGAAATAAACAGCCTTTCCATTCCCACACAGAAACAAGCAACAGAATAATTTCTGATGAATTTATTAGCTTATTACAGATTGAAAAGCACAAATACATTCAAATGACTCACACACATTTAGGTTTTTTTGTTTTGTTTTTTGTTTTGGTTGCGCCTAATGTAATAGACCAACAAAGTATGGGAATTGGAATAAAAAAGAACTGTTAGCATAAATGAACACAAAATAAATATAATAAATTGTAAAACCCTTCTTTTCAACGTAATTACAATTTGAAAATGTATTTCATGTTAGTCTCTTTAAATTAATACATTTTAGAAACACCTTTCACTGCAAATAAAGCCAAAGTTTTTTTTTGGGTGTCTGTGTGAAAAAGCTCACGCTCAGTCAGACTGGGGGGAAACCCTCTGCCAACATCCGTTTTGCCACAAATTATATTTTGGATTAAGCTTTGGGCTAAAACTGGACTCTTACTGTGAGTTTAGGCTTGTCCTGCTTAAAGGTGAACCTCTGCCCCACTCTCAAATGTTTTGGAGTCTTCAGCAAGGTTTCTTCTAGGATTGTCCAGATTCATCATCCTGTTAAGAGGAGTCCTCACGGCATGATGGAGATTGTGTGTTCAGTTGTAATGCAGTGTTAGTTTTCCACTGCAATCTTTTGCATTAGGGCTTAAATCCTCACTTTTGGGTTAATCTGTGCAGGCACCTTACTACACATTTGCCGTGTCTCCTACATCGCTTGTGGGAACCTGCAAAGAGTATATCTTATGATAGTCCTCTTGCAACTTTCCAAAGTTGTGAATTGTACCACTACTGTTTGGACAGTCAACAGAAATTTCAACCTGAACCGTGGATCTCTGCAGCTCCTCCAGAGCTACCATGGCCAACTTGGCTGCTTCTCTGCTATACCTTCTCCCTTGATGGTTTATGTTTGGTATATCTGTTGTGCCATCCTCTTTTCATTTTCTGCTTATAAGTTGAACTGTGTTCTGAGAGATTTTTAAATATTGTTTCATAGCCTAACAATCGATGACTATTTGACTGAAAGCAGTGAAACTTGACTTTGGAAGAAAAGGTTTTAAATTAGGCTTAGGCATAGAGATATTTATCATTTGTTAATATATTCTTTTGTAGATTTAGAGGATTAATGACACAAATAAAAGGACTACACTGTAAGGGTGTTTGTTTTTACCTGATTAAAAGTACATTTGTTCTGTTAATGTAAAGTAACCCTGTTCACTAATTCTTTATGATTGCCTATTAGCAATAAAAATATGCTCGTTTTGTTGTGGCAATCGCATGCAATGAATGTTTAGACATACATCTGATAATTAGTCCAGATGATTGTGGCTACGCATGAAAACTAACTATAGTATTTCATTAAGATGTTTGACAAAACAAAGAGCAATTTGTTATTTTACTTTTCCCAGTTGTGCAGCGTTATGAATATGGTAAAACAAACTAAATTATGCCCAGTACGCTCTAAATAAGGTTCACCTAAGCAGCGACGGCAAAATAAATAAAGGCTTCATACATCTCACTGGTGCTGATAACAAATCTTCTTTTCTTCAATCTGTGCTTCTCTTGTGTGTGTAACAGTGTTAGGACTAAGATATACAATTCAGGCTGTGCAGCACATTCTTTTCACTTTATTTTTAAGCTGCATGATTTCTCTTCGCAAGACAAAGGGGAACAAGGAGAGGACAGACTTGGTTGATTTGGCTCACAGAGTCAGTATTAGTATTCATAGTCATAGAAAGGTTTTATGAGCGTATTTTTCTTTTTATGTTCTCCAGGCCTTGGTCGCAGACAGCTTAGCCCCACCCTCTCATATCTCTTTTCCTGACTGCTCCCTTTCTCTCTTTCTCTCACTCTTACAGTTGCCATTTCCTCCCTCTCCTGCACATATACATATGCAACTCTACGCACACACGCACGCACGCACGCACACACGCACGCACGCACACACACACACACACACACACACACAGGTCAGAAGGAAAGAGATGAGAATGGATAAAGGGAGCTTTTCAACTGCATCAAAGTTTAAAGACAGATTGCTGTAATTTCCGTGGCAGAGTCTTTGGGTAAGCCAGAACAAGGCTGGGACACCAGAATAGCTTTAACCTTCTAATGGGTACAGTTATCTCATAAGGATGGAAATAAGATTTAGGGACATTTGCACTGGCATACTTCCGTTGTGCTGGCTTATTTGTTTTCTGTAATGTATTCCTCTGTATAATGGAGCAAGTAGTCTGCATACTTGAGATGCTTAAAAAATGTTTGTCCCATGGTATTCTTTTAAATATTTATTTTAGTAGGATCTGTAATATTTTTAAAAGTCATATTGTGATACCCTATTATATTTCTCCACAAAGCAAATATAAGTCATCAGAAACAAAGTAAAATAAAAAGTAAAATAAGCACATAGTAAGGTTACACATACATAAAGCCTACAAAATTATAAAAAAAATTTTTTACAAAGTATCTCTTTCTTATGTTGTAAATTTTCCCTATGTTTACATTGTCTTATTGTTTTTGATTTTCATATGTTTAGGTTTGTGTCTGTATGCTTCAATTTTGCCTGTCACTCAGCCTCTGGTAAACTTGAATTTCACTTGGATTCCACATATACAATCTCTGAACCTTATATTTTATTGCAATTTGAAGGTAAAGGATATGGATGCAAAAAACAAATCGTCCTTCAGAATAATTGTCAAATAATAGTAAACTGATATTGTCCACTTAGACTGACCTTTTTTCAGTGTGGTAGTGTTCCAGAAGAGGGCGCCGCTACACATTCTTTAGTGAAACCAGTTGACGGTTGTAAAATAAAAAATAATAATAATGGGGAAGGCATCGCAGAACAGGAAAGAGAAACAGTCTAAATCGAATGCTAAGTGCACTTGATGCAGATCTGTTTTGAAATATACACACTTGAGAACATCCTTTTAGTTACCTTACCAGGGCTCATTCAGCTGTGCTGCATGGTGGACCACTGTCCACATCTTAACCAAAAATGAATGACGTTTTAGGAAGATTAAGGTCATGACAAAAAGCAGAGGCAATTATGCCAAAAAAAAATATATAATTGTAACATGATAGAAAATGACATGATCTCGGTAAACACGATTAACAGAAAACTTTTTGTAAGTTAAAATACTTCATGCATCCAAGTTTTAACATTTCTTGCAGTAGTCTCACACACTCAGCATAGTTCACTCCAAAGGGGTCCAGACTCCATTTATTTATTTTTATTTATTTATTGTGACTTATTTTTACATCTCTGTACTTGGTGTCGAACAGTGTTCATATAGAACTGTTTTGACTGAACTGAGGTTGAGACATAAGGTTTGATCAGAGCATTTTATTGCAAGGCTGATGACACAGAGTGACTGCCTGTGAAGAAGAAAATGTGTTTCTCATATTTTATTCTTTTCATTTTTTATAATTTTTTTATTGTTCAGAAATCCCAGTACTTTATTTATCAAGTAAGTATAAAATTCTTTGTTTCTAGGATAATTACCATTTTTGTTTCAATCGTTGGACAATCGTAAAGATCAATTATCTACAGATTAACTCAATAATCTATAACCCATGTTTAAATGGGAAACCAACAATGCTTACCCATATGGAAAATAAGTATGCGAGATGAAAACACTTCGTTGGAAGCATAAAATATGTACAGGTGATTTTTTGTATTTGCTTCCTCACTCCCTGTCCATCTCTGTATGCATTTTTGTAGTATTCTAAGGAATTGTGGTAATAATCTTACTTGCTATTTTGATAGTAGGATGCTATTATGTGCAGCAATTTAGCTACATGCCCAAGTTCGCCCTGGTAAATTAGTTGTATCAGTTTCATTTTAAAAAAAGGGGTATTGTTGTAAGATCAGAACACTGACTTTGGTAATATGAAATGTAATTTTAACATGGGCTTTTATTGAAATTTTTATTATAAACTAATCAAAAGGTAGTGTTTGGACAGTGCTTCATTTTCATGTTTGCCACAATATCACTGTTTTTTGCTTCCGTTTTAGACTTTTAAGAGGCCAAGACTGCTATCTGTAAATAACGTTTATTGGGAAGGTCCCTAATATACTGATCATTTTTCCTTTTCCACTTTTTTGCTGGCTGTTGATCCTTTGAAATGGCTTTTGTTTCTATCCTATCGTACAGACGGAACTAATGATCCAGTTAATTAAACTGATCCAGAAGAAAATTATTATTTTGTTTGTTAAGGATGAGCTAAAAAAAATTAGAAAAAAAAATACTGCACACTTTTAAAATGTATTAGCATGAATGCAGTAAGAAATACAAAAACACAATCGATTATAGTTATTTTAGGTCTGGATCCAGACCACAACTCTGCTGTCAAGTGTACTCTAAAATATATAGTTTTCCATTTACTTTCCTTTTAATCCTGTTTTTTGTTGTATTGTATAAACTGTATGTATTATTATTACATTTGTTGAACAGCTCATCTTTAAAGGTTTACACACTTCATACTTCACAGTTTTTCCACTGTAATTGTTTGGCTGTAGCGTTGGTTCAAAGCTCTGACATCTGAAGAAGCTCTGAGTAGAGTAGATGCTCTTCCACATTTTGGGATAGAACAGAAAAAGCGTGAGAGTTTTTCTAGAAGGAGGATTATCTCATATTTCTCCTGGACCTCAGATAGGCACAGGATGGATTGATGTTTTTTGGGGGCTTCATCCTACATCTTTGTCATGGTGGTATATTTATTTATGTATTTGTAACATGTTCCTAAAGTTAGTAAAAAGTGAATATTTGCTTCAAGCTTTGTTGCAGTTTCTACGTGTACACCAGTCCCAACACAGAGAACTTAAAAAAAAAACATTCTCCCACAGACACAGGACACACATCACACACAAGCACTGAAAAAATACCAGACAGAAACATCTTATTTCCCCGGGGAGAGATTTTTTATTCTTCCTTTGCTTTCTCTGCTGGATTCATGGACTCGTGTCTGCTCGTCAGGTCCTCGTCTGTTTGAACATTTCCTTTTAGAGGACCATCCTGACGGTATTTGAGAAAGAAAAACACTTCCTCTCTTTCCCTGGAGGCGTCCATGTCCACCAAGGTTCAGAAGAAGAGACAACAGGCTTTCGACCTGCTACAATGCTAACAAGCCTCTTTGAAATGACCCTTACTGTCTCTAATCTTTCAAACTATTTCGTCATTTCTTTATGGTCCTCAAGTTTCCCCTGGCCACCTACAATTGAAAGCACCTCATTTGCCCAGGCTGTCTGTTAACAAAGCGTTTTTCTTTCCTTTTCCCCAGTAGCCAGGGATTGCCCTAGAGTTGCAGAGGCAGCAGTTTGAGGTTTTTCTTATGCTGGCTCTGGTGGGGAGGGATGGGCTATGACACTATTTGTCACCTCTGACACAGCACAGCCTCTGCCTGTAAACCAGATGGAAAGAAAGTGTAAATCAGATAGCTGCCTTATGGTGGTGGAAAGACCGCGCCACCTATAAGCCTTTATACCACTTGCTGACCACCAAGCAGATATTTGGCTTGCATAGTCACAATAACTGAAAGCTATTGATTTGCAATTCTGCGGTGTCTAGGGACTCGCATGCACTCAGCTCTATTCTCCTGTTGAAATTCCACAGATCAGATCAACATTGTGATTCATCACTTGTACTGCGCAAAAGAAAGCAGCATTAATTATCGTCTGCAGTGATTTAACTTTACTTTCACTGTTGTGATTAGATTTGAGACGTAATCCTGTTTAACGTGGGTGTTCATTTACCGTGTCTGAGTTAGTCTGTTCAGTAAAAAAGTAGTCTTCAGGAACCCTTTTTCTAGCCTGCGTCTTGAACAACCGGAGTGGAGTGAAGTGGATGCTGCACCTATATCTGCCTGCCTGCCTCTCTCTTTCCTTATCTCTGTGTTTGTACACTGTGTGCCAAGATCCAATCAATCGCCACTCCAGCCGTGGAGAGAGAAGAAGGTCACACTGGAGGAGCCTTGGTAGGCAAAGGGAAAACAACATGACTTATTCAGGGCTTCGTGGACTGCCAATGTGTTAACGGGAGACCTTTTCCACCTGGACCTTTCATAATCTGATGTTGTATTGGCTTTTGTGCACGTCATGTGTTGTAATCGTCTCTCAGACCAGCATCTGTTGAAGCCAAGTACCAGTTTTAATTACGCCAACTAATTAACGACAGCGTTTTCTGTTAACAGACTCTGGTATCTGAGTTCTTGACACAGACACTGTTCAGTAAATGACTCTGTGATGGGTTTTTCATAGAGAGAGCTCTCCATTTTCTGAGTGTTTGTCAAAGACCAGCTGCAGAATGGTCATCAACTCTCCACTGTGTGGGTGAGGGGATGGTTGCAATGGGAAACTGTGTGAATGACTGTTTTCTGTTTTCAGTTTGTGTGTATACAGTGTCAGTTCTTGATACGGCCGTAATTGCTCACTTTCCAGGGAAGCAAATGGTGAAGGGCAACTGGAACAAAAAACATTGGTGACTAAATAACACAACTTTCCAAAACTAACAAGAAATGTCAATAATTTCCATAATCAGGTTACATTTTTGTTATTCTTGTTTTCTTTATGTTTTTATGTGTATCTTTGACCTTCGTTCCATAGATTATAAATTAACCTTACATTTTTCTCTGTCTGCCCAAGGAATATTAACATTTTCCATGTGAGAAATTATCTGGCATCTGGAAGAAAAAGGTTCCCTTGTCATCTGGTTATATGTTAATCTCTGCCTACAGCAGATGCAAGGTGTCAGAACCTTGAACAAATTATTTGTAGATAGAAAGGTCATCTCTGAATTGGTACATGTTTCTTTGCAATGTTATTTTTTTCTATTTTACCTAATTAGTGAATGAGCTGTAATATATCACATATATAACTATAAATATCTTTGGGTTATCATAGGAATCTCTTAAAAAAAAAAAAGTTTAAGCTTTAGTTGACTGTCGTTGGGCTTTAGACAACTGAGAAAGAAGGTGATCCAGGGGGAGCCAAAGATAAGCATGTTTATGATCTATGTACCTATGTTATAGTGCTGCATGGTCTCTTATCTCCAGCTAATGGTTCCCCCAGGAAACTGGCTGCTTTGTTACACATCTCCAGCCTTGCATCTCTCCCATCTCTCTGGTGATGAGGAACGCAGTAATGAAGAAGAGGATGTCGGGGCTGGATGGAGGTGGTGTTAGGGGGGGCGTGTTAGCCGGGCTCCTAATGTGTAGCTGGCTGTTAAATGGAGGGCGTACAGTTTGTTTTTCTGTCAAATGTTTAACTTTACAGCACAGCATAAAGTGTGTGTGTACTTACAAATGACATGCTCAATAAATAGATTAAAATTACACCAGGTGAGGGTGAAAATGTTCCTTTCATCTTTTGGGTGACGATCAGTCAGTCTTGACCCCCAGTTGATCCTCATTATAATGCTGTTGTTAAATCACACAAAATTTGGCCTACTCGGACAGAGATAATATTTATTTAGGAAAATGGAACGTATTCATACCTTAATAGCTTTGCACTCTGTCTCCACTCAGTCCCTCTCCCAGATTCTTTTGTCTTCTTCTGCGTTTGCATGAATAGGAATTAGGCTAATGAAAAGATCTTTGAAATGGCTGGTGTCTCGGGGCATGCAGTTCATTGAAGTGGAGCTCTCTGGTGGGTTGATAGTTCAGAACCCGCTTCATAAAATTAAATAAAAAGATTAACATTATCCCAAACTGATCCTTTGTGGCTGATAGCAGACACGTCTTTCTTTCTGCCTCTCGTTGCCCCCCCCCCCCCTCCCCCCTTTAAGCATCAGAGGAAAATCTATTTCCATCCTTGCAGCTGTGTTACAGCCATCTTTATGTCCTCCACTGCCAATGAAAATTTACACTGCCTCTTTCTGAGATCACTCCAAGGATGGAGCATTGAGCAACAAGCACTCACTCCATCTCATTTGGGTGTCAGGACTCAGATCCCAAAGGGGACACAATGAGGAGCAAAACAGATAGCGTATAAGTCTTTTAATAAATCAGAATGCACCTTTCTGACAGAGTAATTGCTTTCCATCGCCTGGCCTAAATTCAGCAGCAAACAGGGAAGAGGAGAGAATACAAGCGTGAGTGCTGAGTAATGTAGAGCTGGCTATACAGTACATCATTTGTTGGAGGTAAAAGAATGAAAATTAATGAAAAAAGAGTTGCCTGCCCTCCAAATGCAGCCAAGCTTGAAATTCACTTTGAGGGAAACTTAATTTGTTGTAAATAGGCAAAAAACATATTACTGCGAAACGTGTTGCGGCGGGGGGTGGGCACGGTGTGTCCGTCTGCTTCGTTTGTCTGTCTGCGTGTGTTTGTGGCAGATGAGGAACGCTATGCTCTGAATAGCTCAGCTGAGCAGGGGGAGACACAGGAGCCTGCTAATAACTCCAGTAACAGCATTCTCTTTCTACATGACTGCTCTCCAGAACTCACTTCTAGCACGTCTGAATACAACTCAGAGATGTGGAAGAGAACTTGTCAAAAGTTACTTGAGAAGAATAAACTTAGGCCTGTGCACGTCTGACTCGTGCATCAGTTTTGGATTTTTATCTTTGTGCACGTATATGTGCAAATACATAGCCTCCGACTTTTTTTTTCTTCTAATTCTGGTTTGAAACAATACTAACTTTAATAGTTGGGTATCCAGCCTGGACATGAAAGCTGCAAAGAGAAATACTAATACAGATATTACGGGGACTCATCCACGTGTTAAATCACTAAAGGAAAATATCTAGTTACCTGCTTGACCTTACGCTCTAACCTACTTGGTTTCCAGACCAAGAAGATGGGCTATAGCATATGAGGAAGTTCACATTGAAGGGCTCAGAAAATTATTTTCTACTGTCCTAATCAAAGCCTGGACTTGAATCTGATTGAAATGCTGTGTTAAAATCAAATACCTCAATGTTTATTAGAAAGAATTCACCAAAGAAGAATGTTCAGTTTTGTGGAGACCTCAGATGTCTGACAGAAATAACTATTTTTGTTGTTTCTGTTCAGTTGTTTTCTGCATTAAATCCTGTTTTTTCTGCACAGTCAAATAACCTTTAAGGCTCTTATAAAATTGTGTGCATGCATTTTGTTGTCAACATGGCCTGTACACACATGGCGTTTCTGCAGGGTTGGTTTACTTCTGAGTCCTAGATACACAGGATTGATTCAGTTCGATAAATGTAGTGATAAGCTTGAGCTGAAACTCAACCATGACTGACAGATCAGGGTTAAATTGTAGGATTGCAAACATGCTGCAGTTTTATCCTTGCCTGCAGCTATAGACCTCACTACTCTACGACTATGTGCACTGCAGATTCTGTGTGAAGCAGATCAGGAGTCACATATGATCCAGTTATTTACCCGAGCCTCCTGACTTAACTTTTCCCATTCTTCCGACTTCATGGACCAAAGGGTGCGAATGTTTTACATTCTAACAAGCAAAATGCTTACCTAGTTCTTGTTGGCGTAGTTGCTGATATCATTATCCATTGGTTTCTAATGTTTACAGAAATATTTTTATATTAAAAACAATGCTATGTTAGATCAATGGTTTTCTTACCTTTAAAAATGACACAGAAATATGTTTCCATGGAAAAACAAAGCTGTTAGAAGAAGAATATAAAAATAAAAACACATTTTGGTCAGGGCTTTAAAAAAAGAGCCAGTACTCACCTTAATGTCACACTGATGTGGGACACAAACAAGGGTAACATTTTATATTTATATATATATATCTGTCTATTGATCCATTGATCAACACCTTTATTGTACAGAAATTACCAAGAGCGAAACAACAAAACATGTTTTAAATCAAATTTTTTGGCTCCACAGGAGCCAAATCAGAGTCATGGAAAATTGAAACCTTTTCGTGTTAATGTGGACATGGAAACAAATTGAAACAATAAAGAAATAAAGTAAAAACTCCCTTAAACAAAAAAGTTCCTTAGTACTTAAAATTTTAAATAGCTCACAATTGATATCCCTTTCTTTTCTTCATCTGTATAAAGCCTGGCCTCAACAAAGCAATGGGAGGGATAATGAAGATACTCTCTAGTGAGTGTTGAAGCTCTTGAGGAGTAGGTTTAAAGATCTAGTCCTTGAGGTTTTTTTTGTTTTTTTTTACCTTGGAAAGCTTTTCCGAAGCTAGACCCTCCAATTATGATCCTATAGATTTTGTTTCATTTATTTCTGGGCTTCAGCTGGATCATTGGCTCAAGTCTGGCCATTATTTTGTTTCAAATTTAGGTTTTATTGTTTATTTTGGATTTATGCTTTAATTTTGTCAACCCTTAGGAAACGTGAAAACATACAGTAATGCTGCCAGCACCATGTTTCAACATTGTTGTTTTGCATTATAGCAAAACATTTCCTCACTGTGGGAAAATACAGGATATTTCTATTCTATTCCTTTTTATTCTATTCTGTTGTAGCAGAATATGACCAGCAGTGTAAGTAAAACAATGTAGATTTAATGTGATCTTTCATGTGTAATTTGTTCATGCTCTTGTTGCCATTTCCAGTCTGCTGGCCTGTCACCCATCCTTTAGCAACAACTTGGACTCCCCAGCCTCCCTCAGGAACAGCCCCTCTGACTTAAACCAGTAGCTCAGCACGCCTAGGGGGCCTGGAGACCCCAGATAGCAAAAAGTCCTTGCCAGATCACCTGCCTTCCCACGAATACAGAGACAATAGCCCACCAAGCAATTTTTATTTACTTTTTTTACCCTGAATGTCTTTTTTTTTCCTTCTTACGCAAAATTAACTTGTGTGTTTTATTTAATGCTGAAAACAAAACAAAAAAGAAACTGATGTAGTTGTCAAATTTTCTTTATTAGCATTTACGCCCTTTCATCAATTCCTCCTAAAATCTAATGTTCTTAGTTTGCCACTGTTACAAGAGTTTCTATGTGTATTTTTTCCCCCATGGTTTATTGTGTAAGTGTGAGGAAGATGGATGCCAGAGTCTCTCTATTTCTCTCAGGGTACCGTGTCTCCCTTCTCTCTCTTGTCTGGGCTCGTCTGCACCTGCATATTATGATATAGTGCCTGTGTTCAGCCAGTCGATTGCCTTTAACAGGACTGGGGCTCGCTGGCCAAATTGAAAGGAATGGGGGCCTCCTTTTTATC
Organism: Orestias chungarensis; assembly: GCA_032876305.1. Lineage (NCBI taxonomy): Eukaryota > Metazoa > Chordata > Actinopteri > Cyprinodontiformes > Cyprinodontidae > Orestias > Orestias chungarensis. The sequence continues at coordinate 2,784,108 of JAVLVB010000524.1, forward strand.
AGAGTCACGACAGAGCAGAGTGCAGGGCCCACAGGGCGCTCAGGGACACAGAGGAGATGTGTGGGTTCTTCTTCCGTTGAACTCTCCCTCACAATTACTGCCTCATGTAGTGCCTTTCTTTCATTCCCCTTTCTATTTCTTTGTCTCATTGTTTGATGCCATCTGATGGCTGTGGAAACATTTCACGGGAAATGAGTATTCTGTTTCCCATCAATCTTTTTTCACCATTTCCATGCAGGAGTTCCTTGATAGCCAGGGAAAAAGAGAATCAACACCAGTCTCAAAGAAAATGTCTTAATTTTCCATTTCTTTGCCTCATACTTTTGAGACAGGTCATATGTGCAGGCCTTTCCTTTTCAAGATTGTCTCTTCTTTTCTTTAGTTGAAGATGGAGCTTGAAAGGAACCATCTCTTTAATGAACAATTTCTATGTAGGTATGATTTAATGAGAAAGCAACACTCACATATACTGTCAACTTGTAATTGGTGTGAAATGGCAGCTTGCTATAAAAGAAAATGTGGCTTGGCGGTAAAAGAAAACCTAAGAGACCTCATTGTCATTTTTTTACATTACCAAAAACACTGTTGGTTAGTTATTTCAAAAGTAATTGAATAAATACCACTGGAGCCAATAATATGTTGTTAATCTGGCCCCCCAAAAAACAAAAAAGGAAGAAATGTTCCCAAATGTGCTGTCCTATAGGCTTAATGTATTTATCACAATTTAATTTGTTTACAGTTTTAGATATGAAACCACAATGAAAACGTTTTAGATCCTAGCTGATTTTTCCCCCAGCTTTTAATTTATTTTAAAATGCTTATATTATTTCACCGCCACTGGTTTATCCAATTTCTGCTCCAGTTTTATCCTTCATCATCCTGTATCAGTTTGATAGCAGAAGAATCTCTCCTTCGCTAGAGACCACCTTGCCGAATTGAATTTATTATTCAAAAGGCAAGTAGCTATTTGTTTAAGGTCTAAAAAGCAAGAGATTCCTAGAGTGAGCCACAACATAAAGATGAGAGGGACTTAGTATTGTTGGACTAACTAACTGATGCTAGTGTTAATGGCTGTTCTCTTTGTTATCAGCCAGATAAAAAACTTTAATTTTTCAGAAAAACAAGCAGGAGAGTACACTAAATAATCTGCCCATATTAACCAAGGCTTAAGAAATAGCCATTCACTGACAACCTTTGTTGAAGTTTGATTTCTCTAAAGGACTTATGTTCTCAGACTGTGGGCTTGTTTCAGTAGAACTTGAGACAATTCATCCAATAACTCTTAATTGGATTAAAGCTTCTTCACTTTTAACAGTTTCACAGAAAACTTAAAAACAATCTATTGCTATACCGTGTGAGTTAGTTTTGCAAAGATAATGAACTGAGTGCAAATAAGATGAGATTGGAAAGCAACAAATTATGGGGAAGTAATAGCTTAATTGTTATTACTTAAGTAATACTTACTTGCACCTAAACCCTCTGATTACTTACGTAACTTTCTTCTGTACTGGGATCTTGTTACCAACTGCTGGGTTAGTTTTGCCAAATCAAATCACTATCCTCAACTGTGATATAATCAAATTATTGTCTTAGTTTTTGATTCGCTGCTTCAAAAGCTGAAATCACTTTTTGTCAAATATGTCGTAATCCATGTTTGGCTCTTTTCTTGATGTTTTCTTCAGCTCGCTGTCAATCATGTAAAATAGAAATGATGATGATACTAGAATTAATGATACTAGATTGATAAAATTGTTAGAGACTTTAAAGCAGATGGACCAACCTACTTTGGTGACTTAAATCTGAAAGGGGTGACGTGAAGTTTGTAGATGTCTGCTTGAGCAAAGCTTTCTTCTAACAACCACACCATCTGTCTTTTGCTTAAATGCATGAGTTTATGAAGATCTCTTTTCTATACATAGCACATTTTCTCTCACCGTGCATAGAAAGAAAGTAGTACTTTTCTCAGGCTTTAGTCCCTTCTCTTGTCAGATTTATCAAAAAAAACAAAGCCAAGGCTTCGAGAGGACAAAAGGGAGGGTCTCTTAAACAATGGTCCAGTTTTTTGTGATTGCTTTGTGTTGGATAAAGTCTCCCTGTAGCATGCCAGCTGTCAAACTCCCTCACTATGAATTCAGAGAAGGCACTCTGGAGGTACATAACTGTTTGTCAGGGGCTCCACCAATGTCCATCTTCTTTAATTTATGGATCAATAGTTGTCTTTATTTGTGATACCTTCTCATACTTGTTCTTCTGTCTCTGTACATCCCTCTGTTTGTCTTTGACAGGGTAGCCTTAAATGTCTGCTTTAACTAGCTGCTCACAACCCTCCTCAAAATACATTTACATACACATCAATCATGCTGTCAAAGGTAAAGGCATGACGCCATGTAAAAACCTGAATTGGATTATGGCCTTGTCTCATCCCTGACACTGATTGCTTGGCTGGCTGGCTGACAGGCCTGTTGATTCGCAAGCTAAACAGCCTAAAATGTTATGGGCTGCATTTTTTTCCCTCTATGTGGTTTGATTGTTTTCTGCATGCATATTTTAAAAAGAAGCCCTACAATTCCCGGAGGTAACTTGATGTCTTAACAAATACACTAATTAGATGCATTAAAATATTACTTGAGAACATAATTGTAGAGGAAACATAATTGAACCATTTTGGTAGTTAGGACATTTAAGTAAATATAACAAATTGCGTATTCAAACAGAAAGACACATTCTGAATTACTTTGCCTTAGTACCTTCAAAAATTTACATAATGACCATTTATCCTCTGCATGCGAGTTTAGGAAGTAATGCATATTTCCTTTCAGTTTTTAAATAAATCTTCTGCATCTTCATTCAACTGTCCTTTCTCCTTTGTTCCCAAAATATAATGGAGCTTATAGTTGTGTTTTTGCCCAACAAATTTAATTGCAGCAATGATACGTTTGTAGGTTGTAACAAACATGTTTTACAAACAGGCTTTATTTTCATCCATATCTGTACTGTTAGGTTTCTCACAATTTTGGTTCCTGGGATCTTTTGAGGTTTTGTTAGGCTTCTGACCCACTTGCAGGAATGACTCTCAGGAGAAAAGAAATCACTAAAAGTATTCTATTTACAGTTTTGGAATGTAGATGACACTGGTCTGTGTGCAGCAGTGGGGGATAGATTAAAAGTACTTGTGATGATGAACAGATGAAGATGTGTACAGTTTTACTGAAGGAGAATGATAGTCTCCCAGGTTTTGGTGCAGGTATGAGTTGGGAAGTTGATCAACAGCGAGTAGGAGAACAAGATAGAGTAGCTGCAGTTGAGCTGGGGAGAACAGGAAGTATGAGGGCAGGTAAATATGAAAGGAGGCAATATCCTTTGTTATGGTAGATTCTGGTCTGACCTAGGCAAGATGGGGGAAGAAAATAGGCTTGAGATCAGGGAAGATGGAAACACAGGTTACTGAAACTCGCTCGAAAACTCAGTAGAAAGCACTCAGAGACTTGATGTTACCATGTAGGTTAACACAAAGGCGAAGAGTCACTGGCAACCAGCTCCTTTTAACTAGGATGTATCAATGTAACAGTGTACCCACATGAATCGCAGGTGGCAGCAGACCTGCGGGATATGGGACAGCGTCCGGTAGCAGTTCTCCCTAATGTACTCTAGTGGATATCTCCAGAAGGTGGAGAAGCTTACTGTCTGTTTCCTGACAGAATCTCTGGTTTACAGTTAGACTTTGTCAAACAAACTGGGTGATGAACTTAAATTAATTAAAAGTTGCATACAAATCATTGAGATGAACCAAAGATGCTTGTTTATTCAGTAAAGGAAGTTTCGTCTCATTCAAATCTTTTAATTCGCACTGTGACTGTTTTTAATTGAACAGCAATAATTGTTGTCACAGTCAAAGTTACTGATGTTTTCTTAAGTAATCTTAAGTAAGTTAGATCAGTGTCAGGGAAACTTATTCTAAGCTTGATCCTTATTCCTGGAGAAGACAATAAAAAAACAGGTAATAGTGTAGAAGTTGTGGACATTGAAAATGAGTATTCTAATAATGTTTAAACATAACCATGTTTACTTTAATTACCTGCTTAAACGTTTCTTGTTGATGTAAAGCAGTGCATGCTTACTTGAAACTCAAGTGTCATCCAACCCTCCACAAATGTATCCTCAAAAGGTCAAACAGCTCTAATCATAGCATTTTCACTGCTTTTTAAAAGATAAGTCACAATTAGTTCCACTATTGTACTGAGAGATGTTGTGTGTTTTCAACTAATTTTAGGCACTTGAAAAATATGTTTTCCCATATTTCAACTACCACTTCATTATTGGTCAGTGTTAAAAAATCAGCAGCATGTGGCCCAGTGAAAGATTTCTTATTAAAACATTTAAAGGTCCTCTGAAGTTGAGTTCAAACACTTGAGCCTGAGGTTAAGGGCCAGAAATACTAGAAGAAGGATGAACGGGTTGGCATAAGAAGCCCCTCTGTGGCTGAGGCTGAGAGGCAGCAGCGTGTATCATCAGGCTCATCATCATGGCTCATTTAAGTGTTTGATCCCAGCAAAGGCACTCAATCCTAGACGAAAAGTTCATACCGCCCTAGGGTGGCATCTCCGTAGCTTATGCTGGCAAACACAGTATGGCGAGAAAAGGAAGCTTAACCCCCAAGAAATTACCATCTGCCAACCCTATTCCCTCTTTCAGATGCTGGTAATTACTCTGCAGCGTAAATTCTATTTTTTGCAATTTATTTGAACTGAGTGGAAAAACATCATGTGAGCTCATGCTTCTTAATTAGTGTATATTTATTGCAATTGCATGTTCTGCTTTTGCAACTTGGTATTCAGGGCAGCATTAGTTAAAAGGTGCATATCTTAGGGTCAGACATTAAGAATTCCTTCAGTTATTCTCACACCAAAAACAACATCTGTCCTAAACATTAGCAGCCTTTTCAGTGTAAAGTTCATTACTGCTCTCATCCTACAGCTCAGCAGCATAAAGGAATGATGTTTGAATCTACAAATGGAACCAGTTAATATGGTGTTGTAAAAACTTGACGGATTTGTACAATGTTGTGACAATTAAATGTGACAAATTTTAAAAAAATTTTTACTCTCTTCTCAGCATTATGCCCCTGTCTTGCAGCAGAGTTTATCCAAACATACTTCAATATCCAATTATCAGGTGAAATTGGCTGTTTAATTTTACAGCCTCAGTGAAGGCGCTGTATCCTCCTCTGTCTCTCTCTCTCCCTCTTTTTCTCGCTCTCTGATGGCCGTTCAGTTAGTCCCTAAACATCACCCTGGGCATCCTGCTAATCTGAGACAACTTTAATGTGTGTATGTCGGTACCTGCAGAGGTGTGTGTGTGTTTGTTAAGTGTACTAAAACGCAAAAGAGTTATAAATCAAACAAGGTGATGATAACGTTGGTGTTGACACTATGATCTATCAGCTTGCCTCCTCACTGACTGTTTCATTTTAGCCACCAGCAGGCTGCGACTGAGAGGCTTTCTACCAAAATATAATTGTTTAGAAGTAATGAGGTGGAAAAAAAGGACAGAGAAAAGGAGAATGACAAGGGAGGGAGCTTAGTGACTAATAGTTTGGAAGAGAAATGTATGAGGGCATTGAGGTAAGCATGTTTGTAACATTATGAACTAAGTTTAATTCAGTTTATGTACATGGACTTATTTCACAACAAAAGTAGTCATTTAAATGTCACACCCTAGAAAATGCTTACTTTTACATCAGCATTTTATTTAAATTCAGCAATTATGAAAATTTTTTGTATTTTCTTTTTTAAAGTCTACAGAAATAAAGTCGGTAATCTTATAGTCTAACCTGTAACAAAACAAATCAATACAGGCTTACAGGATCTGGTTTTGATGGTGGGACCTTGTTGTGTTCTTTGCTGTTATTGGGCGCATTATGTGCCTTTCAAAACAAAGTTCCGCTTGCATGGATTCTCTGTAGAGCTGAGTACGAGCTGCTGAGGATTTAACTCTCTCTGTGGTGTCAGCTCTTAGAGAATGTCCATTCATTAATTATGCATCCAACTTGTAGGTGAGTGGACACAAATAGACAGAAAAACACAGAAGCAAAAATTTTGGGGTTTATATTATAAAACAAAACAAAAATTTTGTAGTTTTGGACAGTAATATATTTCATTGGTAACTTTACTAACGGCTAAAAAAACAGTACAGAGCTAGGTGTACTTTTTATGGGTAAGAAAAGCTATAACAAGCTATGTTTTCTGTATTTTAATCAAATGTATTTTTGATTACACGAATATAACGTTTTTAATATAAAAATAAACATTGTCATTCAGCAACAGTAGTGAATAGTGAATATTCTGTTGAAATTACCAACCATTGTTGCATCCTCTGAAGCACCTCTTAAGCCAACCTTTAACATGTGCAACTATTAGTTATAGTTTAGACTGTTTGATCTAAGTAAAATGTGTTTTTCTAGAAACACAAATACCAACATTTGGGTGTGAAAAACAAGCAAGCAAATATATATATATATATATACATATTTATGACATTAGAGGTAGCTTATCAAATGGTGGTAGAGGGTGAGTGCTACCAGGTATGGTAGGTAACACTGATTCTGTAAAAGTCCAGGGGGATGGAGAGAGCTGGAACTGGAGGGTGTCTGCAACACATCTACCTTTCCACTCTTTAGATCAAAATTACCACCTTAGATGGGAATGAGAATTTTAATTAGAACTCGAAGCTATCTCATCTCAGAGAGTGTGTGGAGCTAAAAGACTTAATTCCCACCACACGCTCCTGTATACCCCTCCCCTACCTTCACCGGCCACTTTGTCCATTATTTAATAGGCTCTTTGTTATCCATCTACTTGGGCTTGCCAGGTACTTAGAACCCCTCCACTGGAATATTAGGTATTCGGATGAGGCAGACAGCTCTGTGTGCTTTATACAGATGGTTGCTGTCTGTAATCAGCACTCTCAAAAGAAAGGCTCTGCTATCTCCCCCAAACTTATCCTTGATATGATTAGAAAACAGAGCAGCAAGTTGTTATAAACCAGATGTATTAACTTGCTGTTAAAATACAGTGGCACCCAGCAATTCAATCCTTTTTTGTTGGATTTGTATTACTGAACGCAGTCTTTTATGATGACTTTAAATAGGACTGGCAATAAGGGCAATTAATGACATTTAGATTCGTGCTCTCCAAATGTAGAGTTATGTGTTAGAATGATTTCACTCACTCTGCGCTTGGCATTCATTCTGTTTTTGAGGCAGGTCAGTGACTGATTTATATCTTTATGACTTTAAAAGGTTGAAATATAAAAAATGCTTTAATGTGTCAAAGATTTTAAATTGTTCTGCTTTATGTAGTCAACTTGAGAAAAATATTTTCTTTGTGTCTTTCTTTCTATGATCTTTGTTGAAACAATCGTGTCAAGATGTTACAGCCACAGTTATAGTTTTAACATCTATAGTGTCTCATGCACTGTTTGTTGTCTCGAAGCAGGACATTTTATGTTAAGGTAAGCACTGAGTGACTGCTAAGTGTCTGCGTGTTCAGCAGAGACTAAGTTTAGCTGTGTACAATCATTTGGATTAATTTTTCCAATTTTGTGAGGATTTATATTGATAAGGTTGGCCTATGTTTCTTCTTTAGCTTTGCATTTAACTATTAAGCCTTTAGCCTTTCTTTATGTGCAAGGATATTTAACTGAGTGGTCATTTCATTACTTCTAAAACAAAATTAGGAACTTTTTTTTTATTTGTATGTATTATTGGGTTTGAGAAATGGCAAAGAAAAGCTGCTAGAGGCCAAACAAACATAATATGTATGACTAGATATTATGTCTGCTTGATCGGAATGATTTTATTAGAGGGAAATTCATAGTTTTGATAAAAATAAAAAATAAAAGTACTTTTGGCTATTTCTCCAAGAGAAATTTACATTTTTAGTATTTGACAATGAATGTGTTAAACAGCATTTTTAGACAAAAAAAAACCAAAACATTTAATTGAAATCAAAACCAATTGAATTGAAAAGTAAACTGCTTTCCTAATAAAAGACACCTGTGCGTATTTCATTCTTAGTGTAAATCCAGTTCTATAAACGCTTTCGATGTTTGTAAGAGAATGTGGGTAAACAATCAATATTAGGAAAATTTAGGACACAGCATAGGGGTCAAGGAAAAAGTTTCAAGAACCTTCTGTTTGCAAAACCATATCACAAACTAAAAATATTTCACAGAGAGTTCAGTCCACTTTTTGAAATTAGCCGCAGAATAGGCACACATTTCAATCTACACATATGCAAAGCCGGTAAACTTACCAACACAATATAAAGCTTTAATTCCAATTGAAAATATGTTCAATGAAGTGTTTTAACAGGTATGCTGAATGCAAATGCATGCCATGCGAGAGGTTTTTATCTAAAAGAATATTTGAAAAAATATTTCCTTCCACTTTACAGCAATGGATCTTTTTTTTTTTGGTTCTATGCTGTCTAATTAAAATACATTTATTGTTCTAATGTGATAAAAAGTTCAAAATGTGTGAATATTTTTTTTTAAATCACACAAGCATACGGTTGAATACTGCTGTGGTTAATAATGGACTAACCATTATCAAGTGAGGGCTGGGACCTTATCAAAGAAGCGGCTCAGGGTATAATTACCTCTATAATCATCTTTCTAATTCAGCCACTGATGAGAATCTCACTCAGTTTCCTGTTTTAATCCCAGTCCTCTATCTTTTTGTTTACCTTTTTCTGTCACTCACATTTTTTTAATTCAGATACCAGTCTTTCTTAAACTATTGGATATTTCTCATTTATCTCTAAATTGGTCTGGTTTTCAACTCTACCATCTTTGCCCGTGTGAATCCGGTCAAGTCAAAGAATTTTTATTATAAGTACAACATGCCTACAAGGAAACTCTGTTGCGTATGACATGATAAAAAAGTTTGCTTGAACATATACCTAAAACTCTCAGCTAGACTCATAATACCGTTTATTAGAAAAAAGTTTAAGCACTTAATTATCTCATTGCTTTATTTCTACAACAAAAAACTAAGTAAATAAGATTGAAAAAAAGACAGAAAGCTTTAGTTTTTTCTCAGTTTACTTTATAAAACAGCTGCATGGCGACACATCTTCAACAGTCCTCGTTCTTTACCCAACGCCTAAGTGTAACTTCATGTGTTCTCCGTTTTTAAAGCTAATATACTCAAACAGAAGACCAGGTTAGGCCAAGAAGAATGGTACTTACGCCACAGCTCGATAAAGATTCACTAAAATAAATAAAAAATAATGTATCCTCATCATGGAATATAGGCATCTAGGCAAATTGCATATATTCTGAAGAAAAGATACAGGAATACACTCATGCTTCAAAATAAATAAGCAAGATCTACCCTGAGGCAAGAGTGCACTGTCATGAATACTCACAGCATGACTTATCCTCCAGATGAGGGAGTCCACTGAGTATAATTCATGTAAAATGGGTGGAGTAGGTGACTCACTCAATGTTTGATTAACCACCGTGAAGAAATGTTCCTTGATCGCTGCTGGATCGCTGCTGATTTAAATTTTTATTTTAAAAATCACTGGTGTGTCTGTTCCTTATCTAGCACATATACCTAAAATTGTTGTAGTTGTTCGATATCATGGCCTTGGCTGCATCCAAAACAATAGCAAGCAAACATGTAACGTCTATTTATAATTTTATTTTCTGTACCTTATATATTTAGATAATTTCTATTTTCTTCTTGGTATTAATTTTATTATTATGCAGTAGCAGCTGTAGTTGCTGAAGTTGCAACGTGTAAATTTAGGCTCCGTCCATAGACCTTTTTAAGCAGACTACCTGTATTTGGTTGCTTTTCCATTGATCAATTTTGTAACAAGGGCAACATAAGTAAACTCCATCTCAACATTGAACTATAGAGAGCTTATCAGAGAGCCAACAATTGTAGAGGATCTAGAGAAATTGGACACAAATCAATAAAGATTTTTCCAAACGTATCTAAATGTTTTAAGGGATGAGCACATTTATAATTGCTTTATCTCATGTACTTCCTAATCTGATTTTATTCTCTCTGATAATTTTGTTCAAATTAATGGATGGATGAATTTTTTTTTAATTTTCAGTGAAGGATTATATTACCAGAGTTGGATCTACTTACATCAACATCTTCATCTCAGCTGCCAGTAATTGTGGAGAGCTCTGGAGATGCAAGCGTACTGCTCAGTGAAAGCACCGCAGGATTAAACACATCTAGCCCTTATTGCGCTGCTCTGTAATGTGATTTGTCCTCTCTGTTAATACCCCAAAATGCCCTGTTCTTCTGCCCTTATCCTCTTGTTAACCCCAACCCAATTCACCTTACCCTACCTCTAATTTTCCCACTAACCCAATTAGCATCTCGTCAATAATGCTCAGCATTTCATTTTGCTGCTTTAATTAACAAATTCAATTTGCTCGAAACTGCTGTGAAAACAAATTAAAAGCGCAGCAAATTAAAAGCCAATAGTAGTAGCGGATACTGCTAAGGTGATTACAGATGCGTGAGGCAACAGTTTTTGTGTTTGTTTTACCTCAGGAGAGTATCTCAGAAGAGTATCCTCTGCAGGGTGCTCAAAGGGTCATCTGTGTTTCCCTTACCTCTGTCAACGAACCTTCCAGAGCCGCTGCAGGAGGATAAAGAACATTACTAGGAATTTGGCCAGGGAAACGGAAGTCTGGGCTTCTCCGCTTAGGCTGCTGCCTCTGCAACATGGATGGATGGATGAATGGATGGATGGATGGATGGATGGATGGATGGATGGATTGACGGACGGACGGATGGATTGGTAGTAATTATGTATCATTTTTTATTTGTAGCTGTTTGATTGGATTGTGTATGTATGATTAAAATGAAATGATTTCTCCTGTAAAGTCTCTTGAGTTGATCTGTTGTAAATTTGTGCCATACAAATAAACTGAATTGAATTTTAGAGAAACACAATTTAATTTTGTTTTCTCTACTGTTCTATTTATGGATACATGTGGATATGATTCAATTTTAAGATGATCATAAGTCTCTTAAAAAGGGGAGGCTCTTGATATAACAGAGCATTGAGTACAGCATCTGAAACTCCAGGAAAGGGGGAGAAGTAGTTAGCCTGGATGATGGAGATGGAAGGAGGCTGAGGCAAAGTTTGTATCTGTGCCTCAAAAGGTAATTTGAGGTGGCACTACTGAATAACAAACATTTTTCTGATGAAGCAGATCAGCAGAATGCCTGACCTAACTGCAAACATTTATAGCTGAAAGATTTTTGCTTTACTTAAATATAATGTACTTTAAGCACTTTTTGTAATTGTTTTTTTTTTTATTAGTTTTGCAGATGGTAAATTCATCATCCAAAGTTTTTGATTGACTTGACAGTGATTAACATAGTGCCTCATTGCAGATCAGAATGAACTAATTTTCTTGATATTCTCAAATCTTATATGTTTTCAAATTTATTAAAATGATCAAACTAGGATAAACAAAACTAAGTAAGGGTTGTAGGTATGCGGTTAAATATATAAATGGCAACGCTTCACACGGACATAGTGGGACTTGTTTTAACACCCAGCCCTGGAAAAACGGTTCTGGATTACATCAGGTTCTATATCACAAATGTGCAAGCAAAAACATCCGGGTTTTCCCTTATCAGAAACCCTGGATGAACTGCCAGGACTGCTTAATCCTGAAAAGACGCAATGCTGCTCGAGCTGCCTTGAAGAGAGGAATTAAAAATGCCAAGTTGGACTACGGGAGGAAAATAGAGTCCCATCTGTCCAGCAACAACACACGGGAGGTGTGGCAGGGCATCCAGAACATCACAAACTTCAGATGCTGTTATGTGTCAGCAGGAGACCTGAACGTGTCACTAGCGAAGAAACTGAACTGTTTCTTTGCTGGCTTCGAGACACCCCAGGACCACCAATCATCTCCAGGCCTACTACCCCCACCGAATCCCAGCTCAACCCCCTTCACTGTACAGGAGCATGAGGTACAGAGTGCTTTTGGCAAGGAAACCCTAGGAATAGTGCTGCACCAGACGGAGTACCGGGAAAGGTGATCATAGTGTTTGCCCACCAGGATTTTCAAACTATTCCTGGCCACAATCCTCGCCCTGCCAAAGAAGTTGTAATCTCATTGTACATGTGTATAATGACAATAAAGGCTATTCGTTCATTCAGTCATTCAATCACCAGTCCTCCAACACATATTGCTTTTTGTGGATTACAGCTCAGCATTTAGCAGACTCATCCCGAACATACTAATTTCCAAATTGAACACCCTGGGCCTCCTTCCTCTCACATGTTTCTTGATAAAGGACTTCCTACCCAAACGTTCCCAGACTGTGAGACTTGGCCCCCAACTCTCCTCCACCCGCACAGTGAACACTAGCTCCCCACAGGGCCTATGTGCTGAGCCCCCTCCTGTACTGCCTTTACACCCACAACTGCAGCCCTACCCACGACAACAACCTCATCGTCGAGTTTGCTGACGACACCACAGTGGTCAGACTCATTTCAGGCGGAGATGAGGCAACCTACAGAGAGGAGGTCCTGAAGTTGACAGCCTGGTGTTCACAGAATAACCTCACACTGAACATCGGCTGCACCTTCTCCACCCTGACGGACATGTACATCTCCTTATGTATCAGCAGAGCGAGGAACATCATCAAGGACAGCTCACACCCCGGCTTTGAACTGTTTGACCTGCTGCCCTCTGGCAGACGCTACAGGTGCATCAAGGCCAGGACAAACAGACTAAAAAACAGCTTCTTTGCCAAAGCAGTCGCCACCCTCAACTCAACTGGACTCTAACTGTGCAATACCATCATCTCTGTGCAATACTATGCCATTACAACAATATCTGTGCAATATTTTATATTTATTTATAAGTGCACTCTCACCACCACTGTCTAATTATCTAGATAGTGTTTATTTTTCTGTATATATTTTTAGAATCTTATACACAGTTTATTTTCTGCAGATTTTTGTAGATTGTTCATTTTCTGTATATATTTTTTTGCATGGCACTCAAATGAGTGGTCCTCCAATCTCATTGTACAAGGTGTATAATGACAATAAAAGGCATTCTATTCTATTAAATTCTACTCAAAACCCTTAATTTTGTTTTGGGTTTCATATTTTTACCTTTATCATAAAACAATATTGTCCATGTTCTTTTTTGTGCTTTTGCCCACTTGATAGAGAAAAAAACAGACAAAAACAAAAAACATTTGATTCAGCTTTTTAGACAACTACTTATCCCAAATAAACTGGGAATTGTTATCAGCCATGCAGGAAATGCCTAACCAGTGCATCTCTGGTTGTCTGTTATTGTCTTACAGTCTTTATGTTTTAAAGACAATTATTATATTAAAGATATTCTTGCAGGTTTTTATGTCAGACTATTGCATTTTTTTCTTTTAGTAGGTCAACCTTAGACAACAGAACAACATTTAAACCACATGTTAGAAGAATGTATGAGATATTCAGTAGAACATTTTTATTTTGTGTTAACCTGTTTGTGTTCTAGGTTGCCTCAAAAAATGTTCCAACTGTTGTGTTTATATGAAGGTCTTTGTTTTGCATAGTTAGACCGTCTCTGAAACTTCATTAGAATACAATTTTTTTTTTTTTTGGTTACCAGTTGCTTTCTTTGCTGCTTTTTTTCTTCTGGTAAAAAAAAATGTCTTTATTACCATGTGTGCTTGTTAAAAACACAATTCAGTCTCTTAACAAAGAAGGTCATATATACTTAAAGTATGCTCACAAATTTAGAAAAATTAGTGCAGTTATTTATGGTCTGAGCTTCACCTATATTTATTAAAAGCATGAACATAGTATTCAATTTTGGTACTTGTTATATTAAATGGTTTTTAAAGGTTGAATAATCATAAAACAAACAAGTTGTGTGACCACTTGTATTTTATTGTATGGTGTATTCGAAGCCACACAGGCTTTACATTATACATACAGGCTTAGATACTATATAACATCTTTATACACTGAGTGAACATTCTTCAGCAAGTCTATTTAGAAGTTTCTGTCATACTTTATATAGGCTATTTGATAAATCTCCTGTAAATTAGTCCATTTGAATTGAGTTTCTTAGCCATAGTCATCCTTGCTGACTATCATTACTCATGAGCAATGAAAACAGGGTTTATGTGCATTGAGAAACTTTTGTATGTCTAAATATAGACCTTGATTTTAAAGATATGATTCATAAATGCTTATACTTACGTTTTCTTATATGGTGCACATACTTTTCAGTATTACATTAAAAAATTCTTCCCCAGTTTACTTTTGTGTGAAGGAAAACACTTCTATAGCCACAGTTGTCTAAAGGTGATAATTTTGGTTGACCAGCAACAAATATCAAAGTCTCTAATGTTGTAAAACATCTGTTGCATTTTATGGCTCTACTATTATGTAGTTACATTTAGTGTACAGTGTTTCCATTATGTCACTGCTTCTGTTACATGCTCATTTTGTTTAAACGTGTATTCAGTTTTTCATTAAACATTTGAAAATATATTTACAACTGCCACAAATAGGTGATCCAAAATAATTTTTTCACTAGGTGAAGCATCACAAAAGTTACATTACATATTAAGTACTTACTTTAAAAGTGACTTGCACAACAATGTTTTTAAATCACTGATGTAGCCTCCTTTATTCTGCACAGCTTGTTTCACAAAACCGAAGGTTTACATTAAGCACTGCATAAATAATTTGTTGTGCGGCTGGTGTAGAATTGGGAAATAGAAAGTCCTAGTCCAAGTCAAAGCCGGAATCTTACTATTATTTAGATAATATTGGTTAAATTTAGTTGGAACTGCAAAAATGTCCATGTCACTTGATACTTGATTGTTCACCAGACAAGCGCGTTGAGGTTTGTGTTTTTCAAACAAATAATGCTTTTTCACCATCAAGCTTCATCTCTCTTAGCTCCACTCTCACTCCAAACTGTGATTAAAAGTTTCCAGACACCAAACAGAGCATCCATCTGGTTGACACGTCAGCATCTGCAAAAGGGTGTCAACTGTTCTGACACAGAAAAGACACACACATCTTGCCATTTAATTGTGTATTTTTCCCAGAGTCCCTGAACTGCATACACACACACACACACGCACTTCCATCCTTTATGTTCAGTCCATGCAGCTAATTATTGTCCTGCTTAATTACCAGTAAACACAGCTGCCCAGGCTGCTTTAGCTTTAAAGAACTGTTCAGCCCTTCATTCCAATACCTGATTGAACTCAGCTAAATGGGAAAAGTTGTGCTGGAGAACAACGCTTTAGTTACACAACATTTTGTTCAATTTTTATTCTAATATGCCTCTCACTGTCTGCTCATTTGAAGATAACAGACATTTACATCAGTTCACGCCATAATCAGAAAAAAACTGATTTTGAACTTTAAAAAAAACTGAGGAAGAGAGACACAAGAGAGCAGAACTGTTCTAGAGCCTGAACACATACACATTTACTACCGCTGCTGGATCCATCAAGGCGATAAGCCAATAGAAAAATACACGTATTCTGACCTTCAGCTCCAATTAGGCCCTCGAGGAGATACGGGTGAACTTTTCAACCTTGAGTCCTGTCTATTGATACGCCAATACAGTTGCTGTAGAGATGTGGAAACTGGCAAGTCAATATACAAGTTAATTGTTGTTAGAAGCAGGAGCAGTAGTTTCTGTCACACACACATAAAAAGTTTGTTGACATCTCTGAAGGCTTGAGCTCCAAGTCCCATATGGAGGAAGCTCAGTTCCATTTTCTTTCTCTCACATTTGATTGAACCCATCTGATAGAAAATAATGGAAATATAAAACCCCAAAGCTAGGTGGATTTACCACTATACTGTTTGTATTGTGATGTTTCTTAAAGATAAAAAACTTTTCAACCCAGGCCTGAATGACAACACACTGTAATAAAAATGGAAAGGTCAGGCTGTTAAACTTTTTGAGGGAGGACTGTGCTCCGAGCTTGAAATAAGGTAAAAAGCATCCATTTGATGCTCTAATGTAATGAAAAAGTGACTACATTGTTCGTGATCTTTTTCACATTAGTGGAAATCAGTCATGTCTGTTGAATTTAGAAGTGATTAAAAGCTAATATGTCAACTAGGATTTAAAGCACAGTTTCTTTTTTTCTTTTTCACACGAGCTTCTAACATCTTATTAAAATGCATATAATGTTGTTTGGTAAAAGCATAGCAAAAAAGTAAACCATCCCCATCATGTATTGATGTACCACAATTTTAAACCTAAAATTAACCATTCAATGAGTAGATTTTATAAAGATGTATCTATTTTATTCTATTTTTTTTTTTTACATTTGTTAAAACTGTCACTATTACCTTACGGTAGAATGAGGCAATATTCTGTGAAAAAAATCAAGCTCATCTGGGTCTTTCCCTTGTTCTATTGCCATCTGCAGAAATACATCGACCCTACAAAGAAATAACCTATTAGAGCGTGGGGAAATATTTTAGCAGTATCAATCACACTTGTGTACACTCTTCTCATATTTTCCCAACCATAGCATGTAACATCGTTCAAGCCCAAGATTGCTAGTGTGAGGCAGCAATGCTAACGGTTTCGGTGGTATTAGCATAGTTGCTGAAATAATGTAACAAACCTTATCTAACCTCACATATTGCTAGGATAGTTGCTTATATACAGTAGCTACAGTTGTTTAAGCTTACTGCTATAACTTATATAAAATAGGGTAACATCACAAAGTTACATTACCTGTATCCTCAATGCAAAATACGTAATTAGTTAATGACTTTAAACCACAGTGTTAGTGCTAAATTGGCTAAGCTGGCTAGACTAACTGAACAGTCTGCCAGGACGGCTATTGTACTAGTTATATTCTCACTATTTTGCTTTCATAAACAACCTGGCTTTTAAAAAACCGTCCCACGTGCACAAAATAGCTAACAATTTCCATATTAAATGCTGATTTTGGTTAATGTATTCTTTACAGCTTAGACCGAGGTATGGTAATGGCAGTCCTTGATCTTAAGTCCTAGTCCTTCGGCACTGTGTGTCATTGATTCACTGTTTCCTGGTAAACATCAGGTCACTCCTCCATCACTTCATCAGGCAGGGGTCAGTCACAACCCAGTGGGGATATGATGATAGATAGAGCCCATCCGTACGTGTCTGAGCCTGATTCAGTCTGCTTGTGTGTGGAAGTCTCAAGTATGCTATCAGTGTTCTCAAGTCATTGATTGGTCCACAGTGTCAAGATGCTTCCATTGATTCTTTGCCCGGTCAAGCTGAAAAGTCTTAGCTCAGCAGAGACTCTTGGGTTACTTATCCGTACACTCCATGTATCCTTAAATACATGTATGCAGTCGCAGGAAAGCAGTCAGGCATGCACAGTGTTAGAATGTAAAATGGTAAATATACTTCACCAAACACAAAGTACAGTATGTGCATCTTTGAATATAATGGGGTTTCATCAAACAGCAAGATATAGAACTCAAAGTTTTTGCAAGTTCTGGATATGTGCTGCTGGATTACTTGTAAATCTTCAGTCACTTGTAGTTTAGTAAGTTCTGACCAACAATATGCCATTCAAATAGGTAAAATATAAGAAATTGCAGCCAAATCCAGCAAATATTGGCTTTCCACAGAAGAAGATGCATCTTTCCTAGTTTTAGAGTTTTAAGTTTGTCTTTATTTTGAAACCCCGGCAAGAAAAAAAATAGTAGTTATTTAAAGATTACAACGAATTTCCTATGGTAGACATTTATGTATTTTTGTAAAAGGTAATGTAAAATGTGAAGCTCTGAGCAAGTTTTATTTCTCTGGACTGAGAGCAAAATGACATGTAAAGGTTGCAGGTATCTGAGCTCGACTGTTTTCATAAAGGCGACACTGTCCCTAATCTCCAGTGTCAATAACGCCTGTATTTCTCTGTCTTCATTATGTATAGGATTTCAGCGGGCCAGACATCTAGGCCCAAAATACCTCGACCAGCTCATCCCGTTGGTTCATTCTTACCTCACCTCCGCTCTGTGTTACCAAGGGACAACGGTGTGTGTGTGTGTGTGTGTGTGTGTGTGTGTGTGTGTGTGTGTGTGTGTGTGTGTGTGTGTGTGTGTGTGTGTGTGTGTGTGTGTGTGTGTGTGTGTGTGTGTGTGTGTGTGTGTGTGTGCGTGGTTGATTTTTAAGTCAGAAGAATTGCCAAAGTGAAAACAGTGACTCAGTCAAAATAAAGTATGCAAAGCTGCAAAATGATGAAAACGCCAGGGGAACATAGATTAGTCACACTGTTGACAAAGAAACTCTTGCTCTGAATGCCATCACCCAGTGACCCCTGCTGTAACCCTGTCTAAATGACAGGCACATCCTAGTGTGTGTTTTTGGCACCTCAGTGTTTCTCTGAATAGCTAGGACGTTTTGATGGAGCTTCATTTTATTCCGCTGTAGCTCTGGTTGTATGTTTAGGGTTCTTGTCAAGCTTGAATGTGAACCTAAAGTTTATAGTCTTTTGCTGGAGGTTTTGCCCAGTATATAACTTTATCCATCCTCTCATAAACTGATAAGCTTTCGTCTTTCTGCTAAAAAAGCATCCCTACCCTATCCCTCATAACGAGAGTGTTTCCAGGGTAAGGTGCAGAGTTAGTTTCCACAAAAACATGCATTTTGCACAAGAGCCAGGTTCAGTTACCGTCTTATATGGTCCGGGGTCTCTTCCGGAAAGGTGGTTCAACAGTTCAACAAGCTCGGTCTCTTCATGAACTTCCATCCTTAACAAAGATACTTTTTACAGAACAGCTGATCTTATTTAAGTTTAGTAAGAGTATCTTAAACTTACGTTACGCTAGTTGAGTGAAGCAGGGAAAAACAATAATCTCAAAAAGTCATTTGTATTATGACAATAATAAAGAACTTTTCTTATCACACCAAAAAAATAAGCATATTTTAAAGGAAATTTGAATTTGAATGCATTTCTACATTTATTGCTACATACACCAAAATTTATCAGAAGTTACAATGGTACCATGTAGGCCAAAAGACTGAATATAAGGGTTTTATTCATATGGTTATATATCAGGTAAAAAGCATGCTTTCACTAAAATAAAACAAATGTTTAAAATATGATTACAAGTTTAAAGTTGATAAAATAATTCAGTCTCACAATTGTGTTTTACTGCAATATTCCTCTCAGCTCATGTCTTAATGCATCCATCCATCAGTTGCGCAATTTCAATATTTTTAAAAAGTGATTGATTTTTATATTATGGCCCACCCCCCACCCCCACAATAACGTCCCTCTATAAGCAAATTATACAATCTTATCATTTAAGAGAGCAGGATATATTCGCACTATGGAGTTTTTACTTTATTCAATATGAATTTTGCATTTGAAAATCATATTAATACTTTATTAGTCCCACAGTGGGGAAATTTACAGTTGGTGTAATCACACCAAGCCAGCTATTTGCAGCGCCAGGTAGGCAGTAGCGCAGAGGGTCTTGCGTAAGGACCCACACTGGATGTTGTGGTG
Organism: Orestias chungarensis; assembly: GCA_032876305.1. Taxonomy (NCBI): domain Eukaryota; kingdom Metazoa; phylum Chordata; class Actinopteri; order Cyprinodontiformes; family Cyprinodontidae; genus Orestias; species Orestias chungarensis. Next base: position 2,803,675 of record JAVLVB010000524.1, read on the forward strand.
TTTTTACTCTGGGCTAGATTTGAACCCATGGCCTCAGATTGGATATAAGGTGACATTCCATTTGAGCTATCCAGCTACAAATTATGCATATATAATATACCTTTTACTTCAATGCTAATATTTTTTTATATAAAATTACGAGATTGGACCACATATTCCTACAGGTCGAACAAGCTAACTGTATTACAGACCCTAAATATGAAAGAGAGTGAGATTGAGAGAGAGACAGATCCTTTGAAAGTATAACTATTCCTAAAATCTGCTTTAAATTGAACAACACCAGCACTACATACATAGTTGTCTATTTCTAAGGCTGCAGCAGAATATGCAATATAATTTATTTTATCTAATAGGATATTTGTAACTTGTAAATTTTGTTTGAACTTTGATTTTGATTTTTAAATCACTCAAAACTCCTGTGAAACATCTCTCAGATTAATATAGCTTTGTGCTAATAGTGTTTTTAGTTTTTATTTCTCTCACAGCCTGATATTACACATAATACTATACATAAATAAGCACTCATTTGCATAAATGCACCGTAAAAAATATCTATGCTTCCTGAATATGTCGGTTTGGAAAATGGTGAGTTAAAAGATATTTGAAAAAAGATGTGGCGTTAGAACAATTCAAACTTATTTAGGAATTACAGAACATACAAAAATAATTGTTCATCAACATTAGTCCAAGCTTTATAATGACATCTTGGCAGACAGCTACTTCAGCTTTGTGGGGAACAGTGGAAATCCCAGGTTTCTCAAAGAAAACCCTTTGGCTTCCATTTATACAAAGCTTTCTTTACAGAAGGCAACTCAAACACTGTCAGTGAAGAGCTTTGCAATAACCCACCTTCTGGAATACACAAGAGAGCACTTTATTCCAAATTTTTGCTATTTCCAGGACTTGGAAAATGTATAGTTTATGCCTATCTTTTATCAATTGTTACTTCATGTAAGGCCAGATTTCTGGAGTACCAAACTAATAGTTTGATTCCATCTCCAAAAAGTAAGTTCTTGGCTTTTTCTATGGGTAAAGCTCTTCTGGCTCGACAGTTTCCACCAAATTATAATTTTATGTTTAAAACTAATCTGCAACACACTCTTGCTTAAAACATCTTGAACACTTTATGACTGACCTTTCCATTGTGTTCCTTTGTCTAATACTTACATAGAACAGTTGTTTTATACAGAGATTGGGTTTTTCAATAGGTGGACTACTTAACAAGGTGCAATTCAGAAGAATTTATTTTAATCTATTCAAAAAAAATATCTGCTTATAAACACTCCAGCTGGTCTTTTTTACTACTTGAGATTCCTGCTTGGAGACAAAAAAAAATCCTCTATCAAGCCTCAATTGTAAACCAACAGTCAGAGTCAATCTGCAGATAATAAGGAAAAGTAAAAACATTGCGTCTGACAGTAGTCTGATGCTACAAAATACTTGTACATGAATGTTTTAATTAAATTGAATGTTCAACTTAATGCTTCATTACTCTCTATTATGTTTTCCTTTATCAAACATTTGGCTCTTAAGGAGGCCCTCATTTAAGAGCTAATTTAACGCCACTTTTGTTGTCAGTTTCCAAAAAGTTTCATACTTCTTATTGCTCTGTTTTTTCAGACATGAATGAATAAGGATGTTGTCTTTCCAGGCGTCTTGAGAGCTTTGCCTGAATTATGCTAATGTTACTAAAGATAATCATACCCCTTAAAGACATAATGTATAGATATTTGAAAGGCCTACAATTAATGATTGGTTGATGTGACTTTTATCCTTGTTTTCATTTTTTACAACATATTGTGTGCAGATATTGTATGTAAAAATGGAACTGCTTGGCTTTGGCAACCTAAGATTTTTTTTAATTCTGTCTTATTTTTGTGCAGTTCTCACCTTTGCTGCATTTTTCTAGCTAATTTAGTCTAATGGTTTACTTCTAATGGTTTGTAAGGGGATGGAACCCTTTCCATAACTAAATCTACTACATTCAAAAATACTGTAAACAAATACAGGTTAGTAGTTAGTTTACATTCTGTCCAAATAAAAAGTTAGATTACTGGTATTTAATATAAAATGCACTTTTTCATGTCCTAACATGTCATTTCACTAACTTTGTGGTTTATGAATTTGATTTTTTTATAGACTTTTTTTTCAAGCATCAAACTTTTGACATTAAGGGTTTTAAAAGCAAAATAAATTAATTCATTGTGGACTTAAATACATCATACACCTTTAAAGACTTTAAAACTATTAACAAGACCAAATAATCAAGAATAAACAATCCTAATGTGTGTTGACACAGCAGGGAATATGCAATACTAATTATTCATATTTATATCACCGCTTGGGGTTTGTTTCAGCATCTAACCGTAATCCGACACACTTTTTTCTAAATGAAAATCACATTTGCTTGGAAAAAACACTTTCCACATCACAATATAAAACATCAAACATCTTGAGGTTTTACTTTAAGACTATAGTCATTTTAATTAAGATTTGTTACTTATTTGACTGAAAAAGCTGCACGATTGTTCATGCTGCAATATAATTCAGTTGTATTGACACATAATTAATTTTAAACGAGCTTTAATGTTTGCTGGTTTTTGTTGCTTCACCTTTCTGTCCCAGGCAATTTTCTCTTTTCACTGTCATTCTCCATTCTTTCCTGTGTGTCAGATAACAATCACCAATATGAAAAGTAAATTATGTAGGAAATGTTGGCAAATGGGTTTGGGATAGATTGTGTATGAATATTTAATTTAGTCATAAAGCAGGGATTTAGAGTATTAATGGTTTTATCCACCTCTGACTCTCCGATTCACTCTCTTCCTGTTACCTTGCTTTCACTCATATTAGAATGTTAGGATAGTCTGCCGTCTCGTCTGCAGATTGGCTCATGTAATTACCATATTTATACTGATTAAAACAGTATGGATTTCTTTAAAAGGGTTGCTGTTGTCAAATTCGCATTTGAAGGCAATTTGTAATAATTAGAAAATTATTTCTGCTTATATTCTAGATACACTAATACAAACATATAGAATTAGATAAACGCAGTAAGAAAGAAACAGCAGAGTCTATCTTTTAGTCACAAATACATTTTTCATTGGTATGAAGTCTTTGCAAAGCTGTACCTTTTCTAGACGTGAAAGTAAATATGGAACTTTATCATGACCTGCTCTCATAAGACATTCAAAAATAGAAACACTGATCCAAGCTTTCTGCTCAAATTTCATGTGAAGAAAAACAAATTATTTTGCTCTGCTGTACCTTTGCAGTCATCGTGCGTTCGTTTGTGATTTCATTCCATTTGTGTTTAGCTTTTTGCGTTAACTGCGTAATAGCTGGCTAGACAACAGAGACAGGTGGTTGCTTTTCACCTTTGACTCGCATCTACATTCTTGTTTTCTGACCCGATAACACTTTCACTGACAGGTCCATTCAGGGTTCGCTCATGGGAAGCATCTTTGGATTTTTGGAAGATAGAGTTTTGTTATCATTAATTTTAGACTTCTGGATTCCTATTGATGTTTGGCCTACATTCAATAACGGCCGATCAAATGAAAGCATTGGCAGGTTAAAGCTATATTAAATGTTTACTACCAAACTGTTGACCATGTTTTTATATCTAGATCAGTGTTTTTCAACCACTGTGCCAGGGCACACTAGTGTGCCGAGGGTGATCGTCAGGTGTGCCGTGGAAATTATCCAATTTCACCTAATTGGTCTAAAAAGAGTTTTTGAAATTATCTGCAAATAATATGCCATTTTCAAGTGTCTGTGTTGTAGTAGATACTAGCGGCGTAATCCTGTAATTTCCTTATCACTAGATGGCAATAGGTACATAGCATATGTTAAAATAAGAGATAAAGAGATAAAAAATACATTTTTGTGTTTATTTTATTCATATTCAAGACATTTTGATAAGAATTACTTATATTTAATATATTACATATTTAATATATGCTACTATAGAGTATCATTTGTTCACATTTTTGGTTGGTGGTGTGCCTCGTGATTCTTTCAATGAAAACAATGTACCTTGGCTCAAAAAACACTGATCTAGATCACTGGATATCATTAAAATTAGTAATTACCTTTATTTTTCAAACATTACATCCCCATTATTGATAAAAAAGAGAAAAAAACGATCATAAAGCTGACTAAGCAACTGTTAACCTGACTTTAAAAACAGCTCTACTATTGGCCCATGGTGCCAAATTTTTAAAAGCATCTGAGTAGATGTCCAGCCTCCCTTCCTTATATTCCTACATGTTTGATCTTTTACCTATTTATATCTGTTTCCTTTATAAGGCTCCTCCGGTGATCAGTGACCTTTAGGTCCTTCTTAAAGCTACTGATTCAATTTTAAGCATGCAGACTGTAAAATTTAACCAGGACTAATTGCCCTGTCTCTATTAGGGAACAATACAGAAAACCCCTTTCCTGTAAAGCTAAAACATTTTCTTTAAGAAGGACCAGTCACCATTATTGTTTTATAGTTTTAGTTTTTATTTCAACTTTGTTTTCAGTAATAATGCTAACTTTAAGGTATCCAAAAGCCAGGCCAGGGAAAATGTGGAAAATTAGCTACTGTCATCATTCACTCCAGTTTTCTTTTTCCAATCTTGCATTGAAGTGTTTCTAAATCTATGGTTCTAAGAAGCCATTTGGACTGACCTGCAAAAAAAATTGTTCTGTGGATCGAAGTTCCCACCTGGGTAGACGATGCTTTCTTAGAAGAGCCTGTTGGGCTCACAAAAAAAATAGCAGCTCATATTCTTTGCTTCTACAAACTTACATCAGGGCTGTGAAAGACAGTTTAGCATAAAGTTGTCAGTCATATAGAAAGTGAGGTTCTTTGTATATTCTGTAATCTGTTGCTGTGTAGGTTCATGAAAGTATAGCTGGGCTGACTTACCCGGTATGGGATTCCTTAGCTCTGAGCTATGTTAGATAAAGATTAAGTCAATCCTATTTTCTGCCCTGAAATGCTTTTTCCTAATATTATTCTGTCTGAGTCAGATTCCTCCCTCTTTCCTCTCTCTTTCCCTCTCTCTGTCAGAGAGTGTCCTCCGCCGTTGGAACACTAAGCACCTTTTCCATTGTGGGACTAACAATAGCAGGAGGAAGAGAAAGGGGTGGTAATGTGATGTAATAGGCGGTCCCAGAATGAACTCCGCTCACAGTTTTCGTTTGCTGACAGTCTGTCACACTGAAGACAGAGCTAAATTGATATGGGAAGGTCTGGAATTTACTGGTCAATCCATAGTCCTACACTCATCTATGGTCATGAACTTTGGGTAGTGACAGAAAATAAGACCTTGTCAGGTTGAGTCATTCTGTGCTGTTTCCTAGGTGGCCACGGGGGTCGCTGTGGCGGGGCTCCAGGATGGAGTCCCGTGGTTCCCAGGTGTGCCGGGTTGGCACTGATGAGCAGAGCAGTATAAGAGGAGTGTGGATCCACTATTCGGCGCCTGAGTGTTGCCTTTAATCGGTAACCCTCAACCTCAGTGCCAAACTA
>JAVLVB010000524.1:2811635-2824255 GCA_032876305.1 Orestias chungarensis
CCCGGCGGTCCAGACGAAGAGGAGGAGGCCTCAAAGTCCCGAATGAGATTACCATCGAGTATGAAGGAACGGGGCGCCAAGCTCCGCTCCTCGGGAACGTAGCCCTCCCAGTCGACGGGATACTGGTGACCCCAACCTCGTCGGCGGGCAGCCACGATCCTCCGGACATCGTAAGCCGGCTGCCCATCAATGATGCGGGCGGGCAGAGGGGCGTCGGCTGGAGACCTGACAGCAACAAATAAATACATGAAACGGATTGAAACCACAGCAGGAGCAGGGCATATGGCCATCTGCCTTACAGAGTAAAGACGTAAAAAATGGTTTCCTGACTAAATATAGCATGTTTCTGTCATGAACAAACACATTATATTACGTTATTAAGGGCTTCTTATTGGATGTATTAACAACACCTTGTTACGCTTCACATGGTTGTGTATATGTGTGTAGAAATTGGTTGCGTTAAAGATATTTGTGTGTTAATATGTGTGAGCACAACGCATGATCCCAGTTTGTCTGAGGCTAATGTTGTCACAGTGACCTCTGTTGCTGCGTTGTCAACAATCTAAGCTTCCTTACCCCTTTAATAACCCTCAGTGTGACATTAGTTTCTATTCGTACACAGTTAGTAGCTTAGGTAAAGTCAATGGATGATTTAGAAATTTTGTTTAGAGTCATGTAGATGCAGTGTGTTACATATTTCTATTTTTTCAACTATGTTCTTTCAACTATTTTAAATATTTTGTTCACGTTTGATGTAATAGACTGATAGATCATTTAGAGTGCTCAGGTGGAGAAAAATGACATTTGGTTGTAGATAATAATTAGCATTGCTATGTTCAGAGCACTGGTTAGTCTTATACCTTTTTCTTTACACCAATTTAGGACATATTTCAGTTGTTTATTAGATTCTGGCCTGTCTGCCTGCTCTGTGTTTTTGCCCAGATTCGTCAGTTACTTTCATCTCATCCATGTAGGTGCTGCCAGCCAGCACCTAAACCTGATGCCTGATTTCATGCACATGTTTAACTGGCTTTGTATGGTCTCTGGTCTCTGTGTGACTAATAAACTGTTATTGTAGAGCTGCAGATCTGTGCTGCTCATCTAGTCTTCTACTTGGCCTCTTGGCTGCTTTTCTGATATGTCCTTTTATTTTCAGGCCTGTTAGTTTAGTTGGACGGTCATTATTTTTGGAATATTTATGGTTGGACTTTTTCTTTGTTGGCTTTGGAAGGTACAGTCCTTTGTGAGCTATCTTAACTCCATGATGCTGTTTTATAACCTAGCCTTGCTTTAAACTTCCCTATACCTTTACCCTTGAGCCGTGTGCTGAATTTACTGGTCTCCATGATGCTTTTGCGAAAAGACCTCTGAGGCTAGAGAAGCAATGCATGTATACTCAAATTCATTCGCTAAAAAAAGGATTCCATTTTCAGATAAGTGGAATTCTGAAGGTAAGGGTATCAGAGAAAAGGCAACTGAGTAAAGTTGTGTTTGTTTTGGAGGGACTCTCAAAGCAGTCTGAATCATTTTGCAATTGACTGTAGTCTAGTGGATTCCTTTTTATATATATTCTATCTTACCTTCTCAATAAGCTAAGTATCTAGCACCCTGAACAGAAAAAAAAGATTGGCTTTAAAATACCAGAGTGGTCTTCAATGAAGAAAGTATCAAAGTGTGTGAATCATCTCTTTGCTCTCCCCTACCAAATAGTAATAATGATGCTTGAATTTTGATGACATCTATAGTCATAAATATTGCAGACTTTGACCATGCAGACTATACCATGTCACACACTCACAGCCAGCCTCTATATGCACAAGTACAGACCCCTCATCTTTTTCTTGGATGTAAAGATCTTACCTCAGGGACTGGCAGATGAGGAACTCTGAAGTGTTGATTACTTACGGTGTTCACCAGTCAAGTATCGATGCATGTGCTACTATTGTGTGTGTATGCATGTGGGCTTGCAGCAGGTTAGCGAGAGGGGCTAAAGCCTTACTCTTCCTCCAGACGTCTTAAAATGCAGGAGAGATGAAGTCTAAAATTGGACACTTTACACACCCCTACAGATACTCAACATACAAACAAAGTCATTGCGGACAGACGTATTGTAACAGTTGCAGCATTTTCAGGAGAGGGTTTTTGAGATGTTTTTAGTTTCTTATGCAGCCTTCCTCTTATCATCTTTTTATAACAAGTATCATTTTCAATGTCCACAACTCTGACTTGCACTCTATGATAAATCTGCACACATTATGTAACTAAGTTAATATTAAGCAGCTGCCCAAACGACTGCTAGTTTTATTCAGAGGGGAAAATCAATATCATACACGTGAGAAAGATCAATATACTTCCGTGAAACTAAAATATTAGAATTGATGAAGATATTTATTACAGTTTTTTGACATTTATCTTCCTTTTTACTTTGCTTCCAGCAACAAAGACGTCTGGACCTGCTAACCATCACCAATTCCGGTAAGTCCCTGGGATTTTATCTTCCTGGCTACCCTTTCACCTGCAATCGACCCAACACAACACCGCCTCGATGCAGAAATAAACATAATTTCCTATGACCCCCCCCAAAAAAAAGCTCAATATCAGCCAACGCTTGGAATCACTATAAGTTTTTTTTTGTTTTTTTTCCGTTCCATAACCTGGTTTGATATTGATTTGAGATGATGAAACGTGCCAGCAAAACTGTGGGACCCACTTTGAGGTGTTAAAAGGAAAAACACGCTGTTTTCTGGGTGTCGTGTGTGCATATCTGCACAGTTGGGTGGTGGAATAACAGTAGAGACAACTTTGCTTGTGATGTCAAAAGCCTTGCAGCAGGACCACTGCTGAGTTGACGCCTCCTGATCAGGTTTTTGAGCCCATTTTAAGGGTGATGTGGTAAATGTCAGGGGACCTCAGATTTTTAAAGTCACAATGTGCACTGCATACATTTTTGTGCAGTCAGAAAAAAAAGCTTGACTAGTGTTCATAAAGTTCATTCTTTATCGTGAACCTTCGTGCTTACTCTAGAAATGTGGCTGAAAGGATAGAAAGCCCTTCCAAAAAAATTTCTAGTTTAAAAGATTTAAATGAGGAGCCATGTGCTGTAGGAGTAAAGCAGGTCCCCCGTATACAGAGGATATTAGTCCTCGATGCAGCTCTCTGTAGTTTTGATTCCCAACCTTGGGACATTTGCTGCATATCTTCTGTTCTCTTTCTCTGTATTTTTGCTGTCTGCAAAAAGGTAACAAGAGCCTCAAAAACATAAAAAAGATTTTACTTTGAGAATGTTTAAAAACTTAAGTTCAGAGAAAATATATATTTATAAGTGTTAATAATTTATTACTTTTGCTTAACCCACATAGAAAGGATGACCTGAGTTTTAGCTACATATTCATACTTCCTTGACGGTGTAATTAAAAAAACATCTGTAGGGGTAATAAATAAACACGGAATTTGAATACTTAAACAGAGCAAGTATGTGAAGTTGTGAATAAAAGATCCTTCTACCTCCAAATGTGCAACCTTATTGAACATTCCCTGTTCTTAACTTGCTTTTCTACATTACTTACTACAGGTGTAATATTTGTGATGTTTCACATTTATTTTGACGGATGATCAGCAATATATGTTAGAAGGTAAACATTGTATTTACTAAGTAAGTGCAACACATTTTTTACTTAAGTGAAACATTTTAGCTGCACATTTAAATATTTTTTTAAATATATTAAAAAGCTCAAGTCACATTATAATACTATCTTTAATGTATTTTCAACAGATCTCATTATGATTCAGCATGCAAGCTTTTGTAAGCGTGTTGTTTTTGTTTTTCGTGAACTGTTTCCAGTGTGCTGTTTAGAAACACATCCTGCAGTCAGGCATGCATATGGTACTTTAAGTTTGGCTGAAAGTGGGAACATGTCACAAAGTAGATGCTCAGTTAGAAATTGTTGCCAGCCTCTTAAAGAGGCAGCTGTATGAGCAAGGGATCCACTGAGATGGGGAGCGAGGAAAAGTGAGAGAAACAGATGGCAACGGCGAGGAAGATACCGAGACCCATATGTCTAAAGTATCTGGATGATCTAATATGCTTTGATTAGAATATAGCGTATGTGAGGCTCACAGAGACCCAGTTAATTTAGCATGTTTACGTTGCAGATGTTCCTCAGGTCCAGGGCAGCAGCGGCTCTATGGCCTCGACAGTTTGGTAGAGGGCGAGCAAGCAAACTGAGATTTGGAGAAAATAGGAGAATGTAAGATCATCAAAATAACATGTTTATCTCCAGGTGTAAAGTTTGAAGGAATAATAGCATATTGCCTTAATGCGAAGGCTACATAAATACATGGTAATGTGTCCTTCCACTTACTTTAGCTATTTTCTGCCTTTTTTTCAAGCTTTGGTGAAACAACAGTTATACAACCTTGCTTGTTAAATCTTAATTTCATTTTCATCTGAATTTAACAAAGATGTTTAGAGAGTGGTTTATTTGTTTGATATTTTTTCTTATAAAAGTTATAGTAAAGATATTTTATACCTCTGACAGACTTTTAATTTTACCAACATGATCACGCTAACTGAAAGTATTATTAAACATTTAAAAACTTTCCAGAGTCACAGATTAGGCCTTCCAGCCTTAAAGATGCCCAAATCATCACTTTATATAATTCATCATAATAAAAGTGGAAATATTTTATGATTTCTTTTATCTCCCCCCAAAAATGGACATTGGTTGTTGAGAAATATTTTTTTGTTTCAACATTGATACTTCCTTTACATGTGTTTATATTTAATGAAACCTACCTAATTTCCAGTAGAAAGTTAACTTCTCTTCTGAATTATAATAATTTTATTAATCCAAATTTGTATGTAGTAAAAATTTGGTTTTACTGGATATTTTCTATTTTGAGCTCGCTGTGCTTTCAGGAAGGTTGTGAGTAAAGTCAGAAGTGGTTCTGATCAAAGCGATTTCCCGCTGAGCCATATCAGAGTCCGCTCCACACTTTAAAGGAACATGAATCTGTTTATGTGGACCAATTGGAGTTCTGATAACCTCCTCAAAAAGGGCACTTCATACTGTGAATAGCCATGTGGCCAATGTTTGGAACCCTGGTAGTTCAGAAAGTTTTAATAACCGAGATTTACTTGTCCTGGAACAGTTTCTCTGGTGCCTGTAAATGAGTCACATCTGCAGATGTGAGTCACAGTGATCTAAGTCTCAATGAAACATTTCAAATCTGTCTGGATGAAAAATTGCAGCCATTTGAACATCTCAGCTGCTTGGGAACATTGTTTGGAAATTTATAATCAACTTTTTGTGAATCTTTTGGTTGAAGTTGGAAAGTTTTTATTAAAATAATTTAGTTGTATTTCCTTATCATATTTGTAAATGACGCTGGATACTGGTTTATCAGGTAGTAATATTAAAGCCTTTATGTGACTTGGGTCATGAACATCTTGTTTCTTATTAGTCAACAAAGATAATGGACTGTTAGCATCTAAAAGGTCATTTCTTCATGGCTCTTTTATTTAAGCCTTTTTGTTTGATTGTTTGTTTTGCCAGTATGCAGAATGATTAAATACCTATGGTAAAATTTTGTTTGCGTCTACATTTTTTTAACCCAATCATTAGGAATAATTTAATGTTATTCACATTGTTTGATTGATATTGGCACCTTAGCAATGTATAAATAGTTAGAAACTCCATATATCCCTTGAAATAAATCAGTACAACTTATTGCAACTGACCAAGTAGATTGAAATTGTGTTAAACTTAATTGAGGGATCATAAATTGTCACTGGTTGAAAACTAGAACCTATGGGGTTTATTTTAAATCAGTGAAAATTTTCATTTTCCACATTATTTGAATAGATGCTGAATGTATTGATGTTTTATATTTGTACTATAAGTAGAATAATCCTAAATGGGTACAGTAATAATTCTCAGATTTTAGATGAGCTTAAATGAATAATTTTGACTCTAATAGATGATTAAAATGTAACCAAAATTCTTAGATCTGTTCCCATAAATCAACTTTTTAATCCTCAGCAAAAAAAATTAATATTCTACAAATAAAAATGAAAATCTCCTCCTGTCAATACATGCAGTCTGTGTTTATTATTAACCATAAAATAAGACTGTGTAAGTTTTCCAGTTCATAAATCTTTCTCAGAGTCTGAGTAAAACATCTGCGTCTGCATGACAACATTCCAGCCTCATTGTTAACAGAGTGAGCCCGGTCCATCCTTTTGACATTATACATTTTAATTTAAGTTCAGGATGAGTTACTAATACAAAATTGATAATATCTTTCCATAATGAAGATGTAATACTGAGAAAACTGGTTGTCAGGTTTAACTGTGACACAAGCATTTAAATCCTTTCATAAATACTTTGTTGAATTACCTTTTAATTCAGTTTTAGCACTCAGTCTCCTGGGGTTCATACCTGCCATTAATTACACTGACTTTAATTACCCTGAAATAAAATTGAACTGTGGGTATAGGATTTTCCTGGCATCTGCTCAATTGGCTCATTTACTCAAAAACATGTTGTGAGATGTTACAAAGGGTCGGCCAAAAAAAATCCTCATCTACTCTCCATAAGTAGCAGAAGCTGTATCATTTTCTTCAATTGGGTTTTGATAAAACCAAACCTTTTGGCCGAAATTTAAAAAAACTTTACTCGAATCAACTTAGCACTTCACTCAAAGAATATTATGCCCACCATTAAACATGGTGCAGGCGCAACATGCGCTGTTATTACCTTTTTTTAGATTAAATCGAGGTTTTTTTCAAGGTGGAAACAGTCTTTGACCCAAACCTTCTGGTTTTGTTAGGCAGCTGATAAAGAAGTTTGGAAAGGCTGAGATAGTTGTGAAGAAAAATCTTTAAGTGACTACCCAAGGAAGGCTGTGGAAATGGTGGGTCCTCACAATGGAGAAATTATAATTAAGCCTAGATGTGGGATGTTGACGGACTATCACCAAAGACCTGCTGCTAACAAGTTGTTAAAGTTATGTATATTTGTAAAAAAGTGTTTAACTTTATTGCTGTTTCTTTAAAAAAATGTCTTATGTTTTTATTTTTTCATTGTGAATGAAAGTCACATGTGGCTAAAATTTATCATAGCAACTTTAACAGGGGTGTGTATGTTTTTGAGAGTCACTTTATGAAGCTGTTGCATTGCAGCAGGTCTAATAAACTGGAACAGATTAGCTTTTATTGCATTACATACGTATCATAGAGACATGATCTCACACCTTCCCCGCGCATGAAAATGACTAATGCCAAACATGTTTCCAAGTAATCATTGAAATTGCTTTGCTGCGGACTTTTGGTTTGAAAGGCTTCAAAATGTTGGCATTCTAGTATTGGCACCATTCAAGGTTCGGTGTTCACCCTCCACATAGATTGAAATAGCTTTCTGAATTTTTCTTTGTCAGAATCTTTTTTTTTCTCTGACTGCTGTAGAACTCAGAGTGTGTGTGCTGCGTCAATGATTGCAGGTCATTTCTCAGCCTGTTGTTGTGCAGCCTTGAATAGAGGTCTATTATATCCTTAACTTGGCAGACATATTTTATCTTGACCCGCTGCTTTATTACTATTCACAGCGGTTGAACGGACATGCACGCACACACTCTGGGAACACGGTAAGCTTATTATGTTCTTGTATGAAAACCAGGTGATTGCTTTAAGAAGAGTGGTTCTGGTAAGAAAACACAGACAGGACAGCCTCTGCCTCTACCTGCAGATTAAAGGAGTTTTAGCTCCTTCGCTCCCTTTCTTCTCATCATCCCCACACCTGTCTTTCTCTTGCTGTATGATGATTCGCCGTGCTTGATTGGCTCAGCAGCATTCTCCTTAGTCGCTGTTATTTATTAATGACCTTATTTAATCACATTGCTGTTGTGCGTTAGCCGCAAAATGTTTTTTTTTTTTCTTCTGCATTCAATCCATCGTTACCTTTTTTTTTCTACAACATCTTTTGTTCACTGCATGGTCAGCAGTTGGAATCACAGGGTGTGAACAATCTAATAGGCTCTTGTGGCTTTATAACGCACTGTGTCCAAGAGGGAAAATCTGATTTGATGAGGACTCTGCCCCTGCTGTTCTGTTGCTCTCTGTTTCTAATGGTGTTCATTAGCTACTCTAAAGAATGAGTCACCCTTAAACATCTATTCACACAAGATTTAACCATTAAGAACAGAAATAAAACCAAAATCCCTGGAAAGGATGAAGTGTGAAGTTTTAAGTATTTCTATACAGTTAAAACCAATAATACATCCATAGTATTTGTATATTTGTTATGGTTTCCAACAGTAAAGGTTTACTAAATGTCAAACTAAAAATGTAGAAAGAAATTTCTTATATTTACATGTACATTTATATTAATTTGTTTAGCCGATGCTTTTATCCAAAGCGACTTACAGGGAAAAAAAAGTTATAAATTGAACTATGTCACAATTTACAAATTATAAGTTACCCTTTAGTATCCTGTACGAGCATTTAACATTACATAAAATATTTGCTTTAAAATCCGAAGTGTATGTTTATCAGTTTTAACCTTTGGCCATTTTTTTTCCTGGCAAAAATGATGTAGGTGAGTTGGAGTTCGTGAGACACCTTGGTTCATATCACCATTTAAACTCTGCCCAGAAGTTTTTCTAATAGAAGTTAAAAGCAGTGTTTTATAATGGCATCTCTAAAATATCAACCTTGTAACCCATAAGTCACTTTGTAACTACCTTGGCGGGATGAATTGTTTCATTGTAGTCTTTCCTTCGACACTTGGACCGAGAGCTTCTTCCTCTTGATGTTATCTATTTTGAGAGCCTCCATGTCAGTATATCACAATATTCCCTGGGATTTTATGTTAACTCTTTGTTTGCTTTGAATTTACCAATGTTTTTGGTGGCCAGAAACCATGTCAAAGCTCCAAAAATTATTCTCTTTACTAACCATCGTATTTGCAAACTTTCATCTGGCTTTTATGTTACTTTTGTGATGATGTGTTCTTTATCCCTGTGTGTCCTTTCAGCCCACATGGTATTGGATTTGTTTAATTAAAACTCCATTACTTTCTTTTGTTCCGGGGTTAATAATCATATTTTAAACTGCAAGACCTTGATCTCACTTTAACAGCATGAGAGCATGATGGATATTCCCATGATGTTCATGCTTGTGTATAATTGTCTTAAGAGATGATGGTGGCATGTTCAGACATCTGGAAATTATACCTAAGTATGAAGTAAACTTGCAATCCTGGATTCTCTGCCCTATAAAGCAAAGCCATTTGCTCATCTGCCTTTTACATGCAAATTAACTAAAAGAACCTCAACTTCTTCTTATGATTTTGAGCCCTGCTTTGCAGCTTTAACAGCTTCAGCTCTTTTAGGAAGGCGCTTCACAAGGTTTAAGAGTGTGTTTTTTTTACTGGAAATTTCTGACTATTCTTTCAGAAGCCCATGTATGAGGTCAGACACTGATGTAGGAAGGTTCCTATCTTGTTCAGTCTAGATCTTCCAGACTAAACTCACTCATTCATGTCTTTATAGACCTTTCTTTCTATACTGTTGAATTGTAATTTTCAACATGAATTAGAAATCCCTAAAATATATCCAGCAAATTTGAATTATAAAGGTCTAAGAAATTTCCTATGCTAGAAAATGCAGATTGTCCTCAAAATAAGAAGGCAGGGCAAACACTGTGTCACAACATAATCTGTGAATTTAAGGATTTGGATGACTTAGCAATCATACACGTGCCAACATAATGTATCATCAACAAAATCTGAATGTTTCCTTTTATGTATCCATAATAAATGCTAAGACCATATTAAACGTTTCAATAAATGGCAGATTTCATTGGTAAAAAGAGATAGTGGAGCACCAAAATCTTCTGTGAAGTGTTAATATTCTCACAGGTACATACTCATAGAAGTAATAAATGCAAATGCTACTAAAAATCTAACAATAACAATAACAACAACAACAAAAAACACTGCATCTCTTACTTCCTCTCCTTCTCATTTCACACAAATTTGCACACACACTCCCACACGCAGACCCACTCAAACCTCACACGGCCCTTTTTAATTGGACACTTGAGCAACGCACGACTGCATCTGGCTCCTGTTGAACACAGCCTGACATTTCAGACTGCTGACCTTTCCAGCCTCGCCACAGCTAAATAATGATTAGTCCTGGCAACTGTTCCATCGCACCACCATACATGTACACATAACATGCTCTCACAGGTGCAAACCGCACAAAGCAAAACAACCGTAGCACCTGCACCGGAGCCTTTGTCTTTTCACAGTGCGAAAATGGGGTGAAGACATTGATTTGAGAGGTAATTGTCATTCTTTCAGTTTATCGATTAGATTGTCCTTTTCCATATCTGTTGTGAGCACCCAATAATGTGTTGTTCTAAATTAACTCTGCTTGCCTCTGTTTAGTTTCTCCTTTCCCCTTTATGCACGCTTTGCATACAGTTGAGAAAAAAAGGTCAATCATATTCATGAGATTTGTGCCGATTGGAGAGGATGGTCTCTTCTTGAGTAGGTGTGTGTGGTTGTGTGTGTTTACTTTGGGGTCTGGGACAGAGGCATGCAGCGCATGTGTTTAAAGAATGGGGATAATAGGAAGTTCTCAGATCTCCCCTCCAATGTGTTTTTTTCTTTTCTGTCTTTTCATTGAATGACTGCTTGCTTTGCATTTCCTTTTATTTATTTTTACTGAAATGGTCATCATTAAAGCCCTTGTTTAATGTGTCTCTTCCTCAGAAGAAAATATGTCTGTTTGAATTCAGGCGGCACAATCTGAACTATGTCTGAATATTGAAAATGAATCTGAATATCTGAATATTTTTCATTCTTAACATTAATTTGAGCTGTAAAACCCTAATTTTACCATTGTAGTTCCCAATTAGGGATCACATTCAGTTCAAATTCAAATAATATATTTTTAATCCCAAAGAGAAATTGGATGTTTGCATAACTCATCATAATTTCTTCAAAGTTTTGTTGTGCATGCTGGGCATGGTGGGCAGGGATGTCTTCTGTAGTGGTTTGTATTACTGCTTATATGAAGACGCCTCTGACGTCCCTGTTGTTCTAAAACAGTCTGATAATGAGGATCCTCAGGGTTCCCCCTAATGTTCTGCATTTAATGGAAAATCCTTCTTTGCCTACATTCTCCAATATAAGCTATTAGTGGGATATGAGATAAATTGATGTTTCTTGCCAGTTTTGCTCTTAAAATTGCTCAGATTGCCAGGAGGGGCCACAGTTAATAAAAGAGACACTATTAGGAATATGAGGAGCTGTAAAAAATGGTTGGGACTCAGCTTAGTTGTCTTATTATTGTCAGCTAAATCAGCCGCCTAAAGGTAAAAACAAATCTAGACTATGTTTTTGCTATGATAGTAAAAAATAAAGTATCTCTTTTTTTCTCTATTTGTTTTTTGTGGAGAAATAATTTCATTTCCTTCCTGCCACAAATTCATCTTTCTTTTTGATATCTTATCATCTCTTTCACTATCATTTGTACACCTTTGTAATATGTCTGCTAGCTGCAACTAAAGATTACTTTTATAATCGATTAATTTGATGATTATTTTTACGATCAATCGATTAACCGCTTTTTATTCATAATTTTATATAGCCTTTACTCTCCCATATAAGCTATTGAGAACTAATTTTCATTAAGAAACAGGAAAACAGTAGAGAATTTTGCGATTCACTTGAATTTATTTAACTTTGTTTAAAGGAACAAATTACCTTAACATTGTAAAATATTTGTTTATTTTTAGCCAAAAAATACAAAAATGAAGTAGAATTCCACATAACTTATTATGTGTACAGCATATTAATAACAAATCTCAGGCATTTTAAATTCACATTTTATTTTGTCTTTATTCTGAATGTTCCACCAGCAGGCCGACTTAGGTGCAAATCATTTTTTTACAAATAATATGAACTGCTGTCTCTACCAGCATGTTTAGAACAGAGTTGGTAAGTGGTATATTGCTGGGGTTGAGCGTCTTGTTCCAAATCTATTTGTTTATTGTGGCTTGTTTTTTTTCTGCAGAAGAAAAATGAAAAAGTAATGAGGCGGCGCACAAAACCGACTTAACATTAACTGAAGTAACACTATTTAGCGCATTCATTTTCTTATGAGTTATCGTTTTTTTACAGCCCTGGCTTTTCCTCTCTCCCTTCAACTCCACTCCGACATGTCTTTGTCTCAGATGTTCACTTAGAAAAGTCTTTCGTACTTTTTCGTGCCCTGCCATCTTCCTGAGGGCAAACATGTTTGGGCCGCCTGAGAATATGGAATTCATGTGAGCCAAAGCCATGTAAAACAAGGTTAACGATTGGCTAAATTCTTCTTCTACTGCTCCACTGGTAGATCACAGCGTTACTGTAGGTAGCTCATTACTGCTACATACTGACCGCAGAAATAATAGATTGTGTTAAAAATAGTTTATAAAGAAAATAATCGATTAAGCAGGGTTGATATATATATATATATATATATATATATATATATATATATATATATATATATATATATATATATATATATATATATATATATATATATATATATATATATATATATAT
>JAVLVB010000524.1:2833518-2861213 GCA_032876305.1 Orestias chungarensis
CACACACGCACGCACGCACACACACACACACACACACACACACGCTTGCACGCACGCACGCACACACACACACACACACACACACATATATACATCTTCTTTGAATGCATTTAAATGAGTTCTGTTATAGAATATCAACTAAATGACTGCTGCCCTAAAAATACTCAAATATATAAATACCACATAGGAAGAAATTAAATAAACATAATTGTTTGTTTTTGAAACTCTTTTGTATATCTGACTCTTAGACCAGTCACACAGCACAGTGAACAAACATCATGAGGAAGTTGGCATTTCAAACGGGAATAATTTTAACTAAATAAATGGCTGAAACCATGAAAACATATCAGAGAAAGGAAAAAAAAACTCCATATTGTTCTGCATCGGTTGCTTTTCAATTATGCCAGTCGAAGCAGAACAAAATTGTTAGTGTCATTTATCGACTGTGGTGCCCTCTATTAGAGTAACAACTGAGAGAAATCCATCCTGTTGTAGAAACCACCTGGCCATCTTACAATAACAAAGAGTTCATTTCTGTCAGTTGTCTTTAAGTGTTTTGGGTGTGATGTAATGAACAGATGATGAGCAGGGACCACATGAATGCACACAAGGGCCGATTACATCTCGCTGGGCAGGTAATCATCCTGAGGACTTTTCTCACTGAAGTTCCATGAAATAGTTTCCTTAGAAGACAAACTGATTGGTAACTGGTGTCTAGATTGATCATCCTGAGATTGAAATGTTTTCTCTGATCCCTAGAATTATTTAAAAAATTTAGAGAAGAAAGTTTAACAAAAAGTTTAACTGTTATTTAAGCATAACGATCAGATTATAAAGTACAAATGGCAAACTAATCAAATTAATTAATTGACAATATTTTCAAGACATTATTATTATCCAACCTATAAAACATTAAAAATCTAAACTATAAAACTATATTATATAATGTAAAAGATCCAAAAAAGGAATTTTTCATCTAAATCATTATTTATTTGAAGTTGTTGGTAAGCCACAGAAAAATACTGATTTATACAAAATTTATTTTTAAAAAATCACTGAGTGCTACGTCATACCTGCAGTTCTTTTAATGGGTTTATATAGAAAACAAAACAGGCTCCCATTTTGGGGGCTTTTTACTAATACAATATTGTTTTTTCTTGGTTAAAATAACTTGATTTTCCTAATTTATTTTAAGAATTAAAGGCCTGAAAATTGCGATCATCTAAAGTTGGTCCAGATAGGAAATAAAGAAATAAAACTGTCCTATATTGTTAGATACAAGTTAGATAGTAGATCCAAGATTGAAGAAAATTTTTCAGAATCATCTTCTGACCTTTAAGTGAGATGGTGCTGTTCACATAAAGGTTTCTGGGGAAACTTTCCCACCGCTTACAAGAACAAAAAAGAAATGCCTGATATAATCTAAGTACATTATATTCTGGTGAATAGGCACTTAAGCATTTTTTTCTTTTTTTGGTTGTTTTAACATTGGATTATTTTACCTTTTGATTTCACTATGGTAAAACAAGTGTTGTCTGTTTTGTGTAAATATGTAGATACTGTATAATTGTGGCATTTGCACTACATGTTATTGTATAATGAAAATCTCCTTTTTGCCTAAAACCTACATCAAAGTCTAAAAAGGTGTAAACTTTTCTACCAATAAAAAAAATCTTGCAACCTTATCTCAACTTTACAGACTAATAATAAAAGGGTGTCTATTACTTTTGCCTGGATGATATATACCTTGCTGATGTGGACCAGGCAAGGCCAGACTAGTCGAATGCCGACACCATCATTAACCCCCCCTATGAGTGTATTTTTTTTTTTTTTATATATACTTTGTGAGGAAAAAAAGAAACTCCCAACCATATCCAAAGTGCAGGACCAAAGAGAACCAAATAATGTATGCTTTCGTCAGGTTCTTTGAAGACGACATGTGCTACGCGTTACCCGTTTCAGCCATCGAGGATTTCAGACCTCTGCACAGAACAGATTTTGATCATCACAAGGTGTATCTGGTTCACGGAGCTGCGGAGAATGGCTGCGCAGGCCAGCCGAGCGAAGCACAGATCCTCGCCCTTGCAGGTTAGTTACTCCTCGGAGGTTTCAATGCTCTGTCTTTTTATGTTTAATTGAATCTCTCGGAAAAACTATCGATTCCGCCGCGTTTGTGTTGGAGAGCTGTCAAGGCGAGCGAGTGCGTTTCTTTTTTTTTTCCGGCGGATCCGTCAGGACGTGATCAGCTGAAATCTGACAGCGACAACAAGATCCTCGGCTAAAAGCTAGCATAGCATGCTACCAATGTTTGCTAACTTCAGTAGGCTGTTGTAGCTTGTCACTGCTTTCTACGTGTTTGTTTTATATATTCTTTACTGTAGCTCCTGGTTCTGTTTTTAGCCCACTGTTCTTCCGAAAATGTGGTGTTTAGTTTAGCAACATTTAACGAACCAAAGTGCCTTGTTTACACGAAGTTAACGCTGCTAGCTAGCGTTAGCATGCTAACTTCGAGGCGCTCGCTGAAGGCGGACTTTGTTTTAATCGCGGTGTTATGTAGACAGTCGTTCAGCGCTTGTTTCGTGGTTGTTTAGTGGCAGCACCCAGATGTTAACGTGACTGTAGCCCTGTTTTTTGACCTGTTAACCTCTTTGTAGCTTTGTGCTACAGTGTTCAGTCATTTCCGTGTGACGCTTCAGTCCATCAGCCAACATGTTAGCGTCCTGACAGCTGAAAAAACACAACGGAGACTTGCTCAGATGCTTTCCTGTCCCAGTCTAAAATAAAATAAAACAACAAGCATGTTTGCAGACAGTTGCTTTCCCCATTTTATACAAGAATGTTTTGCTTTGTACTGAACCTTGAAAGTGAACCAATATAACGTAAAAGTTGCTTAGTATTGTTAAAAATGACCGAACAAAACAATGTTTGGATTTATTCTTCTACTGGATTACTGTCTCCTTTCATCATGAATAACTTATCTAAATAAAACATGACTTTACAGACACAGTAGAGGAATTTGAAGACAGTATAACCAGAAAGAAGATGAAAATCCCCAAGATGTCCATCAGGAATTTAGGGAAGTCTATCGAGAACAATTTCGGAGAAGAGAGATTACCACTAAGACATAAAAAGGTAGGTTAAACCTCTGTAAACTGTCTGGTTTGCACCGGATCAAATGTTTTTAAAATACATATAGGTCTGTACAAGGTTATGCATACCGTTTATTGTTGCAGGAAAATGGGTTTACTGTCATTTAATGGTGATAATAATATAAAGCTATAAACCATTAAGACAATCAAATATCAAATCTGTTATTTACTCAGATCATTCATAGTTATTGCACTTTACTTCTGCAAACTATTCTTATTGGCTGATTATTACCCGCATACTTGACATTGCACATGTATTAACATTTAGTCCATGTTTTCCTACTTTTCTTTTGATGATTTAATATCACATTGCTATAACCTTGGCTGAAAGCCTAAAGATCCCTTATGCTATTTTTACCATATGCTGGATTAACACAAATTCAGCACTCTGGACAGCTGCCCTTTCACTGGCAAATCCGCTGAGTGGCTCATCAGAGAACTTGGTGACTCCCTCTCCTCTGGTACTACTGAGATCTGCGCAGTAGAAACAAACAGACTGCTGGCTTTGCCGTGTCCCTGTATAGTCTGATATGGATTTCTCTTTTCTATATGGTAAAAGTAATTAAAACCATAATTTATGTGAAATGTTTCAAGGCATTAGTATTTTAGATGTCTGAAAAAAATGCAAATTAGTTTTTTGGGCATTTTTAAAGAAATTTAGTTATTATTGTACTTTCAAATACTTTACTTTTCTACTAAGTGAAAAAAATCCCAAAACCTGCACAGTAAATTAAATTACAATTCATTGTGTGCAATAATTGATAGTAATTAACTATTATTTATATTGCAATATTTGTTAGGCTAAAACATTTCAGGCACCATGCATTTAACTTTGACTGTCCACATCTAAATTTACAGCCAAGTGACTTGGACGCCGAAGCTTAGGGAGAGTGGTGGGGAAATTGTGACTGAAAAAGACAAAATATAGAAGAAAATCTGGGATTATCAAATTGGTATAGTCCTAAAATTTTGCAACTCTAGTATAATTATTATTATTAGAAGTGGTGTAGTAGCGGTAACATATTGATATTGGTTTTATATGAGCAAAAAACTAAAATAAAACATCGGATTATATGATCTATTGTCTCCTATATAAGCCCTCCAACAGAAGAAATCTGTTCCAGCTTTAAATTCCCACAATCATTTCTATTTAGCAGCTTGTCCCCACTATGCAGTGTTTGTTAACAAGTAACAATCAGTAACAATGTTGTTTGTTTTCAACTACTGTTCTCTATTTGAGTAATATCATTCAATCAAGCCCTTTCTAACATCTAAGACTACAAAAGTAATTAAACTATGTATGATTAATGTCAATATAGTACCTGGCCAATATCGGAAAGTTGTATCTGGACACCCATAAATCAATTTTTATATATATTTGAGTGTTATTACTGCACCTACAGTACAATTTAAGATTGTTTAGATGTTACACATATGGACTATGCTTTTCTGACATCCCATTTTGCCTAGGCGTTGACTCAAGACCATGGAAAGCCTCTATCGAACTCCTCTAAGAGCCTTGCAGCGGTCGTGGCTCGCCTAGAGAGAAATGCAGCCAACTCCTATATGGAAGGCGAAGAGGACTTGGATGAGGACCGGCTGGCCGAGGAGGGAGAGGATGCAGATGACGAAGAGGAAGAAATGGAGGCAGACCATCGACAACCACATCATCATCACCAGCAGCAGCAACATTTGGAGGTGGACACGCATTGTGTGTCGGAGGTAGTGACGGCCGTCGTTCCCAGGGTTTTGTATGAGGAGCTGGTTCACAGCTACAGGCAACAGGAGGAGGAGATGAGGAGACTGCAGCAGGAACTAGAGAGAACCCGCAGGCAGCTGGTGCAGCAGGCCAAAAAGCTGAAGGAGTACGGCAGCTTGCTGACCGAGGTCAAAGAACTGAGGGACTTCAACAGGAGGCTGCAGGATGTGCTCCTCATGAGACTAGGCAGCGGTGAGAAAACAGGAGCATGCACTCAGACCCACAGACCTCTGCGACCTGTGCTACTCTTTATCAGTACAAACTTAAGTTATAAATAGCGCTAAATGAGTTTTTATTTGAAGTTATTGTCAAAACTCAAAACAAACACATTCTAAGCTTGTTCACAGACTAATTCTGGTTTTGAAGACAAATGATGGATTTACAGGAATTTGTTGGCAGTCTGCAGCCTTGATAACAGGTTTTAAGCTTGATAGGTAAAATCTTAAAAAAATTATCTGCAATATAATGGAAGATTTTATTTTTTTCAAGAAAAAAAAAAGGGTTTTGTCCACACATATATCTCCACACATGCAGTACATACAGCAAAGTCCCACATTATGTATACCCTTGTGAAGACGTATATTTGGTTATTTTAACACTCAATACGTTTATCCTGTCTGGAACTAAGATGGACATCAGCGTATATGGTGGAAAAAAAAAAAAAACGTAGTTTATTTTCTTACTAAAGTGTCATATAAAAGATCACACCATTTTCAGTAATCAGTGGAAAAGCTTTCTATTAATTGAATGCTTCTGCATACTGCTGGCCAGTTTTTTTACGTCTCATTTTATTTTTTCTTTGATTCGTCAACTCTCGTAATAAGCTCCAAGTACCTAATCTTTACTCTCCACATACTCTATTGGATTCGTTTAATTCATTTATTTATTAATTTTTACTCAGCTACCTGGTTCTTCACCACTTAAGCTCTGTTTGGGTTACTGTTATGCTTAAATATCCAGAAATCCCCAAGATTTAGTTTCTTTGTACTTTGTCTGATGTAGATGGTTTAGTTTGTGTTTTTTTTATTTTATACTTCCTTTTACATCACATAAACAATGCAGACAAAGCCTGATGTTCCCACCACCTTGGTGGATTGTGATGATTTAGATTCTTGGGGTTGAGTACTTTCCCTTTATGAAGGCAGTGTTATTGTGGCTTGATAATATTAGATTAGATGAAAGACCTGAAGTCTTTGTGGCAAGAGATGATTGTGTTCCTCACTTAGTGAATGTCAAGAAGTATAGTGTCTGTCAGACTGTCTGCTTTGAGACTTGGCAACCCTTGCGGTGTACATCCTACAAAATACCTGAAAGCTCTGGTATTTTCAACTCCTATGCTATGACCACTGTCATTGCATTTACTTTGATTGTTGGAGTAGTCACAGTTTCTTGCTGAGCTGTTTTGTTTTAGTCAGGATTTGTCACAAAGCAAACGCAGAGAGCTGCTGTGTCAGTTTTTCTCTCACACTCACAATTTGCACGGGGGGCGTGAATACTTTAATTTCTACTGTTTTACAAGAAATATATGTCGAACCTAGAAGTTGGAAGTGGCTGAAAATAATGGTTCAGTTTGTGTTTTTTTTATTTTATACTTACATTGTAATATTCTAATATTCCTTGACGGTCGGGAAAACATGCTAGTCATATTAAAAGAATATTTTAAATCTAAACTTATCTGTTATATAAAAATGTTAGGTGGTTTTAGGATCAGCTCCAACCATGACAAACTGGATATGTTCACAAAGCATGGACTGGATATTGAGACAATACTTATCCATCTGAGAGTAATATTTTATGTAACCATAAGCTGACAGGCAATAACAAAGAATCTAAATAATATATTTGTTTTTACATCTGTCCTATTTAAAAAACAAAAAAATTCTTTGTTTATGTGAATCAGCTATTTGTTCCAATAAACTACTGGTCAAACCGAGACTTAATTCAGACATTACATTTTTATTGTTAATTGTCCTTTACCTACAATTAACATTTGGTTGAGAATAGAAAAAATTAACTTAAAAAAAAAAAATAGTTGCCTCGACAGATTGCTCCTTCACTCTGTTTGGTAGGCTATGCAGCTTCCCTGCTTGATATACAATGAAATATTTATGACGGCTAATGCTTAAGCCAAAAGATTTTAACATATACTTGTATTAGAGTTAATGGTGGTGCCATAAAAAAAATTTAGTAGCCAGCACAGCTGGGCTGCTGTTTCAATAAGACCCCCTGCAGATGCAAACAGAGAAGCCTTAATACTTTCTGGGCTATCTTATAGTGCGGATTAGAGTCCCCAGTGAGTCTGTCAGTGTGGGAATAGAGTGGTTGACCGATATTAAAACTCATCTGCTACACTGGAGCTTAGCAGGGGTGGCAACCAACACGGCTTAGTTACTGTCTCAGGTCATGGGTAAGCCCAGACTGAAAGCACCAAACAAACAAACAAACCAAGAGACAATGTTACTGAAATGGAAAAGTACATCTGCATACATTTATATTCACAGTCACCGACCATGCGCATATGGCCGATCCAGCTGGACGTGAAGTTCCAGTAATGTTAAATGTCACCTCTGTCTCCTAGAGCCTATGCACGACAATGGCACTCAGACAATCAAGGCTGAAGTGGTGGAACCTATGGTTGAGGCCCAGGAGACGTGCAGGGAAGAAGCGAACACAAGTTTGAGCTACTCGCCATCACCCAGAACGGTGTACACCTGCAACGACGGGAAGGTAGGTCTGATCAGGGTTGAAACTTATGTCAGCGCTCGCCACATTGATGCCACCTTTAAAACATTTCCTTTCATTTCTAATTCTAAAATAACTCATTTTTATCTGGGCACATTTTCTATGAAAAACCTCTAGTAGTTTTTGGTTGTTCTGTTCTCTGATACTGATCGTTAATGATACATTGGCACACATAACTAAATAATACATATTGCAAAATGAATGACAATATATTGCTAATGTGGAAACAGAAAGATGTTATATAAAAAAAATTACATGTTCTTTAGGAGTGTAATTAAAGACCTTCAGAGTAAAATTATACTTTATCTTGTCAATTTGGTAAAATTGAAAAGGCCAAAAACAAATTGATCCAAAATATCATTAAGCAAATACTGTCATTACTAAATATTCTGTTTGCTAAAAACTATTTTTGTAATATATTGTGCGTTTAGGAGTTTGTTATTCCTGAGCTTTACCAGTCAAAACCAGTGGCTGAGCCGAGTACTGCTGTAGTTGAACTTATTAGGACTTATTTTGCTGCTGTTTAGTTAGATGTTGGGAGCGATTGTTATCTGGTTCGCTGCAGATAAACAATAAAATAACTGAAGAAATACTGAAATAATATGATTGAAATATTGGCTTCAGAATTTGAGGAAATGTATATATTATTTAATTATGGATTTAAAAATTATTTCATCTCCTAATGATCCTAAATAAATTCTCTTTTTTTTTTTGCTCTATCTATTTAGTTCTTATTTGGATACTTTTGGCAGCCTAACATTTACCAGATTTATTTCAGTGAACCTCTGCTTAGTGTGCTGCAAAAGTTGAGCATTAAAGTAATATCTCCTAATAACTTCCCCTTCTTCATTTGCTATTCCTGGCTGTTTGCTTGTGCGTGACCATAGAAAGCAGGCAGATTTTTTATTTATTTTTTGTCGGAAATGCTGCTTTCCCTGTTAACAAGCACAAAATGTGGGAACATGCTGTCGTAGCTGATCAGTCCTTTCCCCTTTGCTGCCCTCTCCTAGCAGGTAAACAAGTTTGAGAAGATTATTATTGTTCCTGCTAGCCCAGCCAGCATCATCAGTGTTTATTTGCCTGTTAGGGTTCTTTACTTCCCCCACTGCTGTAAGTCAACCAGCCGCCCCGTCCCCTGATGGGGAGGTGGAGGGGGGGTCGGTACTACAAGCTCTCGGGTCCGTGGCCACTTCAACCGTGAAGAACACTTGCAAATTAGAACGCTCCTACATCAGGGAACCCATATTAATCATTTGCACGAGAGGAATTTAAAGTGACTGACAGGTTAGGCCTAGTTAGATTGCATAGGAAGGCAAAGGCGGGGGGGATAAATGAAAGCAAAAGGGTCGGGAGGTTGCGTTCCTGTTTAACTCCCCAACTTAAGGCCAGTAAAAAGCTTGTCGCTGGCTTACAGCCGAAAGAACATTTCTTCACAGGGAAAAGCTTTTTGGATGGTAGCCTAAACACTTTACAGTGATAAGAGAATAGAGAAGGAAAACAGACACATTTGCCTTACATTTACATTACTTCTTCATAATATATTGATGCTACATTGAAAGTGACCGAGAAAAATAGCAAATTAAAACTTCCATTACAAAATACCAATATGTTATTTCCCCGTGTTCTGTTGCTGCATTTCAGGCATACCAGATAACGGCTAGTCAAATATGCCGAGGCACAAAAGACAGAAATAGCAGATGGATCACTGTTGATGTTTCTGCTACATACCAGACATCAGAAGCCTTTCAGTCCAAAGAGACGTTTTATGAACTAATTTTCTCTCAAAATACACTTAGAACGTTTGTAATAAATATTTACAAGGCAAGATCTAGAGATTTAAGGAGATATATTTAAGCAAATATATATTTTTAGTTTTTTTAAGAGCATAAAAAAACTGCAAATATATATTTTTAGTTTTTTTAAGAGCATAAAAAAACTAATATCACCTTTAGTTAAATTAGTCCAATCGAGTGCTCCCATTAATGTTTTAAAACAGAAAATCTTAAGATTAGCTATTACTTTTGCGTTTGTTAGATAAAAAACTGTTATTCTTGATCAGTTCACTAAGCCGTCTCTGTGTTGTTCAATGTCTTTCTAGATTTCTTCAGATATGAAGCAGAGTGATCTGCTTTAAGAAGTTTTTGTATATTGTGTATATTCATACCAACCAGGCGGAGGATGCGTACCTACAACTGACCATTTAAACAAATGTTCTATAATCTATTTGTTTTCTAAGCAAAGGTGGTTGAATGATTCTAGGGAATAATATCTAAAAACAATAAGTTTTCTTCTTTACTTTGGTTCGATCTTAAGACCTGCTCCGAATGTGGATTAGAAATGAAATATACAGGAAATGGTACAACAAAATTCCCCCATGAAGTAATTTACTTTTACTTTAAATTGAAAATGATATTTAAGCACTTTTAGTACTTTTTATTTCCATGAGTCTTGATAAACCTTTACCAGAAAGATGGCCTACAATAGTTTTAATTAAAGGTATAGGAGAGGATCTTCAGCTCATTCTCATTTTTGCAACACTGCGCATGCAGTAACGTCCCCTTATATCGGGAGCGCCCACATCTTTTTTTCTCAGCGATTCCAACACGGTGTTTCTCTTGCGAGCTTCCATTTTTGCTGCCGTACAGGGAGAACCTCTCTTCAATGGTGAATGATGTGTCTTGTCCGTCCCGTTTTACTTCCTCAACAACAATCTGCGCATGCGCGAATTCAAACATCAGCGCGCATTGTACGGGTCGGGTGGGTGGTGACATTAGTGATATACGTCATCGCGTAAATTTGATTTCCGCATTGACACCCAGTTATTTTTCACCATCTGTCGTTTTTGATTGGCTTTTCATTGAAATTTTTCTATTGAAAAGATCCTCTCCTATACCTTTAAATTGGTATAAACTGTCTTGTTTAAGGCTAATAAAAAGAATAGAGGAGGAGTAAAAAATGATACGGCTGCCTGTTTGAAATGTAAATACAACATGGTCAAACATTGAAAAGGCCTGGAGCTCTCAAGGACTCTTAACGCTTCAGAACAAAAGCCTATAAGAAGCTGCTCTAGACTTTCTGACTTCCAATTTTAGGACGGCGGTCTGAAAGATTAGGTAACTGTGACCTTTGTTATTCAAAGACAATGTTCTTGAGACTGGCTGCAATAAATAATAGTTCTAATGGATTTTTTTTTGTGTGTGTGTCGGGATGATATTTGAATTTGTACAGAGAAAGCGTTTTTAGAAATTAGCTTTTAGATTCAACAACGTAACGGACGAGATGCACATTTTATTAATTTAAACTAACTTAATTATTCATTTTGTAGCTTAGATTTATTGTTGACAGATTCCCAAAGTTCTAACCAGACTACAACTAGCCTTCAGAACGAGGAGCATACAATAAAAACAAATTAAGTTACTGATGCTGTGTTGGCATGACAGTGTCAGAGTGAATTTATTTGAGACCAAAGTTTCTACATCAGCTCAGTCTGTGCTCTCTAGGATTCTTCAGGGCTCTTAGTGGGATTAGTGCCACTCTAAGAATTACAAAGGGGTGTTGGGCCAACAACAGGACAACACAGTTTTTATCGCTGCTTCACTGGTCCGTCCTGTTTAATGCTGTAACCTGAGCTGATACAAAACCCTTATAGATTTCAAATGGGTCACAGATCAGGGTTTCATGTTTCTCTGTCTGAAGAAATACTTGGAAATAGCATATATAAACATATGTGATCCTCAAAAGGCTTTTTGCAGTCATGCAGCCTTTTCATTCAGTAAAAAAAAAACATTAAAGTGACTGAAAAAGGAAAAAAACACTACAGAAACTGTTGTTTATAGGTCACATGGCTTTCAACCACTGCAAGTAAGGATAATAAAATGTGTTAAAATGATTATTAGTACCCATTCCCTTTTTCTTTTAATTATAGGTCTAAAGGATTTCATTGTAGATTACCACAATGTAGTGCATTATTGTAAGGTAAAGATAAACTGATACATGTTTTTTTCATGTTTTGCAAATTGAAACAAAATGTATAGGTACCCTCTGTGAGTAAATACTTCTTAGTGGCGACTATTTTCTTTAATAACGAAAAATTGTTGCCTGTCTTTACGGGAAAGTTTACGATCAATTTAATGTAGCTGATGGATTCTTTCCATAGATTTCTAAATTGATGTACATCTGGACTCATAAAAATACGTTCAACAATCATCTTGTAGGTGTAGATGTGGGTATTTTATTTATTTTGTTCTCATTCTCCATCATTTAGCATCTTCTAACAAGTTTTATTCCAGAACCCAAAGCATGATGCTGCCACCCCCTTGTTTCATGCAGAGAATTAAAGCCTGGGATTCTTCTTTAGAAATTAGTCCTGACCCCTCTGTGTTTTTAGATTAAGATTAGTTTTAAAATTTTCTTCATAAAACCATTTTTTTCCGCAGAAAAGTTGTATCCTTTTTATTCCAATGAATTTAGAAAGAAACTGCATCAAACATTTACCCAAAAACATACCCCCAAATGACTGAAATAGAACTGCCAGTAAAGAAATCTGAAAATTAAAATCCTGATCTTCCAAATATTCTCTGCAGGTACATCTTGGAGGTGGGATCTGGGTGGAGGAGGAGAAATGGCACCAGCTTCAGAGGACCCAGGGAGACTCAAAGTTCACAAAGAACCTCGCTGTGATGATCTGGGGCACTGAAACCCTCAAAAACCGAAGTGTCACAGGTGTGGCCACTAAAAAGAAGAAAGACGCCCTGCCCAAACCTCCACTATCACCCAACAAGCTGAAAATCGTCAGAGGTAAGCACAATTAACATCATAACCGTAAGATTGCCAAAGCAACAAATGAACTTGAAACCTAGTTGACTCCCACAACTCACTCCCTCCTCAGAGTGTCTGTACGACAGGGTGTCCCAGGAAACGGCCGACAGCGCTGAGATCACACAGAGATTGTCCAAAGTCAACAAATACATCTGTGAAAAGATAATGGACATCAACAAATCCATCAAGAACGAGGAGCGACGGGAGTCCAAGCTGCTAATCAGACAGACAGTCAAGATGGAGAACTTCACCTACGATGGCATATAGCGATCGACCATCACGTCAGCGCCTTCTGCCCCGCGTGGTCTGCAGGATATTTTAGGGGACTTGGTATTGGATGATTGGGGGATGCCATCACTGTTCCATAAGTGTTCATATTTCTTTCACACAGGTACCATTGCAACTCCCTATAGGGCAGGCATCACATGTAGTTTTTTTTTTTTCATTGGTCGCAAGGCAGCTTTACCCACCAGCACACAAAATAATTTGATATGAGCTAAATAGATTGTTTTTGTTTTGTTTTTTGTTTTTTTCTTAGCTTTACCAATGCATTGGTATGGAAATGTGTGTATGTGTGTCGAGAGAGAGATTAAGAGTTGTTAATTTATTGTTCTGTGTCAGAACATCATTTCTGAGTCCTGGAACTTTTAAAAAGTAAGAGTTTATATCTGTAGCTAGAGTCTTCTGATGCTGTGCTAGTGAAGATGCTAGCTAAAGTCTGGTCTTAGACTGTTGGGGATCAGTGTTGGTACGAAACGTAAAGAAGAGGACATCAGTGTGTCGAAAGCACAAGTCTTACTAAGTAACAGCCATATGACGGTTTGCTCCAAGAGATTACCTTTGAATGTGAGCTGTCTCTCTTAAATGATCTGTTTATAAGTAGAGGGCTAGTTAAAAAGAATGCCTCCAAATTAAGAGTCAAAAAGGCTTTATTTGATCTGTTGTTTTGGGTTGTTTTTTTTACTGTCATGCTTTTAATATATTTTCAAGAGATGCACTGATCAGTCATTTCTTAGCCAATAGAAATTTCCTACACTCTGTAATTCATACAGGAGAAAAAAATCAGATAAAGGTAATTGTTTTAAATCTAAAACTAAAAGATTTTTATCTGTTATACCTTTAAAACATATATTTCGCCATAGGCTTCATCTGAGCTTTATTATTAAAGCTCAGATAATCTTTTTGTTTTCGTGGCTTAATAAAAAGGCTAAAAAGATCAGTTTTTAATCTAGCGATTAAATAATATCTAATTTTGCCTATTACGTGGGTGCATCTCTTATATTTTTGTCTCAGTCTCAGTCATTTGCATAAACTTGACGTTGGAGTTTTGTGATACAGGCATGTTGATGCCTTGAAAGGCCTTAAATGGATTCGGCAATCACCTTTGGACACACGTGTCCCTGGGTTTTGTTTTTTAGAGTAAGCTGGGATTGTAAATGTTTTCTTGTAAGATGAAGTGATGAAGCTTCGTCTGCATTTTGCTTTAAAAATGTTAGATGTGGCCAGGTACTGATATCACGTTTGGTTTGCACCATTCATTTGTGATGAACCGGACTAGCGAGCTCACGAAAATCAGAGCACAGCTCTGTGCAGTCCAGGTGATCTTGGTGTGAGAGCAATGTTAGCTGTGGGTAAAGCTGTCTGCTGCACTATTTTTTGTTTGTTTTTTTTAAAGATTGTCTGGACCTGCTGAATCCTATCCCTAACCCTCTCTTCGTTTTAGTCACACCACTGGGAAAAATAGGAAGGTTGCTCCAGTGACAATTTCCTCCGAGCTCCACCATCAAAAGTTTTCAAATGTTCTTTTTTATCGTGCATCTTTTTTTTTTTCTTCTCTCTCCTGATATATTGTTTTGATCCGAAACGGTTTGTGCGGCCGTCTGCAGGCTGGAACTAAACGCTGCAGATTGAAATCTCAACTGTGACCTAGCTGTGGCTAACTGTGAATCTGCTGCAGAACTGCCCATCAAACCCATTTTCCCTTTCCACACTTGTAATTCCTGGATGTCTTTCAGTTTATTTCTGTCATCGTTTTTCTTTTTTTATTTCTTTGTTTGTCTTGGTTTGTGTCATATCCACAACTTCATATCAACCTTTTTGTTAAGCTACTTTGTTTCAAAATAGATTAGAAACGGATTTCAGTTTGAGGTTTTAAACATTTTTGATGCAGTGTTTTCCATAATATGTCAGTTCCTGGTATTTTTAACCATCCGTTTCCTAATTTTTATTTTTTGTTTTTTATATATGACTTGTTGGCTTTAAGCTAGATGTTTGTCCAAAAGTTATTCCAGAGGAACCAGATAAAGAATCAATTTCCTTTCTAAGTCAGAGCCTGTAGATTGCAACGTGCAACGTTTGGTACAACTAGCTTTAAATCGATGTAAAAAAATCTATATTCTTCAACCGGCTCTTAAATATCAAGATGCAGTAATGATAATATCTTTTACATTGAATGCACTTTAAATTGTTCTGGATTTTCTTCACTCTTAAAAAATTGTTTGTCATAATAGCTGTTGTAGATTAGGGGCTGACTGTCATGTTATTCTCATGATGCACCTTATGACGTTTTGGTTTCCTTTTTCTTTTATTATTATTATGATTAAAACAAAAGTAAATGACTGGAATGCCTCTGGCAGCCTAGTGCCCCCATAATAAGCTTGGTAAGTTTAAGATTTAACTGTAAGGTTTATTAGGTCTGCAGGTTTTTATCTTAAACCTGGAATCCACGCCTCCATTGTTGCCTCCTGGACATTAAGCCGCGACGCCTGGCAGGCAACAAAACACTTCAGCTCAAAGCAGCAATGTCCAGTTTAAAGACTTTATATATGAAACATTGTAAGATGACTGGAAGTTGAGCTTTAATTTCACACATCTACATGCGGTTTACTTGTGCAAATATGACACAAAGAGTTCATATGGAATATTTTTACAAATGAGTTGTAACTGTCGGGACTGAATGATTGATCTGAAAAAAAATATATATAGTTGGATGCAGACTGGATTTGCACCCAAAAAAAATGGCCTAAGCAAAGGAATTGAAGCTTAGTGAATAATGGTTCAAATAATGTTGATAATGTCTTTTTGTGTGTAGAAGAGAGTCCCCTTTTATGTTTTGCTCTGTGTAAAGTAAGAGAAGCCTCATGTGTTGGAGCCTGTATTCAAAATACTTGCAATTTAAATGGAACAAAAAAAAGAGAAAGCTTTCTGCCATGCAAAGCCACCCAACTGAGTTTCAGATGCGTCGTCGTAGTTTCTGTGTTTGTGTTCCTTTGTTGTTTTTCGATGCCAAAAGAGGGTGTGGTTGCAACAGTGCTTTAAGAGAGCATTTATAGAGCTATTACATATTCAGTTTTGAAAGGCTGGTTTCCTGGAGAGAGATAACAAAAAAAAAAACTATAATCCCTTAACTAAAAGCATCTTCAGTGGATGAAAGCCACGCCATCGCAGATTTAGCCTAATCTACGAGGACACGGCCAATCTTGCGAGAGCGTTGCCAATGTTTTGGCATCTCGTACGTAACCTAACCTGCATATTACACAACCTGGAATTGGGATTCGTGGGTATTTTAGGCTTGTTTGACTCTAAAGACACAACACCGCTGTTGCAGTAGCTGGTGACGGTAAACCTGCTGGATATGATCCTCTTCTTGTGCCACTTCTTGTTCCTCACTCACCTGCTTTACGACTTGCGCTGTGAATACCCGTCAAAGCTTCACAACACAACGGGGGCTTTGTTTTACTTGTTACATGGTTCCACTAAAGAAAGAGTGGTCTGTTTTTTTTAAGCTTCACTCTGTTGATCAAGATGGACATCTTGAAGTTTTCAGAGCCATACTGTTAACCAGACATATTACTGTTTGAGCCTCAGATACAATATAAAATTATTAAAAAATACAAAGATATACATTGTTAGGCATATATTTTTCTTAAAAAGTATCAATAACTTTGTATACGATCCACAAACCGGTTCTACTTCATCCAACTTCACCGTCCTACCTCATTGTTACTCTCGTGTTTGTCAGTAAATGTAAACTATATATATGTATATTATATTATCACAAAAAAATATATACAGAGAGAGGGAAGAAACGGTATAGCTGGTCGCTCTCAACATGTACAGCATATAAAACACCTCAATACACAAATATTGTTCCTAAGCAAAATCATTTTTCTTATCTGCTTAAAGATGCTGCTGTAAAGAGGTTTTCTGTGCGAGGGAAGGGGGAGGGGTCGTCTCTGAGTATGTACATGGATATATATCTTCGCTCTTTGCTATGTTGTGCAGTTGATCGATGGTTGTGTTCTGTCTTCTGTATTGCAATCTGAGATTTGTACTGGCTGACGGTGCTACCAGCAAACGGTTTGAAGAAAAAACAAACGCTGATCTACCGGACCTCAAATGGTGCTGCTTGTTTTCTATGTTTTTAATCGTCATATGGCTCTGTGTGTGTGTGTGTGTTATTCAGATGTGTAAAACCGCCGCTATACCCTCAACTAATCAAACCCTGAAGCCAAAATGTTTTTTTTGCAAGGCTGGTAACCCTGCTATTACTGTATCAAAAAAAGATATGCTATCCATCCAAATATTGTAGATAGTTGTTATCTTCTCAGTTTCAGAAGTACCTCAGAAGTTGTTGGGTTTTTGGTGTGGCTGCATCTGCGTCTGTCGATTTTCCCTTTAGTTGCAGTTTTTTTTTTTCAGTTTTTTTTTTCAGGAGTATGAATTTCTACAAGTTAGATCAGGTCATCGTCGCCAGCGGTACTTTGCAATGGTGAATTTAAGTTGCAAAAGCCGTCTACAGAACTGAGTTGCTTTTGGGCCAACCTTGCTTTGTAGATCATGGTCCGTTTGTAATTGAAGTTTGAACAGCATCCATATAAACAGAAATTAGGAATGTGTAGAGAAAAACACAAATGGGGCTTTTTTCAGAGTTGTTTACTTTCTCAGTCACCTTCTCTCTGTTTCTCTTTTAATTTTATGCGTCTGGATTTTCTCTTCATTGAAAGAACCTTACTTTATTGTGTGCTCCTGCCTCAGTATTTGTTTTCTGCACCAAAGTGTTTAAAACACGTTAATGCACATTTCTCTTCTTCACTTCGTCATGCTGACGCCTCTCTACTGTGAGTATTATGTGGTCTTAGACGCAGCAGCTGGGTTTTCAAGGAAGCACTTTTAAGCCATTTCTTTTGACTGTTTTTATAACGGCTTTTCTCTAGCTTGTGGGGGGGGGGAATTGAACCCAGTGAGTTGTTTGTAGTTCCTATGCAGGTTTAGAATAACTAACCTGGTAACACATCACTGTTGGGAGGGAGGGCCAACCGCAGAAATGGATAACAGGAGAGAACTGAATGTGTCTGCACAGCCTTGAGATTGAGTCAAATAGGACAATGGCGATAAGACAAATCCGTACTAAACTACTATTGTGTTTTAAGCTCTTTAATTTGAGATAAATCGAGCTATACAGGGCTGCTTAGTATACCTATCTTTAGAATTTAATGCATTGCAATTATAGTTGGGGAAACGCAGGGTTTCTAATATAAGGAGTATTTATTGTTGGTATAATAATGTGAAAAGATTTCAAGACTCGTGCAGTGAACACTTCCTTTACCCTATTGTAGCCTCCCAGTGGCAAACCGCATTTACAAAAAATCCTGTATTAAACGATAGTGTTCATGTCTTCGCTAAACCGACTACACCTCTGCTATGCGAGCAACTCTTTGATGCTTAGCATCCGGTTCTGTGTTTTTTTTTTCTCCTGCTGCATTCAGGAACACCAGTTTAAATGTATAGATAAGCAGAAATAAATCAAGACTTTTATTCTATCAGCACAATCCTCTCGTCTTCCTTTTTGTGTGTCATTTCCTGCTGTAGAGTGTGTTAATAGTTAAGTTCATACTCCTTGACCTTTTCAACTCTTTTTTTTTTTTTTTTTTTTTTGCAGTAGATTCATATCAAGTTGAATGAATAGTATATAGTTTCACAGATAAAAATCTTACAATTTTCACATCCATTTGCATTTGCCCGTATTTGCTCTGATGCTAGGGAGATTGGTAAAGGGAATACTAATCAGGGAAGCAGCTAAGTCCTTGTAAAAGAGCTCCGGAGAGCCATAACTCAGATAGACACTATGTGCACTCAGTGCACATAGTGTCTATAAGGTTAAATGTGATGACATTATTTTTTTTTGGATGCTTTTATTTGGTTGGTTCTGAGAAGGGGGTATGAACCGGTGGTAAGATGAATGATGCTAAATACAGGGTCCATTTGAATGAATACCTGCGAAAGGCTTTAGACTGAAGTGGCGGGCTGGAGGAGAACTGACACAAAACCTGCAGCTGCAGACGATTGATTCAATGCTCCCAAATAAGATTTTTACAAATGTTATTTCTAAAGTTAACAGAAATAGTGCAGTATTTTTCTTCAATTTCAAGTTATGCACTTATATCCGCTGATTGATTACATAAAAACTACTTAGAACCATTGCAATGTAAGCTCCACTCCCTCAGTGTTTCTTTTAGTTAGCAAATATGCCGTACTGTAGCAGAGCGAAAATCCGAGGACTTAATTTATGAAATACAAATCCTTAAAAGAAAAAAATACATATATCTGAAAGAGATCAGTTAAGTGAAAACTTTGATATTATGGTGGTCTCTGATGTAAGCTTTTTCCTGCTGGCATGTTTTCATTTGTTTACGTAATTCTGTATAATTTGGTTTTCAATGTAATGAATAAGCCAACAACTCCTAATTTGGACACAAATATCAGCTAATCCACCTTGCATGCTAAATGAGGTATCCTCTGATCAAAGTGTTGCTTGGCTGCATGAAATGTGGAGCAATAACTAGTTAAAAGTGATATAAAATAACATAAAAAAATAATTGTTCAGGGAATCATTAAATTTCCCATTTTAAGGCCTCCTCTGCTGTCCCAAGCATTACCTGATTAGCATTGCCTACAGTTATTAACAGAGCTTATCTATGTGATGCCATAGCTTTCATGAATGTGTCCACAGTAAAAACTACAGTCTTGCATTACCTTGCAGTCAAAACTACCTCAACTTCACAACTGCAACTCTGATGATAGATCCACCTTTACTAGATAGACACGTCGATGGTTAATGAGGCTTGTTCGATGACCTCTCATATTATTTTCAGGTGAGTCCTCTTACACTTTAACAATATTGTTGCTTGTGTGTTGATTGAAAATACCTATAAAATCTGACAGCTCTGTGTGTACATCATTTCCTGAGCATAACTGCAGACGCTGAGCATTAAATTTCCAAACAAAGCGAATTGATGAGTGCTTATTCAGGACTCAATATATACCTGCCAATATAGAGTAGTTAAAATA
Organism: Orestias chungarensis; assembly: GCA_032876305.1. Taxonomy (NCBI): domain Eukaryota; kingdom Metazoa; phylum Chordata; class Actinopteri; order Cyprinodontiformes; family Cyprinodontidae; genus Orestias; species Orestias chungarensis. Next base: position 2,853,337 of record JAVLVB010000524.1, read on the forward strand.
CTAATGCTCTGCAGTGCAGTGGACATGGATTGAATTTGTAGAATGTGTTAAATGTTAATATTAATTCAAGTCATTCAGTATCTATTGTTAAAATAAAAAGATTACTTTAAACCTAAATCTAACAGGTGTATAATGAAATGTTGGTTTAAACTTTGAGGCAGTCAAATAACAACGGCAACCTTTTCAATTGAAATTGGCAGAAGCTTCTGAGACGGTTCATTGTGGCCGTACCTGTTGCACTGCCACACAATAGTCTGAAGTCTTCAAAGAAAGAACTCACCTAATTTTCACAGGTGGCAGTTTCATCTCCCTCTGTATTTTAATCAGTTTAACCTGGTCAGTAACTTAAAGCAAAAACCTATTTCAGACCATGAATGTGTTATTTTAACTTCAGAATACCTCAGAACTGAAGTTTTATTATTTTTTAAATTGTGTCTCGGTGCGCTCAGTGGATTTCATAAAACCTTGGTGACCCCTTCCTTACTGTAGACTTCTCAGTTTTGGAAACCCAGTAAACTTTTAATTTAAATGCAGAAAGTAAAATTAAGGTTTGAGATTGTTATGTGGAGGCCTGGATTAACTTTTTCAATGTGTCACCCAGGAGTCAGACATCATTCCGACTGACAAATTTCCAGATTGGTTAGCGAAGTCAGATGAGCTGTGATATTTTGGATTAAAGCTTCCTAATTCCATTAAAGCTCTCTGTGCCTTTTCAGGCCACATCTTTTACAGCCGATTTATTTTATTTTCACAGGGCTCCTAAGTAGTCTGATGCTTTTTTAAATTTAATTATTCCCAAGTAGAATGACAATATTTTTCATCTTTTTTTCCCCCTGATCAATTGTCTAATTTCTTCTTTTTTTTCACCTATCAGATCTTTTATCCATTTAATGTGTCGTCCATCAAACTAATGATCATCTGTCCTACCAAGTCCTCATTCACATATCCATCCTCCCACCTTTTTTTATCAATCATTTGTTTTATTTTTCAATCTATCCAATCATACATCATCTTATTGTACTTCCATGGAAAAACTTTCTAACCATCCATTTGCCCGTCTGCCTGTTTGTCAATCCATCTACTCTTTAATCTTTATCTGGTTTTTCGTGATTTACCATCAATCCGTCCAACTATGTGTCCATTCATTTATCATTATTAAACTGTTACATCCATCCGTCCAACCCTGACCAAGCTGGAGCCATGCAAGAAGTCGAGGGAAATAAAGGGACATTTTTTCTTAAAGTCAGCTTCCACAACCACATGGGAGACCTACTGCTAACTATGCTGTATTGGCTTTTTTAGTTGTCACGAGCCTAGCCTCTCTCCACACAGCACAAGACGCCAAAGATTGGGAGCGCTCTATCTAGCCTATCACATGTCTGAACCATATTGCAGTATCAGCTGAGCAGCATGAGAGCGAGATAAGGCAGAAATGGAGTGCTGGCATATCAGATTGGTAGTAACATGTTTGGTTTGTGGGAGGCTTGAATTTAAAGTGTGTTTCATCATTGAATTCAGGATTTGGATGAGTCAACATTGCAAACGGATGAAGACGCTGCCACTAAAGGCCACTTCCTCCCTCTATGCTTACAAAGTGCCCAAGCCACACTCAGCCATCCCACCCTCAGCCATCCCACCCTCCTTTAGTCCCTCTTCTTGCACACTGATGCATTTCCATACATTATTGCTTCTGTAAGCAAGAGTGTCGTGAGCCCAGGCGTTTCCTCCAGCCCAAGGAGAATTCTCAATGTCATTATCGCCAAAGGCTGCCACATGTCTGTAATGTATTACCGCCCGCCTTTATTGACAGCGCGATGATTTAGTGGTGGCGATGATGGATTAGTGCTGGATGGGTCAGGCTGGGCTGGGCTGAGCTGAGCTGGTCCAGACTGGGCTGGGCTGGGCTCTGCAGCCTCTGCAGTTTGCCATTCTGTCGCATAAACACCATCTTTACTGCAGTATTCACTTAGATGGGTTGTATTTATGACACATGCAAATTTTTATCGCTTTCTAGAGGTTCGTGGCTCCTGACGAGGTATATTATTGTAGACAAAGTTTTATGTTTGTTTGGATATTTTCTTTTTGTTACCTTATGGAAGGAGAATAAAAGCAGTTCCTTGATTATTTTAATGCACAACTTAGATCAGAGACACAAAGGATGAAATGACCGATGCAGAACCATATATTTTTTACAAGCGCCTAACCAGTATATCTTACATGCTTTTCATTAACTCACACGCTGGGTGTCGTTTACTGTAACTGTGGGCTTTCTCTGTCCTCACTTCCAGGAGCTAAATTACATTAGTCCTAATTTCGTACAGCTTCCTGCGGCAGCTGACCGCCACAACTGCTGCTCTTAATCTTCTTGACCTTACCAGAGAGAGGAAATACATCCTCTGTCCTTGGCCGAGCACATGTTTACCCAGATGGAGTAGCTACTCATGAATATCACACAATGTAAAAACACTTTGCAGTCTAGGATATCTGATTCCATGTTTATCTTTTAATTTTTTTATGCTTGTTTCTCCTTTGTCAATGACTTTGCTATTGACACAAATCTTCTAAAACAATTTCCAACCAGACTTTAATTTTAAAAATTTTAATAGGTGTTCGTCATTAGATCTGCTCTCTAAGAATGATTCATTCATAGGTCAGAGTTAAGTGGTTTAACAACAAAAAAAATCTATTTAAGGTACAGATAAAATAGGTAAAAATACCTAAGGAAAAACATTTAAATGCCTTCAAAATGTGTGAAGAAAGATAAAATCCCAGTCATGTTACATGATTAGAAGAAGCTAGCTCCCTACAAGGAAAATGTGAAAGAAAAAAGACCTTTGGGCAGTGTTGAATATGTGTTTCAATGTTGTTTGACCCTTTCCCAAGTATAACCGAGAAATTTAAATTCACTATATCTTCAGCCTCCTTCAGCGGTCCTTATCATTTGTGAAGTGCTTAGTTGTTGCTTCAGTGATAAAAAAAAAAAAATGGAGAAATGTTGGACTCGATCACCTCCTCAGGGGGTGAATACAAACTATCCTATTATAACATAAATACACACCCAGACACACACGTGTACATGCCCCATGTATGCAGAGGCTTAAAAACAGCAAATCCAAATGGCTTCTATTAATGCAGATGGCTCCCCCAATTAACAGGATTGAAAGTGATGATGAATTTTTCATTCTCTGAACAGTTAAGCTAATTATGGCCCAAATGAAGCAGGTTCCAGTGGCAGGGAACGCCAATGGCAGCCAATGTCGCTGTCACGGTGCCACTCCATGGCACCTCCCTAATCACTACAGCTGCTTAATATTCAGCTCCTACTGCTCTCATGTCGCCTCTATCCTTCCTGACTCACCTCACCTCTCTTCGTGCATTTTTACTCCTCCTTGCCTCTCCTTTGTGTCTTGTAACTTTTCTTTCTCTTTCACTCTGACTCTCCTTACCCACCCACCCAACCTCCACCCCACAAGTCTTTGTCTCTTGGTGCCTTTCACTGTAGAGCTGTTGTTTAAAATGGAAATCAACTAATTGCACTAATAGCATTTTAATGATAATTTAACGTAGGAAATAAAGCTTGTTACAAGCTAAGCAATTTTGCTGGATTTCAAGGGCAATCAATCTGTGTCTGATACAATCTGCTCACCTCCTTGATGATGGGTCCAGGATGCCAAAAGTGTGCTTTCAGTAATGCAAGCTAACAGCATTCATGTCAACATCTATAGGGGTAAAAAATCACCACAAATAAGTATAAGAGCTTCATTAGCGTGTACATTTATCCCCCTAGTGCAAAATGAATGTCTGTTTGTTCAACAAATGCAATTAATCAAACAGTACTGAAACTTAAACTGGAACTGTGGGGTTTAATTAGATTAAGATTGAACCTGTCCAACAAAAACAACAACAAAAACACTGCTATTATGTGTTGTACTAACTGTTGGAGTTTATACAATTATATCGTTTAAAAATCTGATAGACTTTGCCAGAAAACTAAAGTAAGGTATCCAAAAAGGGAGAGTTTGCCTAAAAACATCAATGCTTCAGCATAACATTGACTTGTTTGCTGGTAAATCCTTGTGTAATTAATTTCAGTCTTTGTATCAGATTCTCCACTACTACATTTCATTGAGGCAAATTTATAGACAACCCATCACACTTTTATACAATTAAAAATCATCAGTCAGTCTTTCAACTAGATAATGGTATCAAAACCAACACAACCTGTATACCAGGCACTAAAGTTAAATTCTTGCTTGCTAACTCAGTACTAGACTTAAACCGAATAGAGAAAGCTGTGTTGTTATACAAAAAAGATCCTACAGAAAGACCCAGGGCAGTTTTAAAAATGTGCCAGATGAGCAATTACTTAAAGTAGCATTAGGAAGGGGTTGCACTGTCAAAGAATCCCCTTACTGTATACATGCCGCAACCTTATAAAATATGTTTGGAGACAACCAGAGCCGTTGTATCGTTTACCGCTGTCTCAAAACACTTTTTTTCTGTCTCAAACATCGTCGCGTCAGTTTGGTTTGTGAAAAGATCGATGCAGCTGGATGGGTTAACGTCAGATCGCCCACATGACACCTCTGGCTCATAAAGAGAGTTACTCAGCGCCCAATCAGTTGACTTGCAAAAAAAATAGCTTGTGGGTTAGGGTAAATTAATTGGGTAAATTGTTTATTTATGGTTTGTGCAAAAATCCAGCCAAACGATTTAATAGTAAACAAGACAAAAAATAATAATTTTCAGCAAAAGGAGTTAGATAGTTTTTATTATATATAGCGTCATATGTATTATAGTGTTTGTATTTCTAATAACAATTCGGTTTCCAAAAAAAAAAATTTTGAAAGAGGTTTCCTAACCGTTTGTATATTTTTTAATATCCATACTAGGTCTAAGAATGACAAATTCAGTATTTTAAAGTACATGATGGGATTCCTCACCAGTTTTTCCCCACGCTTGTCACTCCTCGCAACCACATAAGTTGATCTTGGTCCCATCAGATGAAAAGGAAATGGTTCCAATGATCCTGTATGTAGGCTTTCTTGTGCAATATCTTTAGAAAGGGCCTTCTTCTGAGACAATAGACATGCAGACCAACTTGATACAGTGTGTAAACATTTATTGTTTTCATATCAACAGCTCGATTTTATGCTTCTTTGGTCAACCAGGATGAGGCCTGTTCAGATTCAGGGTGTTGGCAATCTTCCTATATCCCAGGCTATTCTAATGCTTTTTGTGAATCACCAGAGATTTCTTTGCTATGAGTTGCCGTGATGAACTTCTTTGGACTAGTTTAAGAGATTGAGAGAGCAATAACACATTCGCTCCCCATTTACACCACGAGTCACATGATACCAGACTCAGAAAATTCGACATTTGGCAGACAAAGTTTGAATATTTTCACATTCGAGTTTACTAATTTTTGTTGTCAGTGACTTTTAAAATAATGTGTTGAGTTAATTTGAGGGAATAGGAAATTTACACAGTTATATAAGCTGTACTACTACTACTACTACTGTCATTTTAAATATAATAGTGCTACTGTTGTTCAATAAAAAATTATGAATGTAGGGTAAAAAGGGTGTCAATAAATGTGAAGGGCACAATACAGCCTCCAGCATATGTCATTCATTTACATGACTAAAAAAATAGTCTTAGGTGAAGTGCTAAGGTCTCTTTTGAAAGTTTTTTTTAGGTTGTGTTATTCACCTAAGCTGCATATTTTAAAAATTACCCTATGGCATTACCTGTAAAGTCTTTCATATTTGGCTTTTATTTTTTGTATTTTCTGATAAACAAAGAATCAAACACTAAAAGTAGAGATGTAGGTTATTGAGTCATTTATCTTTCCTTTTGTCGTGACTGATTTGGTGCAGCTATACTTCAGGACATTGTTCCTTTTCATCTTAAGGTCTGATCTGAAATGCCTAGTGGTAATCGCTGCCATTTTTCATGTTTGTTGTTGTCTTAGCTTATGATCAGTTCTCTTTTAGAAATTAACATACATACGTTGTTTCATATCTGCTTATCTGAGTGAGTCATTGTTTTCAAAACACATTAGATTTTCCTCATAATCCCTCATAATCAAAGACGAATGGATCCTTTTCCTTTTTATTACACCCCCCCCCAACCCCCTAGACGAAACAAATAAAAAATGACAAGGAGCTCAAACTAGAAAGCAAGACAAAAAGTGCCCTGAGAAAGAAAAAAGAACTATTAAATTTTCCTTTTTATGTCGTTGCAGTGGTCATTTATCAGGTTTCTTTATTTAAATGGTAATGTGACGCTGACTAAACAGATGTGTCGAATCAGCCAGAGCAAGTGGAGGGACTGTAGAAAGGCTCTGTGACTTTTTCTGAGTCTTTCGCTCTGTCAGGATAATTTTTCAGTGTTGGTAGAAATTATGTCTTAGAGATTACCCTATTCCTATCAAACACTGGCATTGCACTTTCAAATGTACTTTCCATATCAAAAACATGCGGACTGTGTGGTTCACAGACATTCTTGCTCATACCTGGTGATACCGGGGCCACGGGCGATTGTTGAAACCATTATGTATAACAGCAATAGCTGAATACGTTTATGCTTTTAAACACAAAGTAAAAATTATCCTGAACTGATTATCCTTAATTATTCTGAGATTTTATTGGAGCATAATTAAAGTTCTGCAGATGAATAACTTATGTTTTACCCCTGTTTAAACATAGTTTATCCAAATGGCTGTTGGGCATTTAACTTTTTTTAGCACTTACAGTATCTTTATTTGCACCTCTGCGGTCCTCTGGGTGGGTGCCTGGTGTCCCTGCGTTGGGCTGTCTGATCTCTGTGCTCTTGGGTGGCCCCGGTGTCCTGAACCTTGTGCTTCCTCGGCCCGCTCCGGGCTCTGAGAGGGGGGTGGCAGTGGCCCTCTGTACCTATGGCTGAGCATACTGCCTGCATCACAATTTCCGCATGCTCACACGCAACCACACACTATAGAGTTCACAACTCTTTAATTGTGCCGATCTGTTTATTAATAACACCAAGTTTGCCTCATATTTATTTATTTAAGTGCCGCATACCTTTCTATTTTGCTCTGCTTTCTGCTAGTAGCAGCTAGTTTTTGGTTCCTTTGTTTTGTTTGTTTGTTTTTGTTATTGTTTGTTTGTTTACTTGTTTCTTGTTTGTTTGTTTACTTGTTTCTATTTGAATATTAGTCCGTTTATATGTTCCCTTTCACTCTGTGAACCCCCCCCCACCCCTCAGTCATGTTTAGCTTTCGAATGTATATAATACCTCAGAAATCAATTAACGATTAAGGTTGCAAGGGAGGCTCTATATTTTTAAAGCCTCACTTGGAAAAGAAAATCTGTTAAGCCCAACTATGGCAGCCAGAAGCTCATTCTACTAGCCATGATGCTGAACAGAACAAGGGGGGAATAAATATTTCTGGGGGGGGTTTTGGATGAAAAGATTCACATTAAAAAGTATTATGATAATACAGTATCCCAACATGAGAGTCACAGTATGTTAAACTAGTTGTTTAGGTTCAGCTTTAGCTTTTTGTATTCTTTTCCACAAAGCTCCTCAGTCTTTATTTATTAAAGACACAAACAGAATCTTTTTATAAGCCTATACTGATATTGGCATTTCTTTCAAATCTCTCCAACGGCGCCATCGACCTTGAAATCCTTACAGAACTCTGTTTCTAAGAGCACTTCAGCTTTCTGATAGGATTTGTGGCTGACGACCAAACTGACACCTGTCTCCCCTGTTCAGTGTCAGCGTGAACCTGCTTGTCGATCACTAGGAGTTACACACACACACACACACACACACACACACACACACACACACACACACACACACACACACACACACACACACACACACAC